>OZ038485.1:25694437-25736937 GCA_964036315.1 Acanthosepion esculentum | reverse complement strand
GACACCGAAAGCTGACGACCAACTTAATACATGTCTTGTCCTGTGTATCTTCAGGAATTTGTGGCAAAAATGTCCGACGCGCCTTAGCTAAAGACGAAGGGAAAACGGTAGGGATTTAAAAGTGATGCCAAAATTGGCGTTTGAGACGGAACACAAAAAATGATGACAAAAGACGAGATCAACGAGAAAAACTGTGTCCTTTCAAATTATGAGTGACTGTGAAAGTGCTGAATAGATAAATACACACTCGTTGAAATGAGACGAGAAGTTACAACATATTCACCGAAATCCGAAGCAACTCTGAAGGAAGTGAAGAAAATGGGTACACTGTTCTGATTTTAGAATATTGCTACACAAATAGATGCAGTATCTTTGTCTTGAAATCTAAGACCTTTGATATATACAACGTCAAAGGATTTTTTCTTTATCTCTCGTAAAGCCCAACCGGCTTCAGTAGAACAGTTCCGTCCTATTCTTTCGAAGCAACAAGTGATTACAACCAACTTCCATGAAAATCAAGTTTTTTTTTTCCCCAAACACTCATTTCGTTCCATAGAATATATCCTAAAGGTGAACAATACAGGTGAACTCTATTTTAATTCAATATTTGTACACATCTCTGATTCCCAAAGTGAGCAGTATCACCCCTTGGGGGGTCCAGGAGGCCGTGAGAGAAAAGAGGTTTGTAGCGGCTCGGATTGAGGAATCGTAAAGTCGAGATCGAATTCTAGTCGAATCGATTACATTCACATTACGTGCTAATACCCTTGGAAAAGGTATGAATTCGCCCCCCCCCAGCAATGGGTAAATAGCAGGACAGACTGGGTTCCATAGCCTTGGGTGGCAACTGGTCTACCGTAGAAAGAAATGGCAACCTACTGCGGAAAAAATCTGCCTCATCAGTCATGTATCGTAAGATACATGATCGCCTAAGCGTGTATCACGTATGGCACATAACCAACTGAAGTGTAACGATATAGCTACAGTTGTTCGCCTGTCGACACATTATCTACTGGTATATAAGCAAAGCTGAAATGCCAGTGTAATTACAATGTTAGATTAGTTGTTGTTGTTGTTTTTGTTGTTGCTGCTGATGCTACTGTTGTTGTTTTGGGTCTGTAGCATACCAAGAAAATAGTGACTTCATATAGGTGTGAAAGGGGGCGCTCAAGATGTTGCCTGGGAGTCAAGTGGGCAGCAGTTACAATTCTTTTGAAAACAGTTAGTGTGCATCCTCAACTATAATACTTTTTTAAGCGTTTCACCCCAAGCAAGGCGGGAAGCCACTAGCACGCAAGGGGTTACAGAGAGTTGGAGCGAGAGCAAAGAGGAGTGATAGAGGAAAGGATGAAGAGAAAGATAGGAGATAGATCAAGGCATCTGAAGACGTCGATTGACATTGCATTTGAATAGTTGGATATTATAACTATCAGGGAAACAAGAAAAGGGAAGGGAGTTCCACAGGCGAGACATGAAGCTATTGGAGTAGAAGAGACGGCTACATTTAACAGTTTCGACAGTGAAAGGGTGAAAGCTGGATGTCAGCCTAGTTGAACGCTTAAATTCATGAAGTTTGGGAACCAGCGAAAGCAGCTCATTGGAGCAGTTACCGTGAAAGTATTTGTAAAAAAAGACAGAGGGAGGCGACGGCATGTCTGTGAGGGAACGACTGCAGACGAGATGCCAGATCAGATCATTGCATATCCGTCTCTGGATTTTATCAAGTATCTTGAGATAAACAGAAGGGGCTCCAGACCATATATGGCAGCAATACTCCGTGCAAGGGCGAATGGTTGATTTGTAGATTTGAAGGATCGACTCCGGCGAGAAAAAATTTCCTGGCTTTTTTAACGCAAAAACAATGCGTGACACATTTCCCAAATTTGTGACGGTCTGTATTAATAGCAATTATTCAAGAAAACAGAATAAATTGCACCCTACAAGCCGAACTAGTGTACATTATTCGTGTATATTATTTGTATATATTATTTGTGTATATTATTTGTATATATTATTTGTGTATATTATTTGTGGCCTTGTGTCAAAATAAGATCTCTCACCGACTGGTGGGCTGTAGTTTAGCATGATAACCACTGCTGTAGGTAATAGCTAAAAATGTACATACTAAGCTTCTTTTTATATGCCGTCTCCCTCATAGCACTCCACTTCCTATACTTTGTAATTCTAAGTAATATTTGGCCACTCACTATCACTCGCCGTCTCTGCTCTGCATATCGATTTCCACGATTTCATTAGATAGGTTATTCCCTGTTTCTTTCTACCCCGCTTGCTTTCGGTATGTGAGTGTCAAAATTTCCAAGCCTTCTTTCCACGTTTTGTGTCCCAGATACTTGAACTGACCTTATGATTCGAAGTACATGTGCCCTTTTTATATCCATTTTCATTAAAACTTCGTCGTTGCACAAATGTTCCGTCTGTGGTATTCTCAGCAACCTTCTGTAGAACCACATTTCTGTTGCCTCGTCTCGTCTTCATCTTTCATCATCGAAGAAACGGTCCAGCATTCACTGCCATATATGAGGATTGAGATTTACGTAACATCTCATCACTCTGTCCTTTATTTCCAATGAAATTCGCCTCTTTGTTAATATTTTATTTAACGTTTGAAGGCTACGTTCTATATTTTAATGCACTTTCCAATTTATGCATTATATTTTCTCTTAGTTATCTCCTCTGACAGTTAAATTTCCGTAGTTGCTTGGGTTTGGTGTCTCTAATTTGTGGCTTACATCTTGCGCTGTTGCTCTGGTTAACGATAACATATACTGACTACTTACAATTGATAACATATACTGTTTACTTACAACTGATAACATATACTGTCTACTTACAATTGATAGTCTTTTCTTCTCGCTTTCTTTTACTGATTTGTCTAAGAGTCCCCGCAGGTGATACCACTGAAATTAAGAGGATCCGCGGCGTACTATTAGGATGACTCGACTCGCTCAGCCATCCACACTCCTCTGTCACTCCGGCTCACGACTCTTCAGGAGTAGGCTAAGCCTTCACAGTTGTCTCCGCCACCCGAAGGGAGAAAGAGAATAAGGAGAGATAATGGCGATCTCGATGCTCGGACGCGAACGGGTGCCGACTCCGACTAATACTGACTACCACTGAAAGAAAACATACTTATACTTTTTTTAATTTTTTTTTTTTATTTACAGTCAGTTTTGCCCTGTACAAGGCCCGGGGACCACTCGACGTAGAGGGTTACATTAAGGGGTAGTCTATAGTGGGAGGGGAAGATAGCAGTTAACTCTCGACTTAGGTTAAGATTGTAGTGATAGGGGAAATATCCTTTTGGGATTCTTTCCTATAGAGCAGTGGTTCACGGAAAGAAGTTGTTTGTGTGGAACTTACTTCTCGCCGATGGAATACGGAGAGAATGTGAGTGGTTTGCTACGGCATTGTGGGTCCTAGCCGTAAAGGTTAGACCTGGCGGAACTTAGGAATGTAATTCGTCCGAGCTCTTTCTATGGAAGTAGCAAAAGAGCAGCGAGAAACTCGCCACACGAAACAAGACAATTTCGAGGGCTTTCAATAGGGATTGAACTCGCTACAAAGAAATAATGATCTGTGAAACTAATTTACAATCACTTTTTCCACTGGCAAGACGTTTAGCCTCTTTGATAAAGAAAATAAAGGTAATCGCCCAGCAAGAATTTATTGGAAAATATGATAAATTGGGCAGTCCACTTGCCGTGGTTCAATGATTAAGATGCTAGTCCTTGTCAGTTTGATTGTAACTAGATGCTCTTAAATTGGTACATCTCAATAAAAATCTAGAATATGTGTTGCACATTAAGTGCTAGATGTTAAGCCTTTCTCCTTGTTTCTTTCCTCTTTCACGATGATTCCCTGTAATTTAATGTCTTCATTTATTAAGTTATCTTTCCCTCGACGCTTGCTTACCCAAAATTTATATGATAGTTTACCAATGCAATTTAGATTTACTCCCAATCTGTCAACGAGTATGCACACCAACCCACACGGCTTACGGCCAGATCACGTTAAAACACCGGTTCTCGTACGATCACTGGCGTTAAGCAACATCAATCTTAGTCAGTATCTAGACGGTGACCAATTGGAAATGTCAGGTGCTGCAAGCTTTGACGTGCTGGTGGTGTAATGGAAAACGGTTCAGGATTTGAAATCGGAGAGCCGGGTTCCAATTTTAGTCGGGTTCGTTATATTGATTTACGTGAAAATACTCTTGGGAAAAGTATGAATCCACATCTTCTCCACCCACATCCAATTTCTGGTTAGTTAGTGGGAGTTGTAACATTAAATCATCTCAAAATATTTTCTGGCTTTAAATAACCTGAAAAGTGTTGATAAGCCGTAAAAATCAAATCAATCTTTAAACCAGCGTACACACTCGCACTTCAGAATTATTCGGTATTATATTGCACGTTAAACACGTGTTCTGTTCATGGTATTCTAATCATACTTCTGTAGAGCCACATTACTCTTCATCTTTGTGGAAGTTTTTCAGTATACACTACCATATAAAAGGTTTGATATTACATAGCCGTTTAGACATCTTTTCTTTGTTTCTGACAATATTTTCCCATTTCTTAATGCTTAATTCCTCTTTATACACTATTTACATTATTCGGACTATTGTCCTCATCTTTGTTGCCATATCTATCACAACGTTTCGGCCGTTGTGTGCTCCGGCCTTCTTCAGGTGGTCGGAATGTCGAACTGAACCCTTTATTTCGCTCGCTGTTCTAGTTCCACGTGCCATGTCTAATGGATGTCAGTTATCAGTTATCACCTGTTAATTCACCTCTCCAAGTCCTCCACTGCCTTAAACAGGTATTAAACTCACAACTCAAGCAATAATAACAACGAAAATTGCTATATGAACTCTGGAGAAAAAATACTGCAATGCTAACAGTAAAAATTGCAATATGAGCACTGGTAAAAATATGTCTATCCCAGCGAGCGAAATAACGGGTTCAGTTCGACATTTCAACCACTTGAAGAAGGCCGGAGCGCTCAACGGCCGAAACTTATCTCAGAAATATAGACAGATACTTAATTCCTCTTGTTACTCAATTCTTAGCTTTTTGAAGGCATCTTTCTAGGGAAAGGTTGGGAACTTGAACATAAGATAGGCTGTCCTTTGAGTTGTTTCGCAGTCGGATTGGTGCCCCCACTACGACCTAGTAATTAAGAGGAAAAAGACAAAAAAAAAGTCTTGACTGTAAAATCAGTTCAACACCGTCGCTACAGCATACGAAATCTGACCTGACATGGTCTGGCCAAATAGAAAGCTCGTGCCTATTCGTTTGTATAAACACTTTATTTTAATATCTATCTTATTTTTTTCTTGTTTGAACCTTTAATTTTTCCTTTTTTAATTTCTACATTTACATATTATTTATTAAGTTATTTATTTATTAATCTATTCTAATGAGGAAATAGGACTTGGAAAACGTGATACTAACAGGTCAGATTGAAGGCAACAGGAACAAACAACGCAAACAACGCGTAACGAAGGTAAACAACGCGTAACCTATCTAAAGATATTGAGTAAATGGATGTTGGAACAAGGTTTTTAAGAGATAACAAAAAGATCAAATTTATTAAGAGCTACAAAGGACAGGGAATTTTGGAGAGCCATGATCGCCTGAAGGGACATACACAAAGAAGAAGGATTTCAATTCTCTCCTTGATTACAAGTTCACGAGTGCTGCTAAATGCTCAATGTAAGTGCGACGAAACTTGAAAGAAAAGTTATTCAATTAGTTCTACAGGGTGCGACAGAAATACCTCCGACATTTTAAACTGCCACCTGTGTGGTTCTAGTGAACTTAGCCAAGTGGTAATGGTTTCTTCATCTAGCTAATGTCTTACCATTTGTTTCAAATATCATTATTTATAATCATGCCTTGTACTAGTGTATACAATGCGTTGAAACTTTTTTTAAGATAGGTGAATCTGTAATTGCAACACAGAGAGATTTTCGTGTTCATTTCTTATTGCGTCGGTATTGTACTATTCCGGAATGAAAATCGATACTGTTATAGGTTGACGCTTAAAAAAAAAAAAAAAAAAATAGGCTACAGGTTCAGCGCCTAAAAATGGCCACCTGGAAGACATCGAAACGCTCAAACTTCCGGGTGATGGAAAACTTCAGAAATTGTTTACAACCGTGTAAGGCGAAGAGAGGACACCATTTGGAGATGTCATTTTTAAAACCAAATGAATAAAACCTGTAGTCATTTGTTTAAACAACAGTGAAAGAATCTTTATTTTTTTTTAATAGCATTTACTTTGGTCTTTTTATCAACCTCTGAAATACGGAAGCTATTTCTCTTGTACACCTGTATTATTTACAGGAAGTTTTGGACTGTGTCTAGTTCATTCTTTAAAAGCATGAAAAATATCGTGTTAATAAGCTTGAATCGGATGAGTGCGACCCCATTACAATCCCAAATATTTAAAAAGGGAAAAATTGACCGTAACAGGGACAGTTTAGCTTTCTCATCGTTTTCTGTTTTGATAAGTAACTAAGTTACTTAATTCTTACTTCTGTTTACTAATCCTACCTAATTACATGTACTCGTATCTCATATATTTTAGATACACTATTAAATATTTCATCTTCTATGTCTTTGTCTTCTTTTCATTTAGGTACCTCCAGAGATTCGCGATAACTGAGGTTTAAAATGAATTTGTAAAAATGAAAAATCTTTCTTGAAGCTTTTATTTTAGTTTTAATTTCAAGTTGATAGATTAAATTTAATATTTCCAATAAGCAGAATACTTTGTTGTATTTCAAAAACTAATCTAAATTGACTGGAAGGTGTTTATTTGTTTTTTTTTTTTTGTTTTTGCTAAAAGATCTGATTTTAACGCAATTTTAGTCTGTGTTTATCACAACGTAATTCTCTTTATTAAAAACATTTCCAAAGGTAAAATGTACTTTTCTGAAATTTTATTTGAGGAATATTAGGTGATTTAAAATATAATTAATCTGATTTGAAACAAATATTATTTACTTTAAGTTTGAAATATCACAGAAATGCATTTTTAACACGTTTATTTAATCTGTTGATGGGTTGACAGCTTGATGACTGACTGATGTTTATCTAGTATTGTATAATGGCTTTATCCGTAAAAATAACTGAATATAACGTGAGCGCATTTTATATATAATTTTAAAGTAATCTTTAAATTTTAGGAAAATATTCTCCGTAATGTAATGTTTTATTGAATTTGAGATATTTGGGTGTTAGGTTTATTATAGTTATCGCCCCAGACCACCATATCTACAAAAAAAGGCACGTTAATACACATACAAAAAATTCAATTTAAAATATTGGTGTTTGATGATTTGTACTAAGCTTTTCCATTTATGATTAGTAAATATATTTTGTATTTAACAATAATATCATCTAAAAGGGTAAAATTAATACAGAATTTTAAAATATTTAAAACTTAATAACTTATTCTAATTAACATTTTTAAAAAATGAAAACAATTCTTGTAAAAATTATTCAGCGAAAAAACATTTGCCTTAAAATAATAGTGTCCTTAATATATTTTATTTATAAAAGCAATTAAAAAATTTCTAATTAAATAATGTTTTAGATTTATTTTATTTTTTGTTTTAATATTCAGAGCAGATTCAGATGGTGTTTCTATTTTTTTTTAAAAATTGATGATTCAGATTCTGCTTTTGATTAATATAAATATGAAGGTGAAATTTTGATTTCTCGAAATTTCATAAAATTAAACAGATGGGAGTAGTAACAAATGTAAAAATATATTTTTGCCAAGTGATTCTAAACAAGAAAAATTTGAAAAATAATTTCATTCATTTGTGAATAAGTCCTGAAAAGTTCATTAAAATCCGACAATTATTTGATTTTCACAAGAATTTCCAAAATCAATGCGTTTTTTTACCGCAAAAAAGACACTAAATTACCTATAGTAATCTTTGTCACCCCCACCACACACACACACACACACACACACACACACACACACACACACACACACACACACACACACACACACTGACGCAAGAAAAACAGACTTTTAACCAAAATTTCGAAAGTTCCAGAAATGATTTTAAAAAAGTGTAATAAAATAATAAAAAAATACTTTGTACACTATTTACATTATTCGGCCTATTGTCCTCATCTTTTTCGTCATATTTATTACAACGTTTCGGCCGTTGTACGCTCCGGCCTTCTTCATGTGGTTGAAATGCCGAACTGAACCCTTTCTTTCGCTCACTGGGGTAGACAGTTCTAGTTCCACGTGCCATGTTTAATGGATGTCAGTTGTCAGTTATCTCCTGTTAGTTCCCCTCTCCAAGTTTTCCACTGCTTTAACTGGGTATTGAACTCACACTCTTTGAGTCCTGTCACTGGATCTAACTAACACCTTTATCACCTGTGCCATGTGTCATCTCAGAAATATAGACAAAAATACTTTGGCATTTCTTCTTAATAATAACATAAACATTTTGTCAATAAAACATTTTGTGGCCTTTTTTCATCATGATATGCTCTTTTTTCAGTGAATTAGTGGAATTACCTATTTTTATAATTTATTTAATTGAATTTTCGCATAATAGGAGTAGATATGTTCGCCTATCGCCCGGGTAGAGGTTTTTCCAATGTTTCCTGAAAAGAATGCGGTTTCTAGTTCCTTATTACAAGGCTTTAATAATAAGCACTATCGGAACTTTTTGATGATATGACTGGCCGGTGGTTACGCCTCTTCATATTTTGGTGAGCAGTGTTCCTATTCAAGTTTTCGTTATATTCACTTACGCGCCAATACTCTCGGGGCGGGTAGGAATCCACCTCTTTTCCCTCCAGCTTTGGGTTAATTAGAAAGACTTGTATCACAAAATCATTATTATCTCTCCAAAAATAATTCTTGCGATCTAAGATATTTTCTGGCTTTAAATAATCTGTAAAGGGTTGATAAGCCGTAAAAAACGAATCAACCAAACTAAACCTCTTCATATTGAGCGTGCCGGTTTGGCATTTTCCTGTTATTGCATCCCGATTGGTAGCAAGGGCAAACACATTGGTCGTGCTTAGATAGACCGATCTCACTAACAGTTGCATATTATCAGGGTTTCTACAGCGCCATGTCACGCATGAATAGGTATCTGTGCAAACATTCCCGGTGAGCAGCTGTGAGGCCACACTATGCTCTTGGCCACCTTGGTCGGCTTCAACTGCCTTAAATGATGAGCAGTGACTGTTATTCTTGGATTTTCTCAACCCCAAATTTCTTATGTTTGCAACGATTAATAACAAATAAGTAAACCAATTCGCAAAGAAAGCATGTAGGCCCCCCTCAACCTTTATTTCAATAACATTCGTGGTATTCCTACCAAGTGACTGTGTTAGGGAGAAGGCATGTATTACATTTCTACGCTTCCTTAGCAGGTTCTCTTTGTATAAAATGAAATCTTCATCTACATCATTTCGGATAATTATTAGCCGTTCATTTTTTTAAATTTAATTAATTTACTTTTTTTAATGTTTCGGTAAATATATGTAACTACGGTAAGTACTATTAAAGAACGTGGCCAAGTCGTTAGAACGTTCACTTTCCGACTATGACACCCGGGTTCGAATCTCACCATGATCGATTTTCCAGGAAGGTGACTACTTGATGTTATCGGCTTGGGGTGGCAATCACAGCGAGCGGCACCTTCGGAAAGTGTCTGAACACCATACCATATAGTGGCCCAAGCCTTTTTGTGGGTGAAATTGGATAGGCGTAAATATTTGGGAGCCGTCGTGCTAGCCTGAATTCACAAGTCATCGTGACCGAGGGTTTGAGCGTACGGGCCTTGTTCAAACTGTTGATCAATGCGCACTCTCTCAGAAACTGTAACTAAGGCCCGCTCAGCTCATGCAGTATAAACCATAGGTGGGCTCTGTGGGTGTTGGACATGCACAAATGTGCCTGAGCTTGCGTCTGCAACGGGGATTGGCTAGCATACGCATATTAGGATACGACCGGCCAGCCATTACAATTACATTACTATTAAGGCCACCTTTATATGTCTATTTGATAAGCTCAACAGGCGCACTCAGCTGATTATTACTAATACTGCCCTCTGAACGGAAAAGTCGATTACGTAATTTGCCTTTCGAATTATGGTACGTTCTTAAAATTTCATCAAAGCATTTCATTCCACGTATCGAAGTGAAAGAATAAAATAAATAGTTGAACAATAATATGGATAAATTATCTGAATATTCTTTAAAAAAATCTCTATTTTCAAATGTGTCCGAGCTTGTACCTGCAACAAGGACTGGCTAGCATAGGCATATATGGATACGAGCGGCCAGCCATTACAATTAAGGCCACATATATATATATATATATATATATATATATATATATATATATATATATATATATATATATATATATATATATATATATATATATATATATATATATATATATATTTGTCATCCACAGACAGACTGTTTCGCTGTTTCACAGCTCGTCAGTGTGGCTAGACGTCCGGTTGCCTCTAGCTAGGATCGAAACCCGACTGAATTTGCGTCAGTCGGGACTTCTACCAGTAAGCCGTCGGCGCACGGCAGGGATGAAGGTGAATTTTAGCGTGTTTATTTTTAGATTTAGAAAAACACAGTGACTGACAGTGACTCAATTCTGCCGAAGTGTCGTGCAATATTAGATTAAATAGTCACTGTTTACAAGCTCACACCTCAGTGGCCACCAACCTTGCTTGGGGTGATACGCTTAAAAAAAAAAACAAAAAAAAAAACCCAAAGAGCTCAACCGAAATTAATTTTTCAGGAGCCTATATATATATATATATATATATATATATATATATATATATATATATATATATATATATATATATATATGATAAGCCCAACAGATGCATTAAGTGATTATTATCGGCCCCCATACATGCTGAATTAATACTGTTCACTTAACGGAAAAGTCTATTACGTAATTTGCCTTTTTAATTATGGTACGTTCTTATAATTTCATCAAAGCATTTCATTCCACGTATCGAAGTGAAAGAAGAAAATAAATAGTCGAACAATAATATGCATAAATTATCTGAATATTCTTTGAAAAATCTCTATTTTCAAATTTTATGGCAAATATTTTCCTTTTATATAACACATATCTAAATTTAGCAAATAAGGCTGAAAATTAGCGAAACAAAGCAACATTTTCATTGTTTTGCAATTTTTAAAATTCAAGTATTCATCTTTATCGCTTCTTTTATTCATTCTTTTTTTTTTTCTTTCTAGCAAAGTAATCAATGTATTTCCCCGGGATTTATCCTTTCAGATATTCTATAGTGTATAGTGTTAATTAACTGGTGGTTTTATAAAATTAATTAGGCGAGGAATTAGATTAAATATAGATTATTCAACTTAGATTTTATTAGAAGGCAAACTTTAATAAATAAATAAAATCATCGATTAAAATAGACACAGAAATTTTTATCGAAATCTAATTATTAGTTGATTTCCAATATTTTAGTCTTATTATTATTATATTGAAAATATCCTTATTAATGTTATTTATATACGCTCAATATTCTTAATAATACTAATAAGAATGTTGAGCGTTAACTTTTCGAGATTGATTTTCATTGTGTCAGTTCTTCAGAAATGTAGACATATTCTTCACACACAAATATATTTCATTCTATGTATGGTACGAATAGTGGAACTAGATCAAAGAATCCAAGCATTGGAAATGAGTCGCTACAGACCCATTCTCGGCATCTTCTACATAATCTGCATTACGAAGAACGCAGTCTAAAAGACTATCAAATACGAAACATACTCTATCGCTATATGCATGACGATTGTTCCGATGAGTTCCACTTTTACTTTCACCAGTTAATACCTTGAGAGCTAGGACACATCATGCTACGTATACAAAGTTGAAGCGAACACATTTCTTCTGTATTCTATTTTTAATGAAGCAGTTCCACTCAAACACCTTTTTCCGGAGAAATTATAAAACAAACTCCCGCGTGAACAAAATCCTGTACAAAATTACAATCTTAAAATAAACGAAACCAGCATATATATAGATTAACACTAACAACATAATAATAATGATAATTATATATATATATATATATATATATATATATATATATATATATATATATATATATATATATATATATATATATATATATGTATATATGGTTGAAACAAAACAACTGAGATAAAACAAGTGATAGGTAAATTGGAGTATTTTTTTAAAATTCATTAAAGATATTCCCGCATGGAGTTCTTTATTTAAGGCCAAGTTATCGTGCATGTCAAGTGGAAAGACTATATTCAATCAATTGCTAAGTCTGCAGTTAGAAGTGTTTGTTCACTGTGTCGCGCTAGACAATTTTTCTCGGCAGAATTGTTATTCATAAAAGTCATAAAACGCTGAACTTGATTATTTATATTTATTTCTAGTTTTAACGAAAGAAAAAAGAATATTGAATTTTTGTCACGCTTCTTATAGCGAAATGTAACATTTTGATTTTATTTTACTTGATTTAAAGAAATAATTTATTATTCCAATTCCTTATCATAAAAGTTGCAAAGTCTCTCCCCCCAAAAAATAGAATTTAAATATTGTTTTGTTATGTTTTTAACAAACTTTTCGTCCGAAAACTTTTTCTTTGATTCTGTTTTTACACAGCAAAATTTATTTAAAAAGGCTATTATTTAAAAAGGCTATTATTTGTTACATTGTCAGAGTTAGCTCCTCCTCAGTTCCTTAATCCTTCAACAGGGGTCTCTCTCCCATGGCTATAAATACTGGCTGACCCTTCTCCTCGCTCTCTTTTCGACTTAGGCCTTGGGCTGCCACCTCGCGCTGAGGTGAGGTAAATCTCTCTTTTCAACCCACACCAATATGTGACCTCTCACAGATACAGCGTTTCCCAAATTCTGGGAACACGCTAAGAACAATACACGTACGTACGAACACTCACAACACACACATATAATTTCTCCATACAAACACTATGTAACTGTTCATGTCTTTGTGTAACTTGTTATATATATATATTTGTTTACCAATATATATCGGTCTTGTTTGTTTTCTTTGTCTTCTTTGGACTTAATTAAAGTCCAACATTCTCAAGTGGCTGGACCTGCTAGCAGGAAATTTTAACCTTCTGATATCTCTTCACATCTTCACCCCACGGTTCGCTACAACATAAAGTTTATTTAATATTTTTCTCTATGATATTGTATGATATTGTTATTCATAACAACAAATATATGGATGATAAAATTGATTTTTTATGGGCAATTTGTTTTTCTTTTCCTAAAAGCTATTTTCTTTTTAAAATGTTGGATTTTAGTTTAGTTTACTGTCAAAAATATGAAATAGAAACAAACCTGATATTTATAGTACAAAGTTGATGAAAAATCGTTTATTGTGAACGTTGTTATGTAAAGTTACTATCATAATTAAACTCAATAACTTTAATCGGATATTTTTAGATATTGTAAACGAGGTGTACATTAAAACGCTAATCCTGAACCGGCTACGAAACCACGAATTTATCAGAGTTATTTTCAAGGCACTTCAATAATCATAAAAATATGTATTTATGGCAAAATACGTCAGCATAACAATAGTTACTTTAGTAAATTTGCTTATAAACGATAAAATAAAAAGTTACTTTCATGTTTATTTTGTTTTAAGTCATATATTTGTTCCATAATTCATAGTACCAATATGGTTTTCGATTAATTAAAACTCTTTTAACGTGGATAACTAATTCAAAGTGAAAAATGCACATACCATTTAGTGCACTTTTGTTAACGTGGATAACTAACTCAAAGTGAAAAATGCACATACCATTTAGTGCACTTTTGTTAACGTGGATAACTAATTCAAAGTGAAAAATGCACATACCATTTAGTGCACTTTTGTTAACGTGGATAACTAATTCAAAGTTAAAAATGCACATACCATTTAGTGCACTTTTGTTAACGTGGATAACTAATTCAAAGTGAAAAATGCACATACCATTTAGTGCACTTTTGTTAACGTGGATAACTAATTCAAAGTTAAAAATGCACATACCATTTAGTGCACTTTTGTTAACGTGGATAACTAATTCAAAGTTAAAAATGCACATAACATTTAGTGCACTTTTGTTAACGTGGATAACTAATTCAAAGTGAAAAATGCACATACCATTTAGTGCACTTTTGTGAACGTGGATAACTAATTCAAAGTGAAAAATGCACATACCATTTAGTGCACTTTTGTTAACGTGGATAACTAATTCAAAGTGAAAAATGCACATACCATTTAGTGCACTTTTGTTAACGTGGATAACTAATTCAAAGTGAAAAATGCACATACCATTTAGTGCACTTTTGTTAACGTGGATAACTAATTCAAAGTGAAAAATGCACATACCATTTAGTGCACTTTTGTTAACGTGGATAACTAATTCAAAGTGAAAAATGCACATACCATTTAGTGCACTTTTGTTAACGTGGATAACTAATTCAAACTGAAAAATGCACATACCATTTAGTGCACTTTTGTTAACGTGGATAACTAATTCAAAGTGAAAAATGCATATACCATTTAGTGCACTTTTGTTAACGTGGATAACTAATTCAAAGTGAAAAATGCACATACCATTTAGTGCACTTTTGTTAACGTGGATAACTAATTCAAAGTTAAAAATGCACATACCATTTAGTGCACTTTTGTTAACGTGGATAACTAATTCAAAGTGAAAAATGCACATACCATTTAGTGCACTTTTGCTAACTGGGGTGGGAGGTCATGAATCCTAAGCGCCTACTGATTATATATTAATTGTCATAAAACTTCTGTGATGTCAACGAACACTCGTTGTTACTTTCGTAATGCCCGTTGTAGTAGAGACTTCGTAATCGCAGACACAACTTATAGTAACGTCGTTGAACAATACCGGTGCCAGACGCCTTCGAATATCACTCGCACTAATAGTACTTGCTCGATAACACTCGCTCGGAAAGTAACCACCGAATAGTGATCTGAATACTAATCAGTATAGAGAAATACCGTAGAGGATAGCGTTCCGTATAGTATAGCGGATAGACTAGTATTGCAGAGATGCCCTAGACGCCACGCGACTTCCCATATATGCGTTTCCTCTATGGTCACGTGGTCTACTTAATTCAGTACTGGGATCGCCTGTGTTTGCTCACTGGCGATCTGTTTTCAAATTCAAGTGTCGGCAGCGACACTTTATTCCTATATAACAAAAACCTTAGTAAATAAAAATATACCAAGATAAAGAGGATAAACTATTTCGAGCCAAATTAATTATGCTCTTAATCTCTACTTTTGCTTTGAATTTCTACCGCAGCGACCTGCCACAAACCCAAACCGAAATTAAAAATCTTCGCTCACTTATGTAAAGTAGAATGTGGATCAAACCGAGAAGTAAACTCTGGAGGACGTCTGCACTGATACCTTGAGCCTCGGAGGACTGATCGTTAACAACTACCTTCAGTGACCTACTCGTTAAGAAGAACTTTATAAGCAAGAAGACTCTTCCAATGATTCCATAGCTAGAGCACTTGTGCAGTAACCCTTTATTCCGCACCTTGGCAAAGGCCTTTGAATTATCTAAAGTGATCGTCCTTGAAATGTATTTGTTGTCTAGTGCTTCGCTGATTCCGTGATTAATGGTAGTGACGATATCAGCAGTGGACCGGGCCGATCGAAAGCCGTACTGTTTGTCGCTCAAGAGTTTTTTCCTATTGAGGTGATCAACAACCTTGTTGATTATAGCTTCAAAAGTGTGGTAAAGATATTAATGGATCTATACTGTGATGGGGATGAGCGTCCACCCGCATTCATGAAGACAAGGCATACACTTAACACTTTCCATGGACTTGTGAGGGATTTCTTCTTCAAGAAGTGGTTAAATAATTTACCTAAGATTGGAGATAACACCGGGTTAATATTTTTAAGGACAACTACTGTTATTTTTCTGAAACGGCGGCTTTCTTAGGGTCGAGACTTTTGATAAGTCTTGCGATTTCTCGGGCTGTAATAAAAATGAAGGGAGATAAATTGTTAACAGGACGGTAAAATGATTTAACCCTTTGACACTTAATTCGGACAAGTCCCAAATTTATATATACGCACTTATTTAATTTTTTAGATGTGTTTCATATTTAAATTTTAGACGCGTTTAAAAATTTACATGCAATTTCATTATGTGTATTTGCTACTGCTTCTATGGTCTAAACTGCTGACTACCGCTTGGTTTCATTTTTCTTTTTCTTTTTTGGCGACACAGCTTATTTTGGATGACTGGGGCTGTTATAATGCAACAAAGCAGTTGACGTTAAGTCCGTTGTATTAAATCTCCGTTTTACTGTGCAATTTTAACATGAATATGAGAGTCAGCAGTTATCTGAAAATAAGTGCTAGCGAAAGAAAAGATTAAAAACCACTGAGATGCAGGTTTAACTATTGAACTATAGCGAATAATGATATCCTTGAAAATGTGTTTCTTTAATTTCTTATTAAAATATATTCTCATAGGGTTAGAGTTGTTTTTCTTTTTATTTTATAGATAAGTTGCTACCCATATGTATGGAAACGACGCCATGTCACAAATATGACAGTGCCTACACACACGCCGAAGGTAATTCCGGAAAAAAATCTTTCCAGGAAATAAACATTCGATGAAGGAAAAAAAAAGAGTCTTGTGCAGTTTTATTAATATTTTATTATTCTCGTCTTACTCAACTTGTTTAATTATCGAATGTAAAATGCTGAAAAGCCTCTTTTTTAGATTTATATTCATAGTATACAACTATAAAAAATGTCTACTGGATCATATATATCAAAATTTACAGTAACAGGTAATATAGGAAAATCTTCGGTTTTAACCACTTCTTTTGCATCTTTTCACTACATACTTGTAAAATCTGTGATATCAACGCAGCGTAAATAAATTTCAAAATGCAAATAAATCTATCCTTTATTAAAGATTTCAGCAAACCTTTTCTCGTCTTTCTTATATGACGCCATTAAAATTCGCGTTTTATTACAGCTTCTCTTCTTAATAAAATCTTTTTTTCTTTCCTGCATCACACGATTTTGATAAGCTTGCTTTCCAGTAATATATTGGAATTGTTTTATTTTCTAAGTATTTTTTATTGATTTAATTTTACTATCCTCTTTTTTATCACTTTTTTTTTTTTTTGCAACGTTGTTTTATGTTTTTTTGTTATCGTCTCTTTTTCGTTTTGGTTTTGTTATTGTATACCTTTTCGCTACTTTAAGTGCAAAGAAAGATTTTTACGCAATATTTTATGACTTAATGTGTCCAGAATTCATTTTCCACAAATCGGTTACGCGAAACATTTCCAATAAAGCGTAAAACATAATATATGTCAACTTCAAGTGTTTTATTTCTTCCATTTTTTTCTCAGCTTTCAACCTTCATTCAGCAAATTCATTTACTCTATTACTTTTCCAGCGTAAATGGCTTCTTTGGTTTTTCTTTTGCAATCTTTTGTTTACAAAAAATAAAAGAGAGAAAGAAAAAGTCCCTTGAAAAATATAATTATTCTCAATTTGTATATTAACTTTTAAAATGCAGGTGTAGCCATCAATACCTTTTTGCCTGGAAGGACCTGAACGCCATAACACAACGAATTAGTAAACACACTGGTTTTAAAATGGAGGACATTTCCAAATAATTAATGTATTGATTTTCCAAATCAGTGCGTCATAAATTTTGCAAGTTAATCTAACGAGAATTTCTATTTGGTATCAATAAGAGGTAACGATTTGAAAGAAATCTTCCTGCTTTATTGTTGCCATTACGCTTTACTTTCCAATTGTTTTTATTTTTTTATCTCCTCTGGAGAGTTCTTCCAGTTCTGAGATTTTTACGCCATAGAACGCTGCAAAAGGAAAGACTTCCGGTTTTTCCCCTTTTTTTTTTCTTCTATGTTTTTTTTTCTTCATCATTTTCTTTACGATTCTGCTTTTCATTATCTGCGGAAGATTTCATTCACAAATTTCCGCTTCCTCTTACCAACACCATTTTTTCTCCTTATTTTGTTTATTTATTCCAGTTTAATTTTGATGCTGGTTTATTTTTATTTTTTTCTGTTCTTTCTTTCTTTCTTTATGTTTGTTTGTTTGAAAATTAAATTGCTTCCTCGAGGCAATGGATATATTCCGATGTACTGTCCGAAATAATTTCAATAAATTAAAATCATTGGTTCATATGAAGAAATTAGAGAAATTTTTGCGCACAGCCCTAAATCGACACGGGAAACGCTATTCACAAACCGGCGTTAATGCATTGCGGATATGAGACGTGATGAATTTGAAATTCTTTTCAAATAAAGAGAATTTACAGAAAACCGAATTGGATTTAAGTTCATTAAGATAAGGCAATAAACGCAACGTAAAAAAGGGGCATTTGTTCTTTTATTTCGTTTATTTATTTACACTGCGTTAAACATATCTTATGAGATAAAGATTTTATAGATTAGTATGGTCTTGCTATCAGTTTACGGCAACGGTTTTACAGATTATACCAGGAGATAAGTCTGTGTTTAAAGCTAAGTAAAAGATCAATTTCTTCCTCATTAGAAAATGTGACGGCGAGCGGTAAATCCTGATGTCAAGGTTACCAAGTTGTAGTACTCACTCCAGGGTAACCAATTTTTTCAGAGTCAGGGTCACCAGTTGAGTATATTTTGTACAGCCGGGAGTCGCTATCTTGTAGTGATCAATCGCATGAGATGCCCCTTACATCTTAGTGGCATTATCGCCTCGCTTGGGGTGAATTGATTAATATATATATATATATATATATATATATATATATATATATATATACAACGTCGATAACACTGCTCGGAGTTTCATACAATCTTCAGGTGTTGATTCTGGTCGTTATCTGTCGCGTTCTCGTGATGATGATTCAAAATTGGGTTTACAAACTTGTCTATTTAAAATATAAAATTAACTATTAATAATGTATAGCCTTCAAATTCATAAATTCGAAAGTTGGAGAATTATGAATAATAAAAATAATAAATAATTAAAATAAAATTATTTTAAATTTGAATTTGGTTTCTGGAAGTAAACATTATATCAAGGGAAAGGGTAACTTTCAGCGTAAAAACCGAATTTATAATCGTTAACATAAACTATAACACAGAAAATTCAAATTTAAAATATTATTTTATTATTATTATTATTATTCTTGATTCCCCAACTTTCGAACTTATGAATTTGAAAATACCCAGACAGAAAAGAAAACGACCAGAGAGAAAAGAAAATACCCAGACAGAAAAGAAAATGACCAGAGAGAAAAGAAAATACCCAGACAGAAAAGAAAATACCCAGACAGAAAAGAAAATGACCAGAGAGAAAAGAAAATCTGTAAGAAAAAAAAGAGAGGGTGATTTTTTTTAACAGAAAAAGATGGACAGTCAGAACATAAATCAATATGGAATGAGATGGGGAGCATTTTACAAAAGAAAATTGGATATAGGGAAAAGAAATTCGTAGTGAAAGACAGGGTGTGTTTTTACAGAATAGAAAATCCGTGGGGGAGAAAATGGGTCACTTATTACAAAAAAAAAAGATATGCAGGGTTAAGAAATCCGTGATGAAAAATGTCTTATTTACAGAAAATTTGGTCATATAGAAATGAAATGCATATGTCTTTTCTTTGAAGAAAAAAGGAGGGCATACAGAAATGAAATCCGTCATGTAAGACAAAATGGACATGTAAGAAATGGTGGCTAATATCATTTAACTATATTAGGTTGAGTCATAAATAAGTTCCGTTTTTGTTTATCAACTTTTTTCTTCAAAAAATCAAATGCAATTATGTTTTGGTAAATTATATCAACATTATTTGCAGTGACTTGTTGCCACTTATCACGCAGCTCTTTGATGGCGTTTTGAATAAAATTTCACTGGTTTTAATGGGAAAACCTTTTCGACGAACTCTTCAATTCGGATTTCTCCATGAAAACATTTTACAGCGATCAAAAAATGTAATAACTACACTCTTTCCTGGTCACTCGAACAGAAATATCTCTTTTTTTTTTTCTTGTTTAGGATTGGATTTCCGGTTCCTTGTAACGTCATTACATTCTCTTACATTCACAATAGCACCCTGTGTCTTAGTGACATTATATACATACACACATACACACACACACAGATATACATATATATATATATATACATATATATATATATATATATATAGAGAGAGAGAGAGAGAGAGAGAGAATTTATATATATTATAATATATTTCTCTCCTCTGGTTTGAGGTGTGTATTTGTAAACAGTGACTATTTAAGCTAATATTGCACGACTCTTCGGCAGAATTGAGTCACTGTCAGTCACTGTGTGTTTATCTAAATCTAAAAATAAACACGCTAAAATTCACCATCATCCCTGTCGTGCGCCGACGGCTTAGCGGGAGAAGTTCCGACTGATGCAAATTCAGTCGGGTTTCGATCCTAGATAGAGGCAACCGGACGTCTAGCCACACTGATGAGCTGTGAAACAGCGAAACAGTCTGTCTGTGGATGACAAAATATATATAGATATATATTATTATTATTATTATTATCACTATAAAAGATTGTAATAAAAACATTAAATTCGCTGCACAAAAGCTTTGATGTTTCAATACTTTGACTGTACCTCTTCAGGTGATATTAAGTATGAATTACTTACCATCGCCTGAAGAAGTACACACAAAGTATTGAAACATGAAAGATTCTGTGTAGAGATTTCAACACGTTTTTATTATAATCTCTTATAATAAAAATATTATAATAATATATTTCTCTACTTTGTATTGAGCACTTTTAAAAAGTAAATGCTACGAACAGTGGAATTTTACTCCATATGTTATTTCTCTCATATATATATATATATATATATATATATATATATATATATATATATATATATATATATAATTCATACGAGCGGCACCTAAAGTCTCTTTTGTAACGAAAGCTTCTCAATAATTCTTGACATATACAATTTTTCCGATTCTTGGATTATTAAAAAGTCACAAAGGAAGTTATAAATATGGTTGGTTTAAGTTTAAAATTTTGGAAGAGAAATAGGTCATGGCAGTTACTTATTTTCCTTACGGACATCATGTGTTTAAATTAGTTTATAACCTATTGTTTTATATACGTCAACTTTTCTGTAATGCACGTTAGCAGGTTTTGTTATATAATTCAACATAATATTAAACCTTATTAACCTTTTTGATCTCTTCTTTTGGGACTGTGAGTTTTTTACAAAGCGATGAATCGTATGTACAAGTTCTACTTGATGTCAGGATTGTAGGCGAACTAGATACGGGGCCTACTTGAGGGTGCACCGTTTATCGTGATTGGTAGTAGTTCTAGGTCCGATCGGCGATGATTGAATTGTAATTATTTTATTATGACGAGGATTCAGCCGTTCTGTCTTTCATAGAAGGTTACTCAGATCGACAAGTATCTGATGAAGTCTAAAGGACACAACGACGCACTATATTATTATTCATGGAAATCGAAGTATATTCTGAAAGTTTTACCAGCATCGATTGGTTCATAGCAATTTTATTGTGAAGATATTATATATGCATAATAAAATCTGTAATTGTATTTAGTATATTTGGAAAATATCGGTTTCTGGGAGTAGGTCTTCGTTAGAAAATAGTTTCCCTTGCAAGTCGAAATCAAAAAACATTTGCTAACATTAACCGAATCTGGCACAAGTCACAATAACAGAGTTCCAGATAGGGATAAATGGTAATGATAATATTAACTGCTTATAAGGAAACATTCTGCAATGTTGACGGTTGAAATTTATAAACGTTTTCTCTTAAAACGATTTTCAGGAAAATATGTCCAGTAGTTGTTATCGCTCTTTTCAATACTGATTGAAGTTTCTTTCCTAACCTTTCGTTTGAAGTAGTGTGGAATGCCAACATCTTGATTATATAATTATTTTCTCTTCGAGTTACATGTGATATTCATTTTAACTGTTGGTGCTGTTGTAACTTCTCAGATTATGTGGTTTCGGTTATTTGGTACAGTTCTTTGTCTGTGATTCTGTGGCGCCAGTCCACAATGTTCGAAAAAGTGTGGTATTCACGAATTCCTATAGGCTTCACTCGTTTGAAGTAATTTTTAACCATTCATCTTAGAATGTGGTTGTATACAGCTGACTGTTTAGATATTTCTAAACGGGTTTGGTGCCATGCATGACATTTATATGAAAGTCTCAATCTGACGAAGCTATTTAAGAACATGACTCAACTTTTCAAGTTAATGTTTTGGTTTTGTAGCAATATGCGGTATTGGGCGAAACTACCTCTAACGCAGCTTAGTCTATGTTCAGTTTCCCTTTCTCCTATACTAAATTTGTCATAACTGATCCACACATCGAGCTATTTGAAGTATTTAGTATTTACTAAACCCAGATCATGAATT
This sequence comes from Acanthosepion esculentum, assembly GCA_964036315.1. Taxonomy (NCBI): domain Eukaryota; kingdom Metazoa; phylum Mollusca; class Cephalopoda; order Sepiida; family Sepiidae; genus Acanthosepion; species Acanthosepion esculentum. The sequence continues at coordinate 25,714,378 of OZ038485.1, read as the reverse complement.
TATAGATCAATTACAGATCATAGTTTCTGTTTGGAAAGGTTTATCTTGAATCACATTTTATGAAACACTTGTTTGAGGATGTTGATTTTCCGTTCAAGATCATTTTTCCCAACTACGAATACCTGTGTCATCAGTATAGCACCATCTCCTTCATCATCAGTTCATTGGGCTCATTGGTTTCTCTTTTGGAAAGAAATGACTAAAAAATTTAACTTGAAATCCATTACACAAGAGACGTCCTCATAGTTGTGATCGGACATTTGAAAAATTCAAGCTTTGAGCTGAAACGTTTAAGTTACTATTTCACCTATCATCTTTTATACATCTTCTAAATTTAACACGGTACACAATTATAAAGAACCCAATGAGAATCGAACTCACTCTTGATTCTTTACTAGGCCAGAATGCTTACTAGTTTATTGAGAAAAGTTCTCATTCTCAGAGGTACCAGAGTGAGAAAATTCTTATAAAGATTCAAGAATCAAATTGACAACACTACTATGGCTAACGTTTTGTGGTAAGTACTTTCCAACAAATCAATGTTTGAAGCACGGGGAATCGATTTATCGATCTTCCCACTATATAGAATAGGGTCTGAAATTTGTGATGTCAATTTAGAAACGAAAGTTTGGAGTTGAGGGTTTTCAGCCAATGTTTGTGTTGAAGTTATTGGTTATCTCTGCGCTTCTGTTGACAATGGTCCCGCAAGACGAGATTTTCTTTGCCATGTCTATATTAATTTCTAATCTAACAACAGCAGAGACCCCCACTCGATAGTGATCCACACATAGCACAACTTATGCACACCATTTTCTATAAGAGGATATTACGTATGTAGGTAATTACGTGAAAGCACGCACACAAATGAAGTCTGCCCGAAAAGTATTCAACCAATCACAATTAAGGAAAAACAACCTACCTAGAGAAAAAAGGCTCTTTATTCCGCGTATATTTTTAAATATATAATTATGGTAATGGAAATATTAGCTGTTTCTTTATAAGGAAACATTCAGTATTCCTTAACGGAACAAACCAGTGCTAATGTCGGTTGAAATTTACAATATCTTTCTATTAAAACTATTTTTGTTTTCAGAAAAATAGTTTCCTCAAGTCCAGTAAATGTTATCGCTCTTTCTAGTATTCCTAACATTTTGCTCGAAATAATGTGAAACGTCAACATCATGATGATATCATTATTTTCCCTTCGTGTTACATGTGCTTAAGTTCACCAAATACAAGGTTTGAGAGCCTGTCATGCTAGAGTGTTACTATTAAAGTGGTTATGATGATTAATTTGTGTTATATAAATAAAATGAAAATTGGTAGGTAGTGATGATTATAAGTATAATGAGGATACATAGAGATTAATTTCTGGCAGGGTTAGGGTTAAGACTGCAGGGTTTAGGGAAGCATCTACACAGGAAGGAGTTTGTTCCACAAAGTGGCAAATCTTGGGAAAATTCCGTCTGAGTAGAACTTTCTTCTGGTTTTCGAATACGGGGGAAATCTGAGTGATTCGACTCCGAGGAAGTAGCATGGTGTGTCCTGGTTGTAAAGGTCTGAACTGAAGCAACTAAAGAATGAAGCTCATGTGAAAATTTGACATGGAACTAGAGACAGAATAGTGATAGTAATAAGGTTATGACGATGCGTCTGAGTAGAAAGAGGTTGCAGAGTGGGAAATAAGTATCCCCCCCCCCACAAGACCACGAAAAAAACTCTTTCGAACTTTATCAAGGCTGGAAAGGGGGGTGCTGAGCTGAACAAGCCTTGAAATGTTAGCAATAATCCATTTTTTGTACGTCTCTCGTATAGATAAAGCGTTGCAGAAGGAGTTAGTCACTTCTTGAAGTGGTGGAAGGAACTGACCGTTTTTCTAGTTTGTTTCGAATCGAATATACGTGAAGCATTTAAGATCCAGATAGGCAGTCAAAGCACGTCGGCTAATTCAGAGTGCAACTGGGGAACGCTCAGTTTTTTTTTTGGGGGGGGGTGCATTGAGCTGTTAGAGCTAGATCAAAGGAGAGATCAGCTGCAAAGTCCCGATTGTTTTGATTTTTTGAAAGTGCCTCCATAAAATCAGCATAGATGTTTATTAATGATATAAGAACGTTCCAAAATGGATCCATGATTAAAAGCAGAAACACCAAGTAGAGAGCCTTGATGTACTTGATTATTCTCCTTTGAACTTCACAACTGTACGCCCAAAGAACTTTCCACAGATTTCTACGAAGGTCGCTATCAAGATTCTCATCATATATATATATATATATATATATATATATATATATATATATATGTATGTATGTATATATATATAGTCATCCACCATATATATATATATGTATATATATATATATATAGTCTTCCACAGACATATTGTTCCGCTGTATCACAGCTCATCAATGTGGCTAGACATTCGATTGCTTCAAGCCGGGACCTATTTAGCATCAGTCAGAGATTCTACCCTATTTTACCCTAATTCTATTATATATATATATATATATATATATATATATATATATATATATATATATATATATATATATATAAACTCTTGTGCAAATTAATTGACACAACCGCTCTAGTTTCCTTTCTTTCACCATACGATCAATTTTAGACTCACTGGGGTGCAAGGATGTAATAGATTTCTATTTTTCCTTAGATTATGTAATTTGCAGTGGTATGCAGTAATAGGATTCTATTTTCGGGGTGTATGATGAAATTTGTTTGAGCTTGAAAAATATTACGTCATCCGGGATTGCATTGGATTTTCAAGACACTATTGTCTCTACTGTCGATTAGTTGTCCTACGGGCATTGTCTGCGATTGATATTACTCCAAGAAAGCGTACGAAAATTGTAAAGCTGCACGAATACAGAAATTTAAAAGATTTAAAACTTTATAAATTATTGTAATTATTTTTTTTAATATAAAAACAATTCTTGTAAAAATGTATTATTAATCGAAATTCTTTTTTCTTAAGACAATAGTTTCCATAATATATCTTATTCATTAAAGAAATTAATAGCTTTTCTAATTAAATAACGTCTTAGTTTTATGGGATTTTTTATTTTATAATTCAAAGGAGATTTTCGGTAGCTAGGAGTCCTATTTTACAAAAAATATTCACGATTTAAATTCTCCAAGGAATTCTCTGTATCACTAATATAAACATTCAGCAATACAAAAATGAATTTCCCGAAATTTTATAAAATTACATAAGTGAGGGTAGCGGTAACAGACGTAGAATTGGTTTTACCAAGATTTTCGCGAAATGAAAGATTCCTAAAATAATTTCATTTATTTGTGAATAAGTCCTGAAAGTTTCCTTACAATCCGATAATTATTTAATTTTTGCAAGAACCAATGTGTTTTTCACCGCAAAAAAAGACAAAAATGTCCTATACTAATCTTTGATCCCCCAGCTGACGCAAGAATACCAAGAGTTTTAACCAAAAGTGGTCATCGCTAGTTGAGATTTGATGGCGTTATTTTGACTAGTGACAACAAGGTTGTTGCTCTTCCATTTTTTCTAATATATTATAAGTTTTACATGATTTTTGGGAATTACGGCAGAATTACAGAAAATATACTACAGAAAATGAAAAACCGCAAACCTTACAATTACACATGAAAATAACCCCATCAAGTCTAAACTAGTGATGACTAATAAGAGTACCAATTTCACTGCCCAATACAAGAGTGTCTTTCGTGTCCCAAATCAATTACCTATTATATCGGATATAATACCACCTCCTTGAGTAGACGCCTCACGTGTCATTTATCAGATTAAAATGCTATCAAAAATATCTATCAACCCACAATTTACAAGAACCCTTAAAATATTCTAGTCAAAAACATTAAAATTCTATATAAATCACATATGCAGAAACATCTCGCTATTAGATTAAACATATCTTTCCTACTATCAACTTCACCTCATTTAACAATGGGAATGTAATGTTAAAAGTTTTATTTTCAAAATAGAAAGATGCTCGCGGGATTTCCAGCAGCGCTCAACATGTAAAGCTCGGAATAAACGTTCCTATTAGAAACAGCACTAAAATAAAATACATTTTAAACAGTCAAAACATGAGGAAAAACTAAGAACACCGGAGATAAAAGCCCCTTTGCAAAATGGCTAAAGAAGTGGTTTAAAGCGCTTGGGACAAAGAAAACTATGGAAAATTTCCGTACTCTCTTAAAAACGTGTGGATGATCGAAAAACTGAATAAATCTTTCTTGTCTGCTGTATTTAATAAAAGATGTCTAAAGGAATGCTTGCTACCCAAATATAAATATATATATATTTCCTGTTTATACACTTAACTGCTTGAATGTTCGAGAAATGTCATAGAAAATATGTGTCCTCCGACAGGAATCGAACCTGTATCCCACACGAAACCAACATATAGCCTGATGTACTATACCATTTAGCTACAGAGGAAGTGTCTGGTCAGCAAAGACAAATTACTGTTTTTAAACAATAAATTTTCCATGATTTTTCTTGAACGCTCATATCTACTCGAAGCGTATCTTAACATTTAACAAATGACACCATATATGAGGGTCATTCAATAAATAAGGTGAATTTTTCGGTATAAGGACTTCTAATATAGATAGAAGCTTACTCTTTTTTATTTTTTTTATTTTTTTTCTTTTACTTCTTTTTCACATGGATTTAATTTCTTTTGCAGATTAAAAAAAAACTTTGAGAGTTTTGGCGATTAACAAAGATGGCCGACCAAGAAGCATGCTCCAGGATTGAACAGCAGTCAGTTATCAAGTTTTTGGTTGCTGAATGGTGCAAACTAGTTGAAATTCATAGGAGAATGTCAACTGTGTATGGTGCCACATGTTTCAGCCAAAAAAATGTCTACAAGTGGGCTAAATTGTTTAAAGAAGGACGGAGCAGCGTTGAGAATGAAGACAGGCCTGTGGGGCCTACAGAAGTGAGGTCTCCTGAGGTGATCGAATCAGTCAATGACCTCATTCAGTCTGACAGAAGGGTGACAGTGGATGAGATTGCAAGGACTTTGAGCTTATCTGTTGGGACAAACGCAGGGGTCATCAGTCAGATGGAGTCATCTTGCATCATGACAACGCAAGGCCTCACACAGCAGCCCAAACGGTGCAGACAATCAACGAGCTGGGCTGGGAACTGCTCCCTCATTCCCCTTACAGCCCAGACCTTGCCCCTTCAGACTTTCACCTGTTTGGTCCCTTGAAAGCGTTCACGAGAGGCACGAAGTTTAAAAGTGACGATGAAGTCAAAAGTGTTGTGAGCGACTGGCTGAGGCATCAGTTCAAACATTTTTACGCTGAGGGAATGCGGAAGCTTGTGCACAGATGGGAAAAATGTGTGACAGTGCTGGGAGACTATGTTGAAAAATAAAATTAAAAAAGTAAGCTTCTATCTGTATTAGAAGTCCTTATACCGAAAAATTCACCTTATTTATTGAATTACCCTAGTATTATAAAAGTCCGACAATTATTTTAATATATTTTCTCTTTAAACGTTATTTTTTAGTCTCTTTCTGAATCAGCACCGCCTCGCCTGTCTACACTCTGTTTCACAACATTGCTCTCCTCATTTACCGGTACCCTTCTAGATGATGAGTGCACTCGGGTTGGAGTCGCTATCCGTCTTGTGCTCAAACTATGTGAGCGTCACAGATGCAGATGTTGAGCTACCATTGATGAGTTTGGTTTGCATCCTCTCTCCTGTCGTCGTAGTGCCAGCCGCTTTCCAAGACATGCAGCAATAAACTACATCATCAGAAGAGGTCTGGATGCAGCTGAGTTCCCTTCCCAAATTGAACCCGTAGGCCTCGACCGTGGTGATGGAAAGAGGTCGGATGGGATTACCATTTTCCCTTTTAAAGAGGGGAAGTCGTTAATTTGGGATGCAACCTGTGCAGATACATTTTGGATCGGTAATTTGATCAGGTCCGCGGTTGAGCCTGGGTCTGTCGCATGGGACACGGAGATAAAAAAAACAATTATAGTTAAATATTCTTCTCTTGTGGACAGATTTATTTTTACTCCAGTGACAGTGGATACTTCTGTGGTTATTGGCCCTCGTTCGACGGCTATCCTTCAGATGGTTGGCGAGATTACGTCTCGATTGGGGGACGAGCCTCGCGAAACGGGGTGGTTCTTGCAGCGTGTCTCACTGGCGATGGTGCGAGTTAATGCTTTCTCCATCATTGCGGCTGGAAGAGGATAGCATAAAAAAAACATTTTGTTTATAGATAATTTATTAAGATATGAGCGTTTGAGAAATTTGTTGTTTAAAAAAATTAATTTAGCTTTGCTAACCAGACGCTTCCTCTGTAGCTAAATGGTATAGCACGTCAGTTTATATGACGATTCCATGTAGAATACAGGTTCTATTCCTGTCGGAGGACACATTTTTTTCTATGACATTTCTCAGACATTCAGGCCGGTAAATGTAGATAATACTGTTTATTATAAACAGAGAATTTACTTAGATATTTGTATCTGTAAAAATAACGTATAAACAGAAAATATATTAAAATAATTGCCTGACTTAGTCCATTTCATAATATATATATATATATATTTATATTTGTCATCCACGGACAGACTGTTTCGCACCGCATCAGTGTGGCTAGACGTCCGGTTGCCTCTAGCTAGGATCGAAACACGACTGAATTTGCGTCAGTCCGAACTTCTCCCACTAAGCCATCAGCTTACGGTACGGGATGAAGGTGAATTTTAGCGTGTTTATTTTTAGATTCGGATAAACACACAGTGACTGAAAGTGACTCAATTCTGTCGAAGAATCGTGCAGTATTAGCTTAAGTAGTCACTGTTTACAAATTCACAACTCAAACCAAAGGGCTCAACCCAAATTAATTTTTCAGGAGCTAATATATATATATATATATATATATATATATATATATATATATATATATATATATATGTGCTAATATATATATATATATATATATATATATATATATATATATATATATATATATATATATATATATGTATGTATATGTGCGTTTGTGTGTGTGTGTTCGTATGTAGGTGTTTAAATGATTTTTTTTTATATGCTATCTTTCATGTTTGAGTTGACATCCCTATTTTTTCTAAACAGTGAAATTAATATCAAACGGCCTAGATCGATTGATATTAATTTTAAATATGTTCTTCGCGAGAGGAAACAGACCTTTTTTCCATTAGGGAAATCATTCCCCTAAAGACGAAGCCAGACATTTCTAAGGCAATGTTCAATTACCTACTACAGAAATTAAAGCATACATATATATATATATATATATATATATATATATATATATATATATATATATATATATATATATATATATATGTACCGTCATCCACAGACGGACTGTTTAGCTGTATCACATCTCATCAGTGTGGGTAAACGTAGACATCCGATTCGGGAGCGATTTGGTGTTGGAGATTCTAACCCGTAGGCTATCGACGCAAAGAGAAAGACGAATTTTTGCGTACTTATTTTTTCATAAACACGTCAGGACTCAATCCGTTGGGAGAGTCTTGCATTATCAACAGTAATAGTCACTGTTTACAAATTCGCTCTTTCCCCCGCCGATATATATATATATATATATATATATATATATATATATATATATATATATATATCAACAGTAATAGTCACTGTTTACAAATTCGCTCTTTTCTCCGTGTACCATGGACACACTCACACTCTTTGGGTCTGTCACTGTATCTAACCAACGCCTTTATCCACTGTACCATGTGTCCATGGTACAGTGGATAAAGGCGTTGGTTAGATCCAGTGACACTGTACCATGTGTCCATGGTACAGTGGATAAAGGCGTTGGTTAGATCCAGTGACAGACCCAAAGAGTGTGAGTTCAATACCCGGTTCAGGCAGTGGAGAACTTTCAGAGGGCAAATTACCAGGAGATAACTGATAACTGACATCCATCAAACATGGCTCGTGGATCTAGAACAGTCTACCCCAGTGATCGAAATAAAGGGTTCGGTTCGAAATTCCAACCACCTGAAGAAGGCCGGAGCGTACAACGGCCGAAACGTTGTGACAAATATGGCGACAAAGATGAGGACAATAGTCCGACTAATGTAAATACTGTACATACATATATATATTGTGTGTTTTGTCCTCTTGGATGACCCCATTCCACTAAAGTATTATTTTTATTGGTGGAAGTATGTATGTGTAGGGAGGAAGGGGGGCGCACTTAAAATTATGTGCTGAGGATAAATGTTGAAGGTGTGGGAACGCTGAATTTTGAATTTGTGTGGTTGTTTGTTTGTTTGTTTGTTTTGTGTGTGTGTGTGTGTGTGTGTGTGTGTGTGTGTGTGTGTGTGTGTGTGTGTGTGTGTGTGTGTGCGTGCGCGCGCCCGCGTTTGTGTGTGTTTGTGTGTGTTACGGCCGATTTTTCATAAAAAACGGTTTAAAATTTCATTCCTTTACGTTTCTTTCTTGTAGAACTTGAAGACAAAAAGACCTCAAAAAGCTGGAGATAGATTGAACCACACAGTGATTATACATCTTTTGTTTTCCGGCCTTGTTGACACTGACTCGGAATATCCGAATAACAAAGTAGCTAATCCAAAGAAATTATCTTTCATTTATTCATTATTAATTCAACGCGCGAATCAACAAAAGTGGCAATTAGCAAGTCACATGATTCTATAAATAAAGTCCAGTTATTTCAACGTCATGCAAAGTTTAAAGAGTAGATCATAGCATGTGACAAGCTCTATGGATTCTTTTATTTTATGTTGATACGTTTTTTAAGGAGCGCTTTTTCGGTAGAGTACAAAACTGGCGATCAAAAGGTCTTACTCTGGAACTGATGTGAATGATTTTTCTCATTTGAAGATGTTTAATTTAGTTTTATTGTAGGAGTTTGATCATTAAATATGGAATTAAACTTGATATCGTTTTAAATTGAAAGTATCTACATACAAATTTATATGAAGTTGTATGTATACAGCAAGAATCGGGCGAAAAACAAGGACCATAGTTTTAGAGATAAAAAGAAATTTTTGAAAAGGACAAGCGACACTGAAATTCGTACTCGCAAATTGAATAGCAAAAACAGAGACAAGTTACAAAAGAATTATAAAAAAAAAACAGAAAAAAATAGAGCGTCTTCTACGTTTTCCTATGGAAGCAAGACAATTGCTTCAGATATGGAAAAAGAGTTGCAGCGACAGAGACCTAGTTCTATGGCAGAATGTTGCGGATATCATGAACAGGGTACGTGACGAATGAAGCTGTTCTAAGGAAATTACGAACCAAAGAGAAACTGCCTATAACAATCAAAAAGAGATTGCTGAAATATTTTACGTCACGTAATAAGGAAAGAAAGCATTGAGAATTTAAAACTCGCACGGTACAGGTTAATAGGAGTAAATAAACTCCCCTATCGTCCGGCTCACACTCCTTCCATGTCTAATGAACAGGAGTAGAGTTTCATTCCTTGTTCCCTCTTCAGAATATGGTTTACCGGTTCTCTCTCTCTTTCTTTTACGAGAGCCACAATGATTTGACTGTCTTAATTTTTTGGTGATCAGACTAACCAGTGGCTATAACTTTCCATTGTGAGGGTACCGGGTTGGCAGTTTACTGGCTGCTGCTTCCGACCGGTCGTTGGTAGCCCTGACTCTTTGATAGCGCGTAGAGAGGCTGTTCTGATCAACAGTCGCATAATATAGGGGTATTTATACTGCCATTTTGTGCATGGTTAGAAGTTCCTGTATGTATTTCCGGTGGGCCACATTATGCTCTGTTCTCAGCCTTACCCTGGCTGGTTTGCATTGCCATGGATGACAGATATTGACAATTATATTTGGTCTGTCCTTTCTCTCCCCTTAAAACGAATCTCATGGAAAATACAACAAAAAGAAGTTCAACTAAACCAGTAAACAAAAAACAACTACCCACTCAACCTTTCTTTCTCTAATATTTGTGTTATCCGTTCCAACCTCTGCTGCGTAGAATCTTTTCTCTTGAAACGGTTGCCAGATATCTTTGCCCTTTGTGAAACCTATTTAAATTCTTCCATTGCTACCAATCAATTCTTGGTTCCAGGCTGTTTTCCCCTTTGGCGAAAACATTCTACCATTCACATACATGGCCTTGGTGTTTAAATCTGGGATAATCTTCTGATGGCCATGGAATTGTCTCTCGATGCCGAAGACAACTGTGCTTTCGTCTTTCGTTACTAAACTCTGTTAGCTATCTCTTTTTTCCTTTACACCCCGTCTCATCCCAGAACTGCAGTATATTAGACATAATAGCTGACAGTATAAAAAAGACACTTTTTCTCCATCTATCTGCGAACATCTTTGTCTTCGGTGACTTTAACGCCCACTACGACACATGGCTTACACATTCTAAAGGTACTTATGTTACCAGTCTTCAGACATTCATTTTTTCCATTGCCCAATCCCTTACTCAAATCCCGGACTTTCCTACTCGATTCCCAAGCAAAGCGAGCGACAAGCTTCTCTACTCGAATTATTTCTTACTTCCTCTCTTCGTTCATGCCGAGCTTCGCGATGCTGCACTCTTGGTAACTGGGACCACTCTGTGGTATCTATTGATATTTCGTTCCAATCATCTATTAAACAGGACCCCCTGTTCATAAGACCTCTTTTTTTACAGCATGCTGATTGGGACTCCCTCCATGATTTTCTTCGTGGCGCCCCTTGGACTGATATGTTTAACTTTCCAATTGAGAATTACGCCACTGAGGTTTCTTCTTGGGCCAAAGCCGACATCAACGCTTTCATCTCTTCTCTAAAATACCAGCCGCTACAGTATAATTTGAGGTGTTATCATCCTCTGTTGAATGCTTTGCCTGTAATTTCTCCTCAAACTCTACTCATGACTCATCTGGAGTATGCCTGTTTAATTACCCACTTAGAACTGAGTCTCTGTTGAGTGATATGCATATAACCCCTTCCATGGTTTCTGCTATCATCTCTAATTTAGATGTCCACAAAGCATGCAGACCCGATGGTTTCTATGTAATAGTCATTAAAAAGTGTGCTAACGTACTGGCTCCTGTTCTCTCTAAACTGTATAATAAACACCTTGCTGCCTCCTGCTTTCCTGCCTGCTTGATGTCATCATCTGTTATTCTAGTTTTTATGAACTCTGGTTAATTTTTCGATCCTTCTAACTATCGGCTTATTAGCCTTTTAAATCTTTTGAGGAAAAACCTTGAGGCCCTAATCAATACCGAATTGGTTCATCATCTCTCATGGCAGAGCCTTTTTTCAGACAAGCAATATGGGTTTCGTTTCTCCAGGACAATTGCTGATGTACTAACGATAATTGCGGAAAGAGTCTGTCATGCACGAGATATAAACGTCGAAGCCCGGATTGTAGCATTGGACAGCTCGAAAGCCTTTGACAGTGTTTGGTATACAGGTCTTCTCCACAAGCTGAAAAGTTACGGTGTCTCCGGACACATTTTTTTAATTTATCCAGTCTTTCCTGTCAAATCGTGAAATGAAGGTTATCCTGAACGGCCACTCGTCTACATCCTTTCGTACTAACGCGGATATCCCCCAGGGCTCCATCCTTGGTTCTACTCTGATTTTAATTTTCATTAATGACCTTTCCGATGACATCAGCTCTCAACTTTCTATCTAGGCTGATGAAGCAACCATTTACTACTGCCTTGTTAGTAAGGCTGATCAGTCTGACAAGGTCAAAATGGCAGCCGATGTCCAAAAGTGCTGTAGATGAATAAAATCTGCACCTACAAATATTTTTTCTTTATCTGACAATATATTTGATTAATTCACTTAGCACATTTTGCGCCGCTGTGTTCACCACTCTCCCTATTTCTGTTGTAATTGTCGTAATTTAACAGTGGTCAAAAGAACTTCTGAAAGGACGGACACGGTAATCTTAGCATCCCTTGTACAAAAGGAACCGTCAAACCATTGCCTTATTTTTCCTTGAATGTCATCAGTAACCTCAATTACTACAAAATATGTATAGAAGGTATAAATAAATGTTAAGAATCCGTAATTTAGATTCTGAATGCACGTTTTAATATCTTTCTGCGATTTATTATCCATTTTCTTGTAATGTTTCAAGGCAACGTTTTTACCACATTACAAGGTAACATTGCAGGTACGTTGTGGGGAATCTGTAACAATAGATCTGCCAAAAAAAAAATAAGGGGAGTCGTTGTGGGCAAATTTTCAAAATCTATGTAACAAACTAGACCGCAAGTAGGAAAATGGTCGCCTCCCTGTACCGCTCCAGAAAGTATCGGACTCCTCCTGTAATGCTGTATCTTTACAAGAGCCAGGTGCATCACGAGGCATTGTAATGGTTAGCAAGCTTATCTTGTTAGAACAATTACGACTGAGTAGTGAGTTCGATCCTCACTAAGTGTCCCATACTTTCGGCCTTGTGCCACATCAAAGCCTTGCTTAGAAAATCACTACAAGAGCCAGATCAGATCAAAATTGGAGCCATGCTGCCACACCTGGGCATGAGATGCCTAATTTTCTTCGTATAGCCTTGTGGGTGATGGATTGTTTATCTACTCTGTCACTATTTTCATGGCAGATGTTCAGGGGAACTACATTCCTTGATTCTACCAGTGCAGATATTCACACCTACGACCCACCATATCACGTACACTGAGTTGACATCCTCATTCCTTTCATATTCCATTAGTAAGGAGTAAGTGCCACTCAGAAAATTTCTTCCGTGGAAATGTTGCTTAGTGGATCGGACTCCAGAGATGATGCTTCACGGCCACTACAATCTTAATCGATTCGAGGCGAGTGTCAACCGTAATCTATCCTACCTATCCTCATAAGCTCCATTCATGTACGCCCTAGCATCAGCCTTATTTAGTAACCCCTACCATCAGCCTTATAACATCAATCTTATTTAGTAACCCCCTAATATCAGCCTTATTTATTAGACCCCTAGCATCAGCATTATTTAGTAATCCCCTACCATCAGCCTTATTTAGTAACCCTCTAGCATCAGCCTTATTTAGTAACCCCCTTCCATCAGCCTTATTTAGTAACCCCCTTCCATCAGCCTTATTTAGTAACCCCTCCCCCACCATGAGTAGCTCTTGGACCTAGCATTAAGTGAACAAATTTGCAGAAAACTTTTAGCAACGTCATTTTGCTAGTTGGGTAGTATACCTAACTGCCAATTGGTTTTCGTTGACCAATATCTGGTTACTGGTGAATGAATTCATATCAGTCATTATTACCTGTTTGTCAACTGGATCCATTACATAATATTTTAGATATGAAAAACAACTACTGATACTAATGGTAAAAGAGGGTATACACTGGCCTTGTAGTGTATAGTTTATACTAGGCTATTTTATACACTGAGGTATGAAGTAAGTAAGCCTCAATCATATCCCGGGAGTTATTCTGGAATATGCTAATTATATTCTGGGGAAGGGGAATAATATGATAGACTCGTTTTTTATTATTAACTGTTTCTCTAGCTTTCCCACTTACACATACACACACACACACACAAACACAGAAATATTCTCTTCTCCCTGTCTCTCCCTTTCACCTCTCCGTGGAATTTTTTTCTTCTCCATAATTCCTAGTCATTTTATCTTGTCATTTTTCCTAAACATCCTTGTTCACATAGGTTTCATATTATCCATGTTATGATTCGTATTCTCTTATATTTCTAACCTCCCATAAGCATCTCAGTAGCCATGTTATTCTCCCACAATAATTATTTTTCTCACGTCCAGAGTCTTCTTTTGAGCTTCGAGAAAGAGAGAGCTGAAAAGTTCATAGGATGACTGATGCAATGATGCTTGAACTGTGAAATCTTGCATGCATTAATTTCAACTCTTCTCATTAATAACTGCTTTGTTTCCTTCCAGGTAAACTGACATCTGACTTTGCAAAGAAGACATCAAATGTAACTAGAAGCGACTTCTCTTGAAAATGGATAAAATTTGGCATCATGGTGTTTTCAATCAAGTACCTTCAGTGTTTAGTCCCCAAGGATATTGCTGTTGATATGGTTGCTATATTAGGGGATGACGCCCCCGCTTTACCAACAGCGCAAAAGTGAACAGCTGGATTTAGAAGGAGAAGAAAAAGTCTTGAAGATGACCCAACGTTTAAATGTCCTGCGACTGCCAGCACCGAGGAAAACATTGATCGTGTTCACCACATAGTGATGGATGACAGGCGATGATTGACTATAAATCAAATAGCCAAAGCTATCAGTATATCCCGTGAGAGTGTTGAGAATATTCTGCACAGTGAATTTGGCATGACGAAGGCTGCTGCTCCGTGGGTTCCATGTCTTCTGACACCTGATCAAAATCACGGAAAAATCTGACACTGAACCAGATCCAGCTGGTTTCTTTGAACGTTTCATAGTCCAAGATGAATGTTAGGTTTATTACTTTGAGCCAGAGACAATCCATGCAGTGGAAATACCCCCTCCCCTGATCCAGAGAAGGCCAATGTCGTTTCACTGCAGGGAAGGTTTTGAGGGATGCAAAAGGCATTGTGTTTCGTGACTATCTTCAAAAGAGCCACACCATCAATGGAGAGTGCTATGCCAAATTGCTGAGGCAATAACGACAGGTTATCAAGACCAAACACAGAGGAAAACTGACGAAAGGGGTCTTGTTTTATCAGGACAATGCTACAGCACACAAGTCTTTGGTTTCAATGTACGTGACTCTGGCTTTGAACTAGTTGAACACCCTCCCTATTCTCCTGATTTGATTATCATCTGTTCACCCACGTATGAAAACACTTGGCTGGGGGCCAGTATCGTAGTGATAATAACGTTATATCTGTTGTTGATGACTTTTTTACCAGTCTTCTTTGAACAGTCAGATGTCTGTTTACCTGGAAATAAACAATGAAGTTATTAATAAGAGTTGAAATTAATGCATGCAAGATTTCACAGCTCTAGCATCACTCCTTCCCAGCTTATGAACTTTTCAGCCCACTTTCGTATTTCATTCCCAACCTCTTATCATGTTTAGTTTCTCATCTTTCATAAGCTTCTAATTACCCGTTTTATTCTCACGCAATTATTCATGTTCTCTCTCCTTTCTCACGTTCGACAAGCTTCTCATTAACTCTTTCATTCACTCTCTTGCCTTTCTCAACTAGAGTAGGCTTTTAATTAATCACTTTATTCCCATGCAATTATTATCACTTTCTTCCTTTTCTCATTACCCGCAGGTTACTAGTTGGCCATTTCATTCTCACACAAGTATCAACCTTTCCCCCATTCCATAGGTATCCCAGTGGCCACTTTTCACGATTTTCCTATTTGAAATTTCTGATAAATCTTAATTCTTCAGTTAATGATCGAATAACCTCATGACTAGTTCTACGACAATAAATTATCCGTAGAAATTCCTATATGCATCGTTAAATATTTGAGTTTAACAACTTTAACAAAATATTGCAATAACAATCATTCTATTATAATTGTATTTGTTCTTCCCTTCGTTTAGTTAGCACGACCGTTATGCCCTGCCAATGCCTGATAAATATTGAGCTATTCAGTTTGATCACATGGAAAGAGGGTGAAAAGCGTGAAAGAAGGATAGAAGTGTTTAACATCTCCTGCCAATACCTTATAAATATTGGAGTATTCCGTTTTGATAAACAAAACACAATATCTGAGACGTTACTTGTGAAATAGAAAAACTTGTCAATTTCAAATCTTTTCATTTGTACCCCCTTACTTCTTAGAATAACGATCAGCATTCATATTTATTGTGGTTTTCTAAGCTTGGCACAAGCACGAAAGTATGGGGCACCCAGTGAGGATCCAACTCACTACTCAATCGTAATTGATCTAGCAAAACAAACTTGCTAACCATTACATCACGTCGAACGTCACAGCTTAGAATTCATGAGTGTTAAAGCAATATTTTGTTAAAGTTCCAAAGCTCAAATATTTAACGAAGCGATAGGGAAATTTCTACGTATATGTTATTGCCGTAGAACTCGCTATGAGCTTACTCAATCATTAACTTAAGAATTAAGATTCATCAGAGTATTAAAATAAGAAAACCGTGAATATGTCTCGTGTCTTTCTAGTAAATATGAATAAGATATTAATGCAAACCCACTGCGTGCAGTAGGATCTTGTCTAATCCAAGGAAGAAACGCTATGGATGTAGGGATTTTAACGCTGGAAAAGGACAATCTTTGTGTCTTTACAGGATATCACAAAATCATGCATCAGTCGGTTATGTGCCATGCGTGATACACGCTTAGGCGATCATGTATCTTTCAATACATGACTGACGAGGCAGATTTTTTCCCGCAGTAGGTTGCCATTTCTTAGACTAGTTGACATCTAAGGCTAAAGAACTCGGTCTGTTCTGCTATTTGCCCATAGCTGGGGAACAAGAAGAGAATTCATACCTATCTCAAGGGTATTAGCACGTATGTAATGAATTCAACTGGAATTCGAATTCGGCTTTCTGATTCCTCAATCTTAGCCGCTATCCATTACCGCACCGTGCCTCATCTAATTACATCATAATAAAGGTTTCCAAACAAATAAAAGCAATTTTCATGAATAGTAGAACTAATTCAATTATGTGCCATTCGTGATACATGCATGGCGATCATGTATCGAAAGATACATGACTGACGAGGCAGATTTTTTTTCGCGGTAGGTTGCCATTTCTTTCTGCGGTAGACCATTTGCCATCCGAGGCTATAAAATCCCGTCTGTTCTGCTATTCACCCGTAGATTGAGAAGAAGAGAATTCATTTTCCAAGGGTATTAGCACGTAATTGAATGTTATGGATTCGACTGAAATTCAAACTCGGCTTTCTGATTCCTCACACTTATCATAGGAAAAACGACAAAAAGAGCGTTATCTACATTCGGACTACAGTTCTCATCATTGTTGTTATCAAAAGGTTTCGGCGGCTGTAAACTCAGGCCTTCATCAGGTGTATAGCTATCCGCGTAACCTACAGGGAATTCCGAACTGAATCTCTTTATTCAATGTACGAAGGTAGACTGTTCTCGTTTCACTGCCAATATCTAGTGACATCTCATAAAGTTCTTATTTTTAGCACTGTGCCGTTATTATTTACACTGAGTCCGAAGAGACACTGCGAATTTCAAGGATTGAACTCACAATTACTATATCACCAAATTCACGAATCAACACTTTAATCCACTAGGCTATTAAGATGTTTTTCATTTCACTGAACCAGACATGAAACACTTCTATCTTCTTATCTTTCTTTTATCTTCTCACTGAAACCAATTAGCGTCTTTGATGTCTTTTGTTTTCTCCCGCGATCAAAACGGAATAGTCTATAATTTATCAGGTATTGGCAGAATACTTTAAACACTTCTTTCTTTCTCATTTTCACTGAAACCAAGTAGCCTCTCTTATATGTCTGGTCTTCTCACGCAATCAAAACGCAATAGTCCATAATGTATGGGGTATTAGCAGGTGTTGTTAAACCTTCTAACTTTCTTTCTTTCTTTTTTTTACTGAAACCAAGTAGCGTCTCTGATAATTCTTTTACCTTTCCATGTGGCATGCCTTTTCTGGCTACCTCAATTTCAGCTATTTCCCTTTAGTAATTCAACTCAGTTTTGTTCACCTCTGCTGCGACCAGATATTGAACTCACAACGTTTTGTGTCAAGTCACTGGATTATTTCAGCCAACGCTTTTATCGACTGGGTCGTGGCTGAAACTGAGATATCCAGAAAAGGCATGGCACATGGAACTAGAACAATCTATTCATGAGAACGAAATAAAGGACTCGGTTCAAAATCCCAATGTATATCACCTGAAGAAGGGCGGAACGTACAACGGCCGAAACGTCGTTAATATGAAAATAAAGATGAGTACATCAGTTCGAACAATGTAAATAGTGTGAACAACCTCGTTTTTGTTTTAATACAATGATTAATTCATCTCTCTTTCTCTCTCTCTCTCTCTTTCTTATATTTCTTATTGCATCTTTCTCGCACACTTGCTTCATCATCCAATTAACTCTCACCCAATTATCCTCTCTCTTTCTCTTTCTGTCTTTTCTTTAACCTACCTCTCTCTTTTTTTACTGTCTTTCCCTTTCTCATAACCTCCTCGCTGCTCCTTTATTTCTAACAAAACATTTTATCTCTCTCTCTCTCTTGTTTTTTTTTCACTCACTCCCATACACGTACACTCTCTCTCTCTCTCTCTCTCTCTCTCTCTCTATATATATATATATATATATATATATATATATATATATATATATATATATATATATACATATATATATATATATGTTTATAAAATATTTATTCAAAAATTATAACATAAGGATGTTATAAAATCAAAACGAAAATAGCCATCACTTGATAAGACACTAGAAGACACTTGAATACATAAGACACTAGAAGACACTTGAATACATAAGACACTAGAAGACACTTGAATACATAAGACACTAGAAGACATTTGAATACATAAGACACTAGAAGACACTTGAATACATAAGACACTAGAAGACATTTGAATAAATAATATTTGTTCTACTTTGTATTGAGCACTTTCTTTAAGAATAATAGTTTTGCTTATCGGAATTTTATTCCATCCATACCAACCCTGCACTCGTATAAACATATATATATATATATATATATATATAGATATATAGATAGATAGATAGATAGATAGATAGATAGATAGATAGATAGATATAGATATCAAGCCTTCCACATGACCCATTTATTACTCACACTTTATTATCACTTTCTCTAAATTTCTCTCTTTTTCCTTGTCTCTGCCTTTTTCGCTCGCTCTCTCTCTCTCTCTCTCTCTCTCTCTATATATATATATATATATATATATATATATATATATATATATGTATATATATATATCCATCTATCTAATCTATCTATCGATCTATCTTAATTTCTCTCATTCTGTGTTATCTATTTTGGTTCTCGCACAATTTGTATATTCTCACAAACACGTACACATACATACACACACGCACATACTTCCTTGCTCGCTCTCTCTCTCTCTCTCTCTCTCTCTCTCTCTCTATCTCTCTCTCTCTATCTCTCTCTTTCTCCCTTTCCTCAGTCATGCAAATATTTACTCTCTCTACTTATGCCCGGCGCTCACACACTAAAATCACTTAATTTGGCTTCCATATTCTGTCTTCCAAACTATTTCTGCTTCTCTTCTCGTGTCGCTCGTTCCCTTTTTGCTCCGCTTTCTCCCCCTCTCCTTCTATTCTTTCCTTCTTTTTTATTTTTCTCTTCCGCTCATCTCTCTCGCTTTCTTTCTCCCTCTCTTACAAACTCCCTTTTAACTTTCCCACTGTTCTATTCATTATCTCAGATTTCAACTCTTATTTCACATACATTTGTTGAAATGTCTTTTTCTCTCATATCTTTTCCCACTCTCTCTCCCTCCCCCTGTCTCTTCCTTCCTTCATCACTTCCTATCTTTTCCTTTCTGCCGCTCTCCATTCATTTCTCTCTCTCCTTCTCTCTCTCTCTCTCTCTCTCTCTCTCTCTCTTTTAAACTGCACTATTATTGCTCTTATTTCTATCTCTCTTTACCCTCCTCTCTTTTCATCATTATCTATATTTATCCTTACATTAATGACTGCCATTCTATTCTTATCTCGACCCAGGTTCTTCCCCTCTTCGTTCCTATTTATCTCTTTCTTTCTATCTTCCTCTCTCTCTCTCTCTTTCTCCGTTCATCTTTTTCTTTCTCTCTCTTTTTAAACAACATTATTTTACTCTTAATTCTAAATATCTCTTTTATCTCCTCTCTTTTCATTATGCATATTTTACCCTCACTATTATTATCATTATTCCATTCTCTCTATATATCCGTTCATCTCTTTTTTATCATCACCAT
>OZ038485.1:25606937-25691937 GCA_964036315.1 Acanthosepion esculentum | reverse complement strand
ATATATATATATATATATATATATATATATATATATATATATATATATATATATAGGTATGTCCAATATTTCGCTAAAAAGTGGTATACCTTGACGACAAAAGGTCCCCAAATTGATAAAACAATTTTTAACGTTTAAATATTTATGTTGTTATTAAAGAGGAAAGACCAAAGTATTTTCTGAATATTTTTTCAGATTTTTTAATCCTTCCTATAAATGTTAAAAATTTTATTAAAAATCTTGTTTTTTTTCGAGTCAAAAAATTTCGTAAAATCGAACTTATCGACATTTCTGTCGGAAAGATCATAGTTTGTTAGTTAAAAAATCATGAAAAATCAATTACACCTTTTTCTTTTGTTATCTTAGGAAATTTAGAATGATTAAAGTATACTTAATGTAATTTGAAAGAAACATTACTTACATTTTTAGCAGAAAATTTTTTAAGAGAGATATTTCCCACCAGGGTGGTCTATTTTGACAGGCGTTGATTGATGTACGTCAATATATTCACAACTTACGGTACTGAAATTTATTGTACGGTAGCGCCAAAGTGATATAATTCGTTCTAATTTTAAGTGAATCTGGTTAGCAGATTTTTTTTAAAAAAATTCACTTTCAAATTTTTTTTTTTTTTTTTACCTTACGTTTGAGGAAGAATTCTGCACTGAAAATAACATTTAAATTATGAAAGAAAATCAAATTTTACAAGTAAAAATAAAACAGTAAAAAAAATACATTTTTTTAAATTGAGGTTTATTATTTCAGTCATGAAATATTTTTCTGAGAATATAAAAATTACATGAAACACCATTAATTGAAACGGGTTAACTTAATGAAATGAGATTTTATTTCTTTTTTATTAAGGCAGATTTTTTTCTATTTATTAATATTTATATGGCAGTAATATGAGTTTTATTTTATTTATTAATAAAATTAACATGCTAATAGCAGCTATGTTGGTTTTGTTTTGACTCGACAAGTATTTTTTAGTTTGAGTAGTAGCGAGCTAACTCCAGAAAATTTAAACTCTAAAAATCGTTTTAATTGATAATTTGTCGTGTGGATAATAATTCCAAAGTAATGTACAATGAATTTATGCATTCGATTTCAAACTTGAAAATTTGGGTGGACTTCCAAGGGCGTTTTTTTTTTTTGTAATTGTAAATAGTCGATATTTTCTTTTATCCCACTATTCGATTATATTTGAATAGAAAAAGAAAAAAATTGAAAATAATACGACGATATTCAGAAAACTTGACAAGCGTTGTTTTCTTGTTACTGAACGAATCAAAGCCATTTCTGAAGTAAAAAAAAAAAACTTGCTTCTATCAAAGGAAACTACTCATGTGACATTATTTCAACAATGTGCATCCGTACTTTCGTTGTAGACGATTTTTAATACAATTTTGGAATATTAAAAATTATTTTTAAAATAATTATGGTTGTCAGATTTTAATAAGCTTTCAAATTTATGATCTTTAAAAAGTAGAGAACATAATATATCATTTCCATAAGGTTGCAGAAAGAACTTAATGTATAAATATATAACAACCTTTTGTCATATTGTGTATTTAAAATTGAAAAAAAAAAGAAAATTAATGTAAAAATTTATTGTTCATCAAAAAATTTTTTTTCTTTCAGATAATAATTACCTTCGTATATATTATTCAGAAAAGCCATTAAAAACTTTCTTAATTAAATATTGTCTTAGTTTTATTGGGTTTTGTATTTTTACAATTGAGGTAAAAGTTTGGACAATTTCGGACATATTTTTCACAAAAAAATCGATGATTTAGATTTTTCAGAGTTTTGTGCATTTAATTAAAAAAAAAATTGAGGTTGCAAATAAATTTTTTTTTGTGTTTTCATAAAATTAAGTTCGAGGGGGGTAACAGATATAAAAAAAAAATATTTATACCATGACTTTCAAAGAGACAAACATTTCTAAAATAAGTTCATTCATTTCTGAATAAGTTCTGAAGTTTTCATTAAAATCCAACAAGTAGTTAATTTTTACAAGAATTTCGAAATTAATGTGTCTTTCAACTGACAAAAAAACAACTAAAAAAAACGCTAAAAAGGTCAAAATTGGACATACCTATATATATATATATATATATATATATATATTAAATCAATTTATTGCTCCTCTTCTCATAAAAAATAACAGCGAATTTTCCTTAACTATATACAGTGTAACCCGGATATAAGAGAGTTGTCGGGACCGGATAAGTCTCTTATATCCCGTTTTCTCTTATATCCTGGTTACACTGTATCTAAAAGGCGTTTGACAGGTTTATGCAAGCAGGTCATTTTCACAGGATAAAGAGTCGCAGGGATCCGAACTATATTTTGATGTGATCCACCCTTTTTTAAGAAATCGTGTGATGAAAATCGTCTTGATCGTCCATTCTTCTTGATCTTTTAGTATTTACCCTGGTATCCCTCGGGCTCTAATATTGGATTAATTTGTTTACTATCTTCATCCACTTATACTGATGACACAACTATTTACTCCTGTCTTGTTAATAATTCCGATAGGTTCGATGAAGTCAATTTGAAAGCTGATCGAAAAACTAATCTTCAATCAGTTGTTAACTCGGAAATGGCTTGTAAATTTTAACGCCTCCAAAACGAAACTGCTCTATTTTAGTCAACCTAAAGAACTACTTTTGCCCACTATTAGCATGGCTGATGCCAACCTCCAGGAGAGCAACCCAATGCGCTTTCTTGGATTCACGATATTGGATCAGCTGCACAGTCTTCTGCTTGGAGAGTTTGCTCACCTGTGTCACGCCAGACGATTTTTCTCACCAAAATCCATAATGGACGTTTATACATTCATCCCCGCATTAAATTTTTGTCACATCCGGCCTAGAGCTCCGGATACATACATACATACATATATATATATATATATATATATATATATATATATGAAGAAATATAGTTTTAAGGAGTGCTCAATATCAGAGATAAAGCGTATGTAAATATAAATATAAAAGTTAACATCGGATCAACACTCAGAGGCGACAGGCTGTTTCATGCTGGACGCAATCGGTTGCGAAATATAGACAGATACTGAAAGACCGAAACGTTGTAATAAATATGGCGACAAAGATGAGAACAATAGTCCGAATAATGTAAATAGTGGACGTGTACCTGCGTTTTATAGATTACGCAAAGGCGTTCGGTAAAGTATGCCACAAAGATCTGTTTGAGCTGATCAGCAACACTGACATAATTATGAAAGACATTAGAATAATCAAGAATATATACTGGCTTCAAAACATCTGCATATGGACAGAAAATGAGTTCAGTAGATATGCAAAAATAGAAAAGGGAGTAAGACAAGGCAGTGTCTTTTCACCGGATTTATTCAACCGATATAGCGTGAGTGAATTAGAAGTCCTCCCTGGATTCATTATTGGCGACCGCAATCTTAACAATATAAGATATGCAGATGACATAGTGCTGATAGCAGACACAGAAAGGAAACTAAAAAAATCTGGTACAGAAGGTAACGAAGGAAAGCGAGAAGAAAGGACTAAGCATAAACTACAAGAAAAAAGAATGCATGGTTATCAGCTCAAAATGAAAATTACAGGTCAGTAATACTAAAATCACACTGGTAGAGAAATCTAAATATGTGGGAAGTGTTCTAACAGAAAACAGAAAGTGTGACACTGAGAACTGAAGATGTAATGGGATGACCAAAGATGCCTTCCAAAAGCTAAGCAGAGTATTAAGAGACAAAAAAATTCGTTAGAAACAAAGAAAAGAATACTGAACTGCTACGTGATATCTGTCCTCTTGTATGGCAGCAAATGCCGGACAATCTCCTCAAAGATGAAGAAAAGACTTGAAGCAACAGATATGTGGTTCTACAGGAAGATACTGAGGATACCAATGGCCGAACATGTGAGCAACATCGAGGTTTTGGAGAGAATGGAAACAAAAAGGAACATTATACTTATCGTCAGGAGAAGCAGTTGAAATTTCTGGGGCAGGTAATGAGGAAGGAGGGCTTGGAAAATCTGATACTCACAGGACAGAATGAGTGAAAGAGGGACAGGGAAAAGCAGCGCGTAATATATTTGATAGGCTTGTGCAAATTAATGGCAGAAAATAACAAAAAGACAAAACTTATTAAGAGCTACAAGGGACAGAAAGATATGGAGAACCATGATCGCCTATGTCCTGATGGGACACGGCACATGAAAGAAGAAGAACCACATTGTTGCTCTTAATGATTTGTATTTATTACTAATATTGACCGGAAGATGACCGTTACGTTATTAGCACGTGATTGTCTCGTCGTGTACGAGATTTGAATGACCGAAAGGGTTATTATAAGTTACATATTAACTTAATAAAAGTTTATTAATTACTCATTTCTTCTCTGAGTTTAGGAGGACATTAGTGCAGTCGATTAAAGACACAAGATTTACACCCGTTAAGGATACCCAAATAATTGCAAAGTCGAATGACACGCTTCAACGTCTCTTTTGGATTACTTGACCACATCTCTCCAACAGGATTATGCTTCCTATAGTTATCTAACATTGCTGGAATCGCAGATTATATTAATTAGGGTCCTGGATACACCACAATCAAACAAGTACAAAAATTTAAATATCTGAAAAAAATGTTTAGCAGAGAACGGAATAATGTAACACCAAAATCCAAAGGCGCACTGGAATAGCGAAATATGCCTTCCTAAAGCTAAGCCAAGTATTAAGAAACAAGCAAATCTCGTTAAAAACAAAGAAAAGACTACTGAACTGTTATTTAATATCAATCCTCCTATATGGCACTAAAAGTTGGACAGTCTCCTCACAGTTGAAGACGAGACATGAGGCAACAGAAATTTGGCTCTACAGAAGGATGCTGAGAATACCATAGACTGGACTTGTGAGCAAAGTCGGAGGGACTAAGGAAAGTACTGAAAAACTTACCTAACGAGATTATGCAAACTATGGCAGAACAGGGAGTAAGAGAGAGATCAAGAATACGAAACTTATTAAGAGCTACAAAGAACAGAATGTTGATCACCCACGTCTTGAAGGGACACAACATTTAGAAGAAGAAGAAGAAGAAGAAGAAGAAGAAGAAGAAGAAAATTGTGCAATATTTCTTCACTAGCTGTTATCTCTTCCTGTCTCTCCCTTTGAAGGGAAAGATAGTAAGTGAACATTTTTTGTGGATAGGTGTTGTTAGTAACGATAATTTTGAAACTTATTTTTAGGTCCGTCAGCTTTTATTCATTATATGCTAGAAAAAATGCGTCACCCGAAATTTGTATAACTTCGTGACAAATTTACCTTTTATATATATATATATATATATATATATATATATATATATATATATATATATATATATATATATATACAGTGGTGGCCATAATATAAGGAACGGAAACAACAAAGACATAAATATGTGTATTACTTAAAAAGTAATGCATGATTAGCAATGAAATTTTTACCGAATAAAGATTAGGGTGTAATGCATGAATATTATACAAACCTACAAAAATTTACGTAATAGTTATTTTTTAAATAAAGATTAAATGGAACAAAGGAAGGGATATATATATATATATATATATATATATATATATATATATATATATATATATATATATATATATATATATATATATATATTTAAAGACATTTTTATGTTTAACATTCTTTTTTATAGATACAAGTATTTAAGTAAATGCTCTGTTTATAATAAACAGTATTAAATAACATTTACCGGCCTGAATGTAATCGTCCTTCGAAGGATGTATAAAAAAGAATGTTAAACATAAAAAATGTCTTTAAATAATTGTCGGACTTTGTCCATTTCTCTCTCTCTCTCTCTCTCTCTCTCTCTCTATATATATATATATATATATATATATATATATATATATATATATATATATATATATATATATATTCGGTACTGTTACATTAGAACATGTACATACCCACTAGAAAATTGTACATCTTGTTTCAACATTAAAAAGGGAAAGTTACGAACCTAACAATCTTTATGCCTATGTAGATCGATCTTCAGACTAAGTGTTACTATAATTTCACTGGGAGATTAAGATAAGGAAAAAAGAGAAAACTGGCTTTTTCATTCATTTGAATCCTTTTAGGGATATATATGGTCATGACTTTTAGATTGCTTGTATTATTAAGATATATTCATTGATGAATTCATTTATATATTCAACATTTATCTCCCTTTTGTCTCTGTCTTGCCCTCAATGTTTATATTGCCTACATTCTATCTACATCTATAAACGCGCTCTATTTTTTTATATTGAACATTATTCCCCTATAAATATAGCAATTTTTAATACAAGAATATATATATATATAAATATAAACCTAAACTAGTTAGCATTTTCTTCTCCAACATCCGTGGTATTTGTACCAACTTCTGCAGTGTGGAATCGTTCCTCTTTGATAAGTCTCCTGATATACTTGCTCTCTGGGAGAGCAACCTTAACTTATCAATCCCTTCCTCTGATTTCTAGATTCTCAATTACCTTCCTCTCCTTATAAAGGACAAAAAAATACACATGCATGGCCTGGGAGTTTATGTCTGCGATCATCTCCCGCTGGCTAGAGAATTCTCTTTGGAATTTCCAGACCATTTGTATATGTGTGTCCGTCTATCTCTCCTCCGTTCAGTAAGCTATCTCTTCTTTCTCTATCTTTCGCCTTTCTCCCAAGACAGTGGTGTACTCGATAGGTATTTCTGATAATATAGAAAAAAACATCTCTCTCTTGTGTTCGGTGACTTTAACGCCCACCTCACCACGTGACTTAAACACACTGTAACTGACCTCACTGGCATCCAAACCCTTAACTTTTCAATCACTCAATACCTCACGCAAGCGGTTCACTTTCCTACACGTTTCCTCAGAAACCCCGACGGTAACGCTTCCCTTGTTGATTTCTGTTTTGCCTCCATCCCCGTTTCTTGTCGCGCTACATAACTCTGCCCTCTTGGCAACTCTGATCACGTGGCGTTGTCTGCTGACATCTCCTTCCACTCCCCCTCCAGCCATGAACCTCCTACTAACAGAATATCTTTCTGTTATCAACGCGAAGACTGGAACTCGTTCGGTCCCTTGGAATGTGATTTTTAATCATCCCGTTCGAAAATGCGTGTCTGAGTTCTCCTCCTGTGTAAAAACCGGTATCGAGGCTCTCATCCCAGCAAGAAAATACAAAGTTAAATCGCGCTCATCTCCTTGGTTCTCGCCTGCTTGCTAGCCCGCTATAGTCCATAGGGATCACTTCTTCTGTCTGTACCGGATGGACATATCTGATTGCAACAGACGTCTCTTTGTCTCTACCCGTAATGAGTGCAAGCGTATCTTCAATGAAGCAAAGTTAGTGATTGCTGATAGAATGAAACAAAGCATCTCGCAAGTTTGGTTCTAAAGATTATTGGTGGCTCTGCAAGAGCGTGCTGAACTACAGAAAATCCTGAATCCCTCCTCTATTCAATCAATTCGAAGTCCTAACATCCTTAGCTGTTAAGGCTAAATGCTTTGCTCGGAAATTCTCTTCCAACTCAAAACACGACTCATCCGAGGTTCCCACACCTGATTTTCCCTAACTGAAACAAACACTTCTTCTGTATACCATGTCCCACCAGGACATTTGTGATTATGGCTCTCCACAATTTCTTGTCTTTTGTAGCTCTTAGTAAATGTTCTTTTGCTATCTCTCCTAAACCCTGTTCTGCCATCAATTTATACAATCTCGTTATGTAATTTATACACTGTTTTCCTTTGTTCCTCTTACCTTCAATCCGTCCTGTGAGTGTCAGATTTCCCAAGCCTTTCCTTCTTAAACTGTCTATTTTTTATGTTAAGTATAAATGTCCTTTTGTTTCCATTTTCGTCATTGCTCACATGTTCAGTATATTGAATTCTCGGCATCCTTCTGTAGAACGACATTTCTGTTGCCTCAAGTCGCTTCTTCATCTATGAGGAGATTGTCCAGTATTCACTGCCATATAGGACAACTGATATGGTATAACAATCATCTTTTCTTCTTTTCTAATGAAATTTTCTTCTTTCTTAGTTTCGCTTTTGTAAGGCATCTTTCGCTATCCCAAGATCACTGTGTTGCACTTTCCGTTTCTATAAAACACTTCACAGAATTCGATGTTCTCAAACACAAATAAACAAAAACGTTTAAAAAAACACACACTGCAAAATCTCACTATTAGAGATAAAAGGTTTACATATGAAATAAGTACTTATATAAATTTACCATTTTCCACAAATTTCGTCTTTCGTGTTTCTTTACTTGTCTCTGAATTTAATAACAGCATTTCGTGGCTGACAGGCGAGATTCTATCTCTCTTCAACCATTATAGTGAGTGAACATTTGGAAAGTTCTTTAAAAAAATTCTCAGAATATTACTTTGCTTCTTATAATAATAGATGAATAGATAGGAAGAGACTAATTTAGAAATTAACCGAATAAGCTAGCTAGCTAGCTAGATAGATAGATAGATAGATAGATAGATAGATAGATAGATAGATAGATAGATAGATAGATAGATTATTTGACATTATTTGGGACAGTTGTTATAGGTTTGAGACAACTTCTCTTTACTAATTTTCACCCAAGAAAAGGCTCATGATCGACTCAAGGCAGAGAGCTACTGAATGTATTTGTTGCATAAGCGTGGGAGGATGAGGTAAGAATGCAATTCACGAGCATATGTAGAAGACATAACGATTGACCCTAGACTTGAAGCGGTTAAGATTGAAGCTATCGGAAACGCATCTGTTTGAGAGTCTGTTCCACATAGTACCGTTCATATGATAGATAGATAGATAGATAGATAGATAGATAGATAGATAGATAGATAGATAGATAGATAGAATGAATAAATGAATGCTAGATAGATAGATATTTTTAAATTAGACACATTGATTTTTATTATTTTTAGTGGCGTATTCTGGGAAGAAGCCGTTCGATATTGATTTCTAAGTTAAACTTTGTATATCTTCTGATTTTTGTATGTTATTAGCTGAACTCAGTTCGATCTGTTTAACTCCTAATTCAATATTAAGCAGGTTGGTAAAATCAATAGTTTGACACTGATTTTATTAGTGAATAATATTACGACTTTTTTTTCTTCTACATCTTTTCTTCTTCTTTTTCTACTTCTCCTTATTATCATTATTGTTCTTTTTCTCCTCCACCACCTCCTTCTTCTTCTTCTTCTTCTTCTTCTTCTTCTTCTTCTTCTTCTTCTTCTACTACTACTACTACTACTACTTCTTCTTCTTCTTCTCTACACTATTGTTCACTATTTCTTTTCTTCAATTATTTTATCCTCTTTCTTAATTTTTATCATTTTCTTTTTTCTATCGTCTGTTTTCTTATTTACCAGTTCGTTTTATTTCTTTTCTTCAATTTTCATTTCTTTTTACTTGCTTCCTCTGCTTTACTCTTGCTTTCTGCATTTTTTCCTCTTCTTTTCAGCACCCAGATTTCTCCTACCTCATCTTCTTCTTTCCCTCTTCTGTTTTATTATTATTATTATTATTATTATTATTATTATTATTATTATTATTATTATTATTCCTTTTCTTCTTTTTATTATTCTTTTTCTCCATCTTTTCTCCTTCTTTTCCTCCTTCTCCTTATTATCATTATTGTTGTTGTTGCTGTTGTTGTTGTTGTTGTTCTTCTTCTTCTTCTTCTTCTTCTTCTTCTTCTTCTTCTTCTTCTTCTCTACACCATTGTTCACTATTTCTTTTACTGCTTTCCCCTTTTCTTTTTGGCTTTTCCTCCCTCTTCCCCGTTTTTTCTTTCTTGAATATGTGATTTTTTTTTCTTTGGTGTTGTCGCTAGGAATCAAATAACTTCATGTCCCCTCAGATCACTAGTCTTCAGTACTCTAGCCAATATAGAACTAACAGTCTGGAAAGTCTCAAACTTTTCTCGAATCTCCATCTCCACTACGAGGCTGGCATCCCGTTCCCACCCCTTCACCGTTGAAACTGTTAGATGTAGACGTCTCTTCTACTCCAATAGCTTCATGTCTCGCACATCTCGCCTGTGGAACTCCCTTCCTTATTCCTGTTTCCCTGACAAATACAATCTCCAACTATTTAAGTGTAACGTCAATCGGCATCTCCAGTTGTCTTGATCTATCCACTTCCCTTCTCCACATCCTTTCCCCTTTCATTCCTATCTGCTCTCGCTCCAAATCTTCTGTAACCCCCTTGCCTTGATCGATCCACTATCTTTCTCCACATCCTCTCCTTTACCACTCCTATCTGCTCTTCCTCCAAACCATCTGTAACCCTTGCTTGGGGTGAAAAGCTTAACCCCCCCCTCAAAAAAAAACCTAGTCTACAGACTTTAAGATGATTCCCAGTGCTCGATCTTAATCCTCATGATTCCTTCTTTCTTTATCTCTCGAGCAAATTCTTGGTATTTTTTCATATTTCTTTTTATCTTCACCATGTTGTTCTCATTTAGGATTAATCTTTCTTATTCCCAAGTTTCCGTCACCTTTCTTTGATACACTGCTCTTTCTGGATTAAAAAAACCGAGAGAATCTTCATGTCATCTTTGAAAATTTAGGATTTATTTTGAGCGGATGATCTCTGTTTACATAGAACCACAAACCATTTACACTAATCCATAGTCTCGGATGTATATTCATTATTCATTACATTTCTTTCTCAAATCACCTCTAATGTGCAATAGAGTTTCCTCCCTTTATACGGACAACATTTTGTTTTTCACGAGTTTATTTATTTTCACTTTGATCTAAAACTTCTTTGATTTGTGAAGATGCTTTCCAATTATATCCTCTGCATGTTTTTCCATTCTTTTAACCCTAGAACACTAACCATGGGGATAGCGCAAATTTTCCTATTTTTAATTACAATTTTCAGTACCTGATTTTCGTACCTAAATAATATGTTTTTCAGTTCCTATTAATGTTAACTCAAAGTACAAAGTTTGAAGTGCCTGCATGTAAAATATTTCAAATAAAGATTTTTTTTTTTTTTGATATTTTCAAAATCGGGTATGATATACCCATGGTTAGTGATATTTTCAAAATCGGGTATGATATACCCATGGTTAGTAGTGGTGTAACTTTAATTGATGGTTAGTGTTCTAGGGCTAATGACGAACCACATGGTTTCTATTGGATTAATATCTGATAAGGCCCGGAACCATTCCATTAACTTGGTGTCTGTGAAAACTTTTTGGCAAGTTGGACAATTGTCAGCTTTGAAGAATAGGACAGAGCTTTGTCTTGAATGAATCTACTCTTTGGCAGTTTCTTGGTTGTGACTTGTACAAATCAAGCCATATCTTATCCAAGAACTTACAATGATTCTCCGCGTTTATCTTGGTATGATCACCAGCTTTGAAGGGGCCTAGAACTATACTGCCTATAATACTGGCTCCTGGCGTTAATTTACAACCCCAGTTGGTGTGTATTTTTCTTTTAAGACATCTTGAATATTGTTTTCCATTCTCGTATACATTTCTTTCAATGATAGATCACATATTTTCTATTGGATTATCTGGAGAAGCTGGGAGTCATTCCATTAATTTGGTGTCTTTGAAATGTTTTTTGGTAATGTGCGTAATATTCAGTTTTGCAGAATGTGAAGGAGTATTGTAAAGCCGAATATTGCCCACATTGCCAAAAACGTTTTCAACAACACCAATTTAAGGAAATGATCCCCAGCCTCTCCAATGATATATATATATATATATATATATATATATATATATATATATATATATATAAGACATTTTTATGTTTATAAATTCTTCATATATATATATATATATATATATATATATATATATATATAAGGCTCAAACACTAGCGGATATAGACTTCAAAACATCCCAACGACACACACACACACACACACACACACACATATATATATATATATATATATATATATACATATAGTTATATATACATATATTTATATATATATAGATATAGATACATACATACATATATATATATATATATATATATATATATATATATATATATATATATATATATATATATATACACACACACATATATAAAAGGCTCAAATATTCATATTCCATGGTTATAATTTATTACATTGGAATCGTAATCACGATCCAATTCATCAGACCTACAAATTCAAAAAGCCTTTTGAATTTGTAGGTCTGATGAATTGGGTCGTGATTACGATTTCAATGTAATAAATTATAACCATGGAATATGAGTATTTGAGCCCTTTATATTATATTGTTACTCTGTCATGGACATTGTGTTCTACCTGGATTCTATCCTGTTGGAAATATATATATATATATATATATATATATATATATATATATATATATATATATATATATATATATATATATATATATACACAGATAGTTTTGTCATCCACAGACAGACTGTTTCGTTGTTTCACAGCTCATCAGTGTGGCTAGACGTCCGGTTGCCTCTATATATATTAGTTGGGATAATTCCAAGGAGGATATGAGTCCAAAGAGGGCTCAATGTAAAAACAGAGCAATACAATAATAATAATAATAATGAATAAGGAATCCTTAAAAATCCATTATGTGGTAATCATTTTATTTCATGGGCTATTGCCCAATCATTCAGACCAAAATACATATATACCGTTACCATCTACCCAATAACGGTTAGGATAATACAATAGAACTTGCTACCCATAATGCACTATTGACCAGCATATATAAATAGTCGAGCCAAAACGCAACACACATGGTCGGAAGCTTGAAACAAACTGTCGCTGTTCGATGGTAAGCTCAGTATCCAAAGTTATATTACAGGTCCCTTCATAGTTGATGATGATGTCAATATAAAAACAGAAATTATTGTAAATCCCTTGAAAAGATGTTTTAAGTGTTACACGTTATAACCAAAAAGGTCTAAGCTGAATCGTATATTCAATATTATTTTATTATTAATAATAGTATTAGTAATAGTAGGTGTAGTAGTATTACTATACACGTTATTTTTAGTGGGTCCTCATATTTGAGTTGACAACCCTGTTTATATTTTCTTAAAGAGTGAAATTTATGTCAACTGGTCAAAATCGAGAATGCATACAAAATTGTTATTTCCGAGAGGAATCGAATCTGTATCCCTTTTTCCATCCTGGAAAACACCCATATAGACGAAATGTGTATTTACCAAATAGACCCCGTCATGATGAGGCCATGGCCACTTACCTACATAAAGAAAGCGCCCCTCTCTTTGGGACTTTTTCAAATCTATATCTGCTAGCTTTATTTTCGTGCTTGAAACATTAATTTTAAAATGAATTGCTTAATCTGACATTATTTCTTATTATAGCGTATTCGGACAGCAATGCCTCTGCCATGATTGACATGTTCTTTGGTAAAGCTCTTATAGTATATTTAATGACCGAACACGGTCAATACATTATGGCCGTTTTCATAGTTGATGTCATTAAGGGTTGTTTTATTTTATTTTATTTTTGTTGTTTTACATGAACAATTCTATTAATTCTAGACGTTTCTTTATTACAGTTAGAGGTGTGTATTATATTTGTGGTTTCGATATGTTGCGTATCGGTGTTGGAATGTTTCCATGTTCGTTTAAGTTGGTCTTTATGGATCTATTTTCTCAGAGATGTACGGTCATCCGTACGTATAAGCGAGTGATAGTATATCTAACATAATTATTTATGAATTTATGCAGACAGTTCTCTGTCGTACATTTTAATTTATAATGTTAGTCTTATATAGTTTGGATTTCACTGGAGAGTTGTTGCTACTGATGATAAGGCTGTGTTATATATATATATATATATATATATATATATATATATATATATATATATATATATATATATATACTGAAATTCTTTTTCTTCTTTCAGTTGGCTTACTAAGGAGATCAAAAAGCTACACGTCTCTTAAATATTGCAATGCACACCTTATAAGTACCTCTGTTTCCAATAAACATGTCATCTGGATGGCCTCAATAATTCTTTAGATTATCAGTTATATCAACCTCCTTTCTAGGGATATTTTGGTCATTCCATCTGCTCCAAAACCGAAAGAAACAACAGTTAACTTCATGTTACATAATTTTTCAACTATGCTGAAATATCTCGATTATCATTATTATTATTTCATACATTTACATGCTTGCACCAGATGTCTGACTGTTATCACTATATTTGAGTGACACCAAATCTCCAGCACCTTTCTCAATAATCTCACATACCCTAGAAACGCCGTGGGCTGGAAGTATTAGCTTTTCAACCAATTTCTAATTCGCTCTTGCCTTTAATGTTTTGGGCAAAGTTTAAACAGCGCTGACTATTATAGGCCAAGACCTTTGGCGGACCCTACTTTTCCTAGCTCTCAGGTGACGTCCTAGTATTTTTCTACTTGTTCACTTTTTCATTTGTACTCAGTGATTCGTTGTCTCATTCACCTCTACGATTTAACAGTTCTTTTGGGCTTCTCGCCTAAATAAAATTGTCGGTTTGGATCTCAAACTACCAGAGCCTTTTTATTTTCTAGTACAGATTTTATATTGTGCTAGTAGCATTTGTCTACATGCCCTAAATCAAATCGGTTGCGCAGTTCACAGTGTATGGAGTCAATGAGTTTTACCACCAGTCAGATCTGGAAACAGCAAGCCTCGTTAATAGTCCACAACTTGCACTTTTTACACACCGGACCTCCTTGAAAAAACGATCTTCATAGTTGGTCTAAGTCCGTTCATTGTTCAGTGCGTATCAGTAATTTATATATATATATATATATACATATATATATATATATATATATATATATATATATATATATATATATATATATATATATATATATCAATCAAATATCTACAGTGCAGTAACATGTATATTGAGAAGACGTCACGCGATCTAAAAACCTTGCGATTAGATAGACATTCAAATTCACTCGTCTTTCGCAGCAACGACGGGGAACATAACTTTAATTTCACCAATGCCAGCCTTCAGTATCTGTCTATATTTCTGTGATGAGGTATTATGTACATTATTTACATTATTCGGACTATTGTCCTCATCTTTGTCGCCATATTTATACAACACATGGCACAGGGAATAAAGGCGTTAGTTAGATCCAGTGACAGGACCCAAAGAGTGTGAGTTCAATACCCGGTTAAGGCAGTGGAGAACTTGGAGAGGGGAATTAACAGGAGATAATTGATAACTGACATCCATTAAAACATGGCACGTGGAACTAGAACAGTCTACCCTAGTGAGCGAAATAAAGAGTTCAGTTCGATATTCCAACCTCCTGAAGAAAGCCGGAGCGCGCAACGGCCGAAACGTTGTAATAAATATGGCGACAAAGATCTGGACAATAGTCCGAAAAATGTAAATAATGTATATAATACCTCATCTCAAAAATATAGACAGATACTGAAAGATGAGGACAATAGTCCGAATAATGTAAATAATGCCAGCCTTATTTTTTAAAAAAACATAAACATTGAAAGAGAATATATTATGAAAATTTATTTATAGCAATACTATTATCAATACACGTTTAAAAAACTACATTACTTCACCATTTTATACATATCCATTATTCATGAATCTAACTTTATAATGCATAAAAAAAAATCAATGAAGCTATATACAAAAAACGCACGAGATATGCTTTAATGAAAAATCAAACCAAATCGAAATTTTTCAAAACATCCTGCTGCGTCTCACTAATTTTTACACACTTGAGCGTCCATAATGTTTCTCATACACATTTGATTATTATCTTGTTACTTTATTACACGTGACACGTATCTAACCAATAAGAAATAACCAAACGCAACATCCCATTAATCTGCGTCTTTTTGCTTTTTATCATTTTTTATCATTTCTGTCTGGATTTCTGATGAAGCATTAATAAAGTGAAACATCTTAGATTAAGATCCGTTTCCTACTTGTTCTTTATCCTATCACATACACACACACACACACACACACACACACACACAGACATATATATATATATATATATATATATATATATATATATGGTGGACTCTCCTATCGTGAACGATAAATGAGGGTCAGCATTGGAGGGTGCCTTTCGTTTTACACTTATGCATACTAGCAGGGGCTATTGTAGAGAAAATCAGGTAAGGGAAAGACATATTTCATTTGTGCTTTTTTAAGTGTGATACTAGCCCAGCCTTGCTGCGGGCAACAAAGCTACACTGACAGATGAAATTTGTTAAAGCAGGATTTTGACGGTGTCTCTGCTTCAAAGCTTGACGAAACTGATCACGCTGCTTCAGTCAACTGTCTTCAAAACCCTTTATACATATATATATATATATATATATATATATATATATATATATATATATATATATATATATATATATATCGACAATAAAGATATTGCAATGACAGAAATGTTGTCAGTCAGCGATAATCTGAAAGAAGTGACATTTAAGGCAAGCAGTCTTTGCAATAAATTCCTCGATATCAGAGATAGAGCATTAATAGGAATAATACAAATAAATATAGTTGATTGATGCTATATTCAGCATCTCAACTTTGGACTTTCGAAGACAAAGCTTTTTGTCACCTTCTCCCATATTCTGACAAAGTCTATTTTCCAGCTTTTAATTTTCTCTCACTTTTACTCTGTGATCTGCAAGAACAGCATCATCCAAAAACATACAGTTCTTCTTTTTTTTTTTTACCTTGACCAGATTTAGTCTCCTGGTCTAGATTAGTGATCTGCTAGGATTTTAAAGTTCTAAAGAATTTATTCCTTCTATTCTCTAAGACAGATTGTGGTTCAATTTTCCTACCCAGTCATATATGTGACTGTACGCCTTTTTTTGCTACTTTTGCAATATTCGTTTATTATACGCTTACCTGTTTTATCTCTGTTTTCGCATAGCTAACATCTAATATTCGGCTATATCCTGTTCTTATTGGTTTTAATATTGTTCGTTCTAATATACTAGTCTAGGTTACAAGTGATATTGATGCCATGTCTTTCTGCAAATGTATTCCGGACAGCAATACATCTTATCTTATTTGCAATTCCATATTTGTCCTCCAGTCAAAGCTGCTGCAACCTTTGGCTGCCATAATTCTGCCTTGTGTAATCATTAAGTCTGTGGATTGTACAAGTCGATACAATCATCGATGCAAACGTGTCTTTTTTTAATTTTCACGGTAAAGCCTAGAATGGTATATCTTTATGCTTTCCTTTCTTTTTGTTGTTCCTTTCCCATAACGTTTATCCTCTTTTTACTTCTAATTTGTCAGCCTTTCTTCAGACTTTCTTCTACTTTCACTTTCACTTTCATTTTCACATTTGTCTTTTTTTCTACAATTCCGTGTCGTATTAAAATTCGGTATCACTCCATGAAACCAAATTTCTGTTTCAGAAGAATCGTTTCTATTTATTACAAGACAAAACGCAGTTCTCAATTGATAGCGTTTCCTTCCACCCCTGACATGAGAGCAGTGCTTATCTTTGGGGAAATCCTTTTTGTTTTACTATTCTTTTTTTTTCTTCAGAAAGCACAATTAACCCAGCAGCTAAACAGCCTATCACTGTGCATTGATAGGAAGAAAAGAAAGCAGGTATATCAAAAGTATGGAAACAACAGAAGGAAGAAAATACAAAAAAAAACAATAAAATAAAGGAGGAGGTAAAAATATAAATTCCATTTTAACATCGTTACTCTTAGGGATTAAACTTCAGTGTTTATTTTTGATTTAATGATATTAAGATGTAAAATAATACACACAAGTAGTTACAAATGGGAGAATATTGCAAAAATATTGAATATCTTTCAAAGTGGTGGGGTAAAAAGAGAATAAAAAAAGAAAAATAACGAAACGTCTAAAGTGAATTTATGCTTTAGAGCGTTTTAAAATTTTCAATGTTTTAACGTGAAAATAAGCAAACAAAATAATATAGAATTGAACAAAGATTTTGTTCATTAATGGATTCATTTCCCCCCCGGAGGGACTCATTAAATGAAAACTCTGGAACCTCTCCTTGTCTTTATATATATATATATATATATATATATATATATATATATATATATATATATATATATATATATATATATATATATATATACAGTGTCTGTGTGTGTGTGTGGTAGAAATACCTTGCACATATAACTCCCAGAAATACTTCCTACATAATGGTAAGACATTTGCTACAGGGAAGGGCAGAAATAACTCACACATAATAGTATGACATTAGCTGTCTGAAGACACCGTTGCCTAAGTTCACTAGCACCGCATAGGTAACAGTTTAAATTTGTGGGAGGTATTTCTGCCGCACCCTCCCTTACAATTATGCAAGCGGTATTTATTTTTTAATAAATAATAATAATAATAATAATAATAATAATAATAATAATAATAATAATAATAATAATAAATGTTTTACAGGTAAACAGGAGTGTGCAAATGTCGGGGGTAACCAGTTTGAACATTAGATAGATTGATATGTTTATTATTGATATGTTCTTATTCATATGTTCATTATTGATAAGTTTGTATAATCAATACTATACGTTTTATGCGCACGTTTTGTTATGCCTTACTGTATACCTACTTTTGCATCCGCCTGTGTAGTGATTTTTCAAGCGTAGTTTAGATGTGGCACAAGGCCGAAAGAAGGAGGCGCCCAGTGAGGATCGAACTCACAACTCAGTTGTAATTTTTCTAGCGATACAATCTTGCTAACCATTACATCGCCTCTAGGTGCCCCATGCCCCTGTATGTGTGATGGTTGTGATTCGATTTTGAGTAATTACCCTCACTTGTTCTATCCTCAAATACGGGCAGTGCATACGTAACTTTTTAATCTTGCTAGGATCATACATTTTCTTGTACTGATGTGGCAACGTTGGCCGCCTCTTCCAGTAGTTATTACATTAATATTTTGGAGAACTTTTATTTAATGCGAAAATTTGTTGATGTCGGCAAAAGACCGTTAACTCATGTCTGTGGTTTAATAAATTTTCATTATTTAGAAACTTAATTAAGTTTCTAAATAATGAAAATTTATTAAACCAATTAGATAAAAAAAATTATATTTCATAGCTTAATAAAAAGTTTAACCCAATCATTAAATAGAAAAACCCTTTATGAAGTCGTCAAAAAAAACAAATTGTAGTTCAGTGCGACGCGTTTATATATGAAACAGCCATTTGGGAAAAAAAAACAAAAGAAACAAATTAATAAATAAATAGATAAAATAAGACAAAAATTCCCTAAACACTTCACGACATATCATGGAGCCAAAAAGTTATCTTTCGCCGGAACTGACCAGACGGAGAGCGTACACGAATGCAATCATCCGCTTTGAAATAGATACCCCACCCTACCTCGGCTCGACCTCTTTTCAAAAGGTGACTGATATGTGGATAAGAATTAACTGTTAGACCACTTAACCAAAATGGCTGCCCCAGCCGTTTCCATAGTAATTATTTTGCGAACCAACACGCTTATAAAGATGCGTAAACTTCCAAGTTTGGTTATTCCTAAATTTTCGCTTGAGGATGAAACAGGGCTTGATACCTTAATTCAATTTAATTTTAATAATTATATTGAGGGTTTCGGCTCTCGTTTTTGAAAAATGAGAACTCATATGTAGCGAAGAAATCATATTTTTTTTAAATAATTATAATTTAAGCTCTACTTCTGTATGGAGTACTGTTTTTTTTTTTAAATAAAAATTAAAATGCTAAAGAACTCCGGATTATTTACCTAACGTGTTCTTTCTTATTTTTCTACACACACACACACACACACACACACACACACACACACACACACACACACACACACACACACACACTCAAATATATATATATATATATATATATATATATATATATATATATATATATATATATATATGCAATTTTTATATATATCATTTATATATTATATATGCGCGGTACTTATTGTAAAGTGCTCAATATCAATGATAGAGCTAACATATTTAGTATATATCCGTTTATCTCCCAAGATAAATGTGGCCTCCTATTTGGTCAAATTCTGTCCTTTGGTGGTAACGCTGAAGTGATCTCTCCAAGGCGCAGACCTAAGCGAAGATATAAGGGGTTGTCGTGCACTGTTCCAACTACATAGCCCCGGGCACGTAAATATAAAAGCGAACATTGAAGTTAACACTCAGGGGCAATCATCAGGCCTGAACCGATAGCCAGCACGTATGATTTGAAGTGGTGAAGGCTTTGTGCAGAACCAAACCTAGAATGCAGAGACCTGGTGCACTACGTGCCACAAGGTCCCAAACAACTCTCCGCAGGTTTTGAATTATGTTATCCTTCTCCTAGACTAGGTACCATCCAGGGTTGTAGAACCCAGTCTGTCCTGCTATTTACCCATAGCTGGAGGGAGAAGAAGAGGATTCATATCTTTATCGATATTAATGTAATGGATTCGACTGAAATTCGAACTCATCTCTCCGATTCCTCAATCCGAGCCGTTATCAACTACTCTACCTATATATATATACATTAGGGAAATCTATGACAAAAATAGAAAGTCTTTTGTGTGAAGCGTTTCGT
The DNA here is from genome assembly GCA_964036315.1 of Acanthosepion esculentum. Taxonomy (NCBI): domain Eukaryota; kingdom Metazoa; phylum Mollusca; class Cephalopoda; order Sepiida; family Sepiidae; genus Acanthosepion; species Acanthosepion esculentum. The sequence continues at coordinate 25,671,279 of OZ038485.1, read as the reverse complement.
CCGTTAGGAATTCATCTGATTAAAGTGGTGTTTAGGTTGATGTGGCTACTTTCAAAACCCTCAAGTACCCTATTTCATATTTAGCGCAAGACAAAAGTCTCATAAAATATTCCAAAAGAGAAAAGCGGCCTCCCCTGACAAAACCAACACAAAATATATTGTTTTACCTACTAAACTCTATCAAAACTATAATCGAAAAGAGTTTATCTAAGCTCAACATAAATTCTGTCACAACTCCATCTAAAATAATAAAGGAATTAATAAATACAAAACAACGAAACAAAATTTGAACGACGGATTTACTCTGTCACCTGCAAGTATTACCAGAAAGAATATATTGGAGAAACCTCAGGAAGTTTAAATAAAAGATTATATGAACGCAAAAGAGACATTTAAAAAAACAACAACACATTAAATGCATTAATTGTTTACGTAAAGAGACTGACCACAATTTTGATATAAAAAGTGCTATACGAATTAATAGAGAAAATAATTCCTTAAGACGGAAATGTTTAGAAAGCGCTTTAATCGTTAGTTCACCCAAAATAAATTTACGTCCAAGTTTTTACAACGTTTCACCATTCTTGGCGGGTTTTTATGTTATCACAATGTGAGATATTTAAAAAAACAAAGATGATGGAAACAAAAAGAAAAATACTCTAAATGGAATTGACTAAATTATATACCGAAAATACATTTAAAAAAATGTTTTTTTCTAAATTTAAAATTCCCAGTGTCTCTTATTCATACCCATGTGTAGTCACATCAACTTTAACAAACCTCATCAGAAGAAGTCCCACGGGATGAAAAAAACATTACACAAAAACTTTTTCCATACGAAACTAACCTATGTAGATATAGCTGCTACTAACATTACTAACATACGAAACTAGCCTACTGAAAATAAGCCGCTATGTATATATATACGCAACAATGTATGTATACTGTTTCCTGCCTGTTATTTCGAGATTATTGTGGTCTATCTACAATTCCTCGTCAGCATCCAGGGGTGAATTATCCTTTAGGCTAGCCGCCTAGGGCCCCTCAAACTTTTATAAAGCAATGATTTTAATTTTCTAGATGTTTTAACTTCTAAAGTTTCATGAACTGAAATCATATCAATATGACAAGCTTATTTATTTGTCTTTGCGGGAAGCAAAGAAAGAAAGAATGTCTTCGTTTGTGCCATTATGTTTCAAGTAGATAACATGCTTGATTTTTGTTCAGAATGTTTAAATCTTAGATGTTTTTATAAAGCAGTTATTATAGATTTTATAACTTCTAAATAGTTTAATAAACTGAAATGACTGTTATGAATAATCAAGAGTGGTCTCCCCTTGTTTTGTTACTCTTCTCTTTGAGAGAGCTATTTCCGTTTACTGGCACTATAAAAGGACACTATACGTGAACCTTGTATTCTAAGTTGGATAATGCTTTCTTAAAGCCTACACCTGCGTACTTTTGTCATTACAATGATATGAATATAACAAAATCATATTTATTTTGATTGATTTATTGTTATAATGCTGGTTATAAAAAGTCTGTTTTTTTACTACGGTTGTGTTGAAATATGTTCTAATTTGGTTTGCAATAAATACTAAAATAGTAGTAATTCTTAAAAAATATTTTTATTGACAAACAAAATATATCTATTCTAATTTATTTAAAGAATTTTCAGTAATTTATTTCAAGCTATTTAATTGTTGCTAAAAAATATTCAAGACGGGTGCGAGCGATTGGTCAGGAGGTTTCATGATTTCATTAGCTTAGGTCATAATCCGGCCTTGGCAACACTCCATTCACTCCAAAACGAGACACTTCTTGCCTGTGGTTGAATTGAAATAATTTGCACTAAGTATGAATACAGAATTTATAAATAATATTTTTAAATTTATTCATTCCATAATGTCTGTAGATGAGTGGAGATACTTTGCATTATGTTGGGATACAAAAATTTATAATGTTTTAAATCGATTCATTCCCTAATGTCTGTGGTTGAGTTGAGAGACTTTGCATTCAGTGGAGATACATAAATTAATAACTTTTTTTAATCTATTAATTTCCGGGTATGTTTGCTTGAGTTGATATGGTTAGCATTAAGTTAGGATTCATTCCCTGATGTCTGTAGTTCAGTTGAGATGTTTAAAATACTGGAAAAATTGTAGGTTCCTTGTACCGATGCAGAAAGTCCAGAATGCTGTCGACTTACAAGCTATGCAACTTATTACTGTTTGACTTTACAAAGAGATTATCAGAAGGTTTATCTCGACTGAATAAACTCCGTGCACATTTTGAAGGCATGTACCCAAATATTGAAAGATTTGCCAGGATTAGACGGATGGCACACGGTGTGTTACACCCATATCGTGAAATTTATGAGGAGAAAAGCAAACAATTCAGACAAAGCTTTATGGAAAAAAAATCAACTCCAAGGCTAACTCGGACCCCGTCCCAGCTGACTACATCGACGACCCACAGCCATACACCAGAGGCTAACAAGATGTGTTGTATTTCTGTATATTTTGGTATGTTTTGAAATGTAAGGAAACCATAAAAATTTTAAAAATGCGATAAATACTAAAAGGAAGATTGCAAAATTAATTACAAGCCAACTTACGACCAGATCAATTTACAGCCTGTTGATCACAAACAATTGTGGTCATAAGTCAATGAGGACCTGTATTTAGAAACGTGAAAATTTAATTAGAAACAAAAGAGTGAAATGTAAGTGAGAGTGATGGCAAAAATGCAAACCTTACTAAGAGTTACAAAGGATAAGAAGTTGAGGAGAGCCATGATTGCCGACGTCTTGAAGAAACACAGCCTATATACGATGATGATGATGATTATACTTGAGTTTTGTTATTTCTATAATGTATTGATTTGAATAGCTAATCTACATTGATCAAGATTTGCATGGAGAGGCTATATTTACTTTTACCAACAGCACTGGTCAACAGAGCCTGAAGCAATTTCAATTCTGCTAAGTGTTGTCGATAATAATTCAATAATTTATGATGGCATCCATAGCAGATCAAAATGTACTTTCATTTCTTTCTTTCTTTCTTTCTGTAGCAGTTTGTTTTATCCTAATTCTTTCTGCAATTTGAAGATTTAAAAAAAACAAAGCACTAGCATCCTCTCGCGCACATCCAATTTGTATGTATTTTGGTATGTTTTGTCATTAAAATACTTTTTGTATTTTTTGCATCTCTATTTTATTTGTTTTTTTTGGGGGGGAGGGGTTGACAAATATTAAACTGACTGCACTGTAGTATACAGTGCTCGACTTAAACATGACAAACATAAAAATAAGAAAGAAAACCATGCTTAGCGAGATGATGCAAATGCTATCAGATGTAAAGTAACTGTAAAAATGATAAAAAAATACAACTATAAAGAAAGATTAAAAGATGGCAAAATTAATTACAGGCCGACTTACGATCAGATCGATTTACGACCTGTCAATCGTAACCAATCATGGTCGTAAGTCGATGACAACCTGTACTTTCCATTCTCTGTCTTTTTAAGAACCAGATTAGACGAAAAATACAATATTGCTGTCATATCTGTTCTGGGGTCATCCCATCCTGACTTTCCAGCCTTGACAAAGTTCAAAATCGTTTACTCGGCCTTGTAGGCGATGAATTATTTTCTACCCTACTGCTCCTTTTCCAAAGATGAGATGTCACAAGCCTCAATGTTTCAGACGAACGACATTCCTTAGCTCTCCCAGTTCCGACCTTTACGGCCAGAACCCCCGCCATACATCGTACACCTCCTCACTGCCTTTGCATTTTATTGGTTAGAAGAAACTCCCTCTCAGACACTTTCTTCCTGATAACCGCTACTTTGTGGATCAGATTCCATATCAGACTTCAAGTCTAAGGCCAACCGTTATTTGCCCTATATATCCTCATAATATGAAATCCCTCTTCTTATATCCACAAAGAAAATACATTCAGGAATTCTCTAACCTAAGTGACTCTTGAGCTAAGGCTTCGTAAAACAAAGACTGTTATTTAAGCCTGTTTATTAAAACAATTATTATAAAATTGCATTGATTCATCATGACATACTGAAAGTATACTTTTGGGGAAGTCGTGGCCCAATTTAATGAACATAACGGAAAAGATTGTTATTATTATTAGTAGTAGTAGTAGTAGTAGTAGTAGTAGTAGTAGTAGCAGTAGTAGTAGCAGTAGTAGTAGTTGTCGTTGTTTGTGTCTTCATACCACCCCAGAAAGTAGCTGCTATGGTCAATCTTTACAAGAATCAAATTAGACCAGAAATGGAATATTGCTGCCATGTCTGGAAAGGAGCTGCCCAATCGTGACAGAGTTTATTCCTAAGAATTGTAGAATAGACTCCTGAGAGAATGCTTCCTCGATCACAACAGTTATATCCTCTTCAATCCTAGGGTCAACCATTACCTGTTCTACATATCGTCATAATCCGCATTTACTTCCTGCTCTTATGCCCACACAACAACCTCGTTCAGTAACCCTTTACCTTTTCTTACCTCGATTTTTTGTTATGTGCTAAAAGGTAAATGTTACTATTACGGCCTGAAAAAAGGAAAAGCAGGTGAAATTTTCTTTGACACATGTGTTAACGACCTTTCCGTGTGAACTGCTTGTCCGATAGTGAGAATGTTCCATGGGGAAAAAAAGTGGGGGTGATTTTCATTAGTTTAGAATGAGTGAATTAATGATAATTTGAAATATTATAATTATTTTATTATTATCATTATTATTATTATTATTATTATTATTATTATTATTATTAGTTTGGCACTATATTTTTTTTTTTTAAGACACAATCTACATAGGAACAGATCGTTTTATAACATGGCACTTCTAATGCTTGGATATGTCGTCGTTGGCGGAACTCGTTGCCGAGTACTGGGGTGCTTATCGATATTTTCTTCTATGTGAAATGTGTAAAAAGGTAAAGGTTACCATTATCGCTTGAAAAAAAAGAAAAGGAAATTAAATTTTCTTTGACGCACGTGTTAACGACTTTTCCGTGTGAACTGCTTGTCCGATAGTGAGAATGTCCCATGTTTGTAGAAGAGAAAAGTGGGGTTGATTTTCATTGGTTTAGAATGAGTGAATTAATGATAACTGTAATTGTTATAATCATTTTATTATTATTATTTTGGCACTATATTTATTTTTTTATTTATTTTTTTAAAGACACGACACGGTCTACATAGGAGCAGATCGTTCTATAACATCTCACTTCCAATGCTTGGATATGCCGTCGTTGGCGGAACTCATTGCCGAGTACTGGAGTGCTTATCGACATTTCCTTCTACTTGAAATGACTCCTATGTTAAATACGAAGAGATGTCCGCAAACACCGCATAGTAAGGTAGGAAGGTTCAGGGGATGGAGAGCTCTGGCTTTTCTTGCGGCTCTCTTAGTCTCTTCTCTTTATCTTTTGATGTTTTTGAAGGGTGCGTTTTTTGTTTTTTTCTTGGACTGCTTTTCTCCAATTGGTTCATTCTGCAGTTTCCGTCTGCCATTTGGCCGGATCAATTTCCGTGCTCAGTAAAGTGCTTTCGCGCCGATCATTGAATTGAAAACGGGAGGTTCCACGTGGTCTTTTGCCAGATGCGAGGTCCGAGAATAAAATTTATTTGGGTGGGCGGATGTCTGGCATTCGGGTAAAGTGTCCGGCCCATCAAAGTTGGTGGCGAGTCATGATGGTTTTCTTGGCTTTCCATCTTTGGTCGGAGGTGAACTTCGTTGTTTGTGATCCGGTCCTGCCACGTTTTCCGTAGGATTTAACGAAGTCTCATTTGCTGGAATCTTTCAAGTTTGCGGATGTCTCTCCGGTGGCTTCTGTTTGAATATGTAACATTGTTTTTGGGGATTTTTTTAAGATTTAACTCAAGAATTCAACTTTTGGCACACATATTTACGTGGGAAAATATTTTCATAAATTAAACATGTTAATCTGCATATAAGTTGGCTGTAACTGAACTGCATTTAAAACCAATTTTATTTACAGGAAGGATAAATTTTCAACATAGTTTAATCGGAGAGAAAAAGAACTTCATGATTATCAAGGATTTTTCATCTTTAATATTACCAATAAAATAATTTATGCTTATTTATAATGGGAGCGATTATCTAATGTTGTTTAAAATAATTGATTAAAATATCTTGTCTTGAGTTCCCATGAATCATTAGAGCTGCAGGTGCACCACATGCACATGCACATAAATCTATGGCAAAACCTGACGGAACCCATCCTTCTTCAGGTTGGTTTCAAATTCAGAGTTTTCTTTCTCCTAGACAGGCTACCACTCAAGGATAAATAACCCAGTCTGATCCGTTATTTAACCCATAGCCGGGAGGAAGAGACAGATTTAAGTCTTTCCCAAGGGAATTTGTGCGAAAGTAAATGCAACAGACGAGTTTGGAATTTGAACTCGGCTTGCCGATTCCACTTTCCGCAACGATGTCCGTTACTCTACATCCATAAAAATGAAAATATAGTCTCATCTTAATTTTGTTGAAAAGATCTGCGCCTGACCAATATTAGATTCCACTATAAATTCAGATATTTGGTCAAATTTTGAGAAGTGGGAAGGGCCAAGAATTTTTCAGCATTATCACATATAGATATATCCATAATTTTTCTTTAGTTTCCTTGTTTAATAATTGATATTAAAAGAGAAATTGTAGTCTTACACTGAGTGGTTATAAACTGTAACTGTTACTAATGAAGATAAAGCGATATAATAGAAAAGAAACAGGCGTCTCCATTCTCACATGACGAACAATTATTTTTTATATATTAAAACTTTCCCTAACTCTAATATGTATCTATACTAAATTTCATGTCTATACATAAAATGATTTGGTCGTTTACAGCAAGTAAAGAAATTATTCCCGTTTTATATAAAGGGTGTTTCATTAAGATGGATCAAAGTCAAAAGTAAATAAATCAGTGTTATTGGTGAAAATTTATTTATTTATTTATTTATTGGATCATGTTATTTAAGTCATGGCAATTACGTATGAAATATAATATCGCCCAAATGTCCGCCAAGGCTTCAGCGGCACACCTCCACTCGATGGTCAGAATTTTTGATGAGGTCTCCGCATTGTTGCTCCTCGATCTCACCGATATGCTTTATTATCTCATCCTTCAGTTGTTATATAGACTAGCAATGGTAAATGGCTCGGGTCAAATTTCTTTCCTTTGCCCTGCTGCACTGCACAGTCTTTTCTTTTGTATTATTCAATGATTTATATTATTATATAGAGGGAATTGAGTATGCCATAAAATGGTCGGGAAACATGGACATTGGTACCCGCAAAAACGGAGTGTCAAAAGGACAGTTTCTTTTCCCCATGACACCCGCTTTTATTTTAACTACCTTCACTCATCGACAATGTTTATTGTTTTAAAAAGTAATAATTAGAATTGTAATAAAACCTAAACATATAAAAATTAGTTTATACATTTTCTTTGTTCTTGACAACAAAAATATTAAACTCTATTTATTTATTAGATTTATGGTATATATATAGAGATGCAGGTTGGGCTTATACATAAGTAAAGGACAAATTTACTGTCTATAGTACCATTTTACTGTTGACTCCATTTGGTTACAGTGGTTAAAGTGGGAGACTAGTGTCTTAGTCCTTTTTGTGAGTTGAGAGTTCATACAGGGTCGTTGTGTTTTTGGTATATAGAAACTAATTTGTTGAATTAATCCTTTTTTTTCTTCTTATTCTTTTGGGATTTCACGTCCAGTTAACTCATATCCGACGAATTTCCAACCCTTGCGTCTTGAACTGCTACATCAAACCAGTTTCCTACTTATGCGTTTCTTCTTCTCCTTCTCTGCCGCGCATGCGTTTTTTTTTCTTTTTATTGGGCCTGACACATCCGTGTTTTCCGTTTGATCTTTGGCGAGACGTGTTGTCATTGGTTGATCTTATTTTTATGACGTTCACTGACCCACATAAGCTATGTCCGGGTCCTGTCAGTTGCCGAAGATAGGAACAATAGAAGGAAAAAAGGAACGAAGGAAAGAAGGATGTGTACTAGAGAAGAGAGAGGGTTTTCTTTGTCACTCTCTTAGTGAAAAGGAAAGTGTATATTTCCATATGGTGTTACTACTACCTAATCTTACTACAGATTATTTACAGTATTTATTGAAATGGGTCACAAAACATCGGCTAATTGTCAATTGATTCGAAATTTATAAAATGGTAAATAAGGGTTTACTTATAGTTGGTTCACATATTTTTTTATAATTTAGTAAATGTTGTTACATCTCTATCTATAAAAGGCAGGATATGTGTGTGTGTGTGTGTGTGTGTGTGTGTGTGTGTGTGTGTGTGTGTGTGTGTGTGTGTGTGTGTGTAACGAATGAACGACCGCAATTTTCGACGGATTTGCACTAAAATTTACATGCACATGCTCCAAGTTAGCGGAAAGACCAAAACCGACTTTGATTTCCCAACTCCCATCGGTAGTGGAAATAATCGATTTTTTCATGCTTCTACGGCAGTTTTCATGTAGTTTGCAGTCATTTTCTACCGGCCAGAGTGAGAGCCTATAGCTGGCTGCCACGAATAGGCATGAAGATTCTGTTCGCCAGCGTGAGAGCCAACAGCTGACTGACACGAATCTTAACTAGCATGCTAGCATGCAAACAAAATCGATAGCTGCATTCGTCACAAGTGGGAAAAATTTAAATCTGCATGGTACTTTACTCCAATTGGCTCATTCGCTTGCTTAAACTCAACGTTGATTCTGATTCCGCAGAACTGGGTTGGGTGTGAAAAAGTATTTGCTGTTAACATTTTTTTTTATTCGGTTTTTCCAGTTACGAGTCCTTTTTTAAAGCTGATCATTTTGTGTTCATTTTGTTTAGTTCTTTTTTCGTAACAGAATTTATGTTTAGTATAGAGCTTAGAAAAAAAATCGCAGTGTGAGATAGGCAAGAAGTAAGGCATGTAGCAACATCAGCACGGCAAAGGGCACTCCTTTAAAGGCAAGGAAGGGCAAAAATAATTTAAGCCAAGTGATAGCGATTGCTGTATGAGTCGTACGAATTTTGAATCAAGCACGGGCAACGACGGGCCATGCTGCTAGTTTATGAATAAAAATTATTTCTATATTTATTTTTTATAAATTGGTAAATGATAAATATTGCATTGCATTTAGTCTTAATAAAATTGTATTAGTTTTTAGAATGCTGCAAATATAAAATTATTTTTTCAAATAAACAACCTAATAGATAAATAATATAAATATTTTTGTTGTAAATTCTCTAGAACAAAACATTGTATAAATTTACTTTCATCATATGTTTAAGTTTTATTACAATTCTAATCATCGCCTTTTAAAACAATAATAATAAGAGTAGTTAAAATAAAAGTGGTGTTATGGGAAAAACCATCCTTTTGATACTTCATTTTTGTTTTTTGTTATTTTGCGGGCACAAAAGTTCATGTTTTCCAAACGGTGCTAGTAAAATTGATATAATTAAATCACTCTCATACTTTAAATATTTTTATAGTAATTTATTCCCTATGCTGTATATTTTAATATTGTAATTTGTTTAGCTTTTCAAAATATACTATTAAAACTGTCAAGATTACCTCCCTTTATATTAGATTGCTACAAAAGTCTATAGAAATTACTTTCTAACTTTCAATGAATGTCTGTAGAATTTGCAATGTATTTGCAATATACATGCAACAGCCTGTATTTATTACCTCTCACAATTCCTTTCTTTTTGACTCTCAGTGAATTTCTCTAGTATTTGCAATGTATTTGCAATATACATGCAACAGCCTGTATTTATTACCTCTCACAATTCCTTTCTTTTTGACTCTCAGTGAATTTCTCTAGTATTTGCAATGTATTTGCAATATACATGCAACAGCCTGTATTTATTACCTCTCACAATTCCTTTCTTTTTGACTCTCAGTGAATTTCTTTAGTATTTGTAATGTATTTTTGTGTTATAAATAGTAGCCCTATCGTAACGCTTACAATTTGTTCTCCGCCTCTTTAAATTCTGTTAATTCTGATTTTTATTGAATTTCTATAATATTTGCAATTCATATCTAATTTTTTTCTCACTTCACCCCCAAGGGAGGTGATAATGCTGCTAAGACTAAAGCCCCTATTGGAAATGAAAGAGAATGAGATGAATTTAAGGGAAAAAACCGGAAACCCAGTGCTGAAAAAAAAAACAAAGGATAAAATTCTACTGGCGTTCAAAAAAAAAGGGGGATGAAATGTGAACCGGGCGATAGACGAAACTAAAATTTTGCTTGTTTGTTTAACGGCATATCAACATCCTTATGGGTCATTTAATGCCGAAATTTAATTTTCTTGGGAGCATCAGTCATTTCTTTTACAAAAATGTATTGCTGGTGTTGTGAGTAATTCCTACAACCTGCTTCCCCCTCTGTTTGGTAATGGACAGACTTCAAATGCTTGCAAATAAGCTAACTTAATTCTTTTCTTTTCTTTTCGTTTAGCAGTTGTATTAAGTTGGAATTCGTTTGTTAACACTCACGTTGTTTTCCGGTCATCGTTTGCGGAAAAAGTGTTGTTTTGGTCCGGCAAAGTCGTTAGACGAAGTATACGCTAAGTGATTTTTTATAGTTTACTTATTTTTTGAACCCCTTTTGCATTTGATTTTCTGTTTGTCTTTCTTTATTTGCAACTTTACTGCATTTTTCTTTTGTGTTTCCCCACCCCCCGTTCTTTTTCGTTTTAAGTCTATCTTAGTAATTTTGTTTTGGTTTTGTTTTGACTTTGTGTTTTGTTTATAGAACCACAACTCTAGTCCAGTTTGTTTGTTTAAATATTTTTATTTTTGTTTTACACCCCGGACTCTCGTGCGGTCTTTATTCTGTTTGTTTTGTTTTATTCATAACACAAAAAAAAGAAAGAAGTATACTGCAAAAGAAAAACGTTTTCTGTCGTAATAGTGCTTAAGCACTATTATGGCGGAATCTATAACACCGCCGGTGACAACGGAAAATGTCTCGCAAATAAAAACGGCCTGGACAGAAACCAGGTCGATAAAAGACAATGAGTATTACGCGGATTTACAAAAAGAATACGCGCAATACACAAAGGGGAGTGAACTTCTCACCATTAAGGAAGCTCTAAGTGCAGTCGAAGCTAGGACTATTTCCCTGCTGACAGCCGACGTTAAACATCGTAGTCTAATCGGTGTCAGCAGGGAAACGATCGAAGAAGCCCTGAATAGCTTGAAAATTGAGCCGAAGATTCTTGCTAGGCGTTCGAGAGCAATGTGGGACATCCTTTTGAAGACCGAAGAGGAGGCGAAGAAGTTAGCCGGGAAAGTTCTGACGTCCAAAACGCTTCGCCTACAAACCGAATACATGGGCACACGTAGAACGAAAGTAACGGTTCATGGGGTGCCCATAGATATTCCGGAAGACAGGGTGGGGGCTTTCTTTTCCCAGTATGGAAGTATACAGGAGGTGGCCAGTGTAAGGTGCAAGGCAGGCATATCAACTGGCGATATTGTTATAGAAATAACCTTAGATCGCCAGGCCTTTAAGGATATACCCAATACACTGACGTGTAGAGATAGGACGATGCTGGTTGTGGTGGAGGGCAGGAAACCTTGTTGTTAGTTATGTGGAAAGTCGGGGCACATGGCAAAGGAGTGCCCCGCAAAGAAGGTGCCGCCACAACCAAATCCCACTGCAATAACAAATAGAACTGCAGCAGCGACAACAACAGCAACAGCAGCGACTGCCGCCACAACAGTCGAAATGATGGCTGGAAGGAAGTGGTGGCGAAGGGGCGGAAATTCAAAGCAAGTCCGCCGTCTCCCCTGAAGAAGGCCCAACCAAAGCAGCAGCAGCAACCACCCAAGGAGCAACTACACAGAGAAAATAAACAGGCAACAGAGCAGCAACAAGAGCACAAGGAAAAAGAGGCGAAAAAGAAGCAGCAACAACAAGCGACACATATGGAGGTAGTAGAAGAATGACCTCCGATGCGATCCTCCTCTTTAAAGAGGAATAGAGAAAAGGAAGAAGAAGAAAAAGAAGAAAAACCAACCAAAAAGCACACTGCGCTAAATAGGTCGAGGAGGACCCCGACAAGATCTAGATGCACTTCCGCCCCGGCATCTCCAGAGAGACTTTTTGACGCGTCTATTCCCAGGAGTCTCCCCCCTTCACTCTCTCGTGTCCCACTCTCTCCCTCCACTCCGACACCCCCATAATCGCTCACCCCCATACCGTCTGATTCATCCTCTTCCGAGTCCACACCTACCCTCCCGTTCACCCCCACCCCACCTTGCCCAGATAGCGTTAAAAAGAAAAAGAAAAAAAGGCTTTTCAAAAGGAGCGAAGACTTATGTAGCGTGGATAAGGAAGAACTGAAGAGTAACCTCTCTTCCCGGAAAAAATCCCTCCTGGGTCCACTTTTTAGACTGTCCTCCGTCGAAAACAAGTCCGTGGAGGACCCACAGAATTTTCCAGGGGCCCCAGGGGTTATTGCCCTCATTAGGGATACCGGAAAGTATCTCAAGGTGTGGGCCCATATGTTTGAGGCAAGGGAGGCATTCCCGGGTCTAAGAATGGTAGAGTTTGGCACACCTGATCTCATCAAGATGCATAGCTTCTGTTCAGGGAGGGTCTCGGTACGTCTCCAGCCCTCACTATACAGGGCCTTAAAATTAACCTACCCCACGGACGTCGGCGGGATTGTCCAGGGGAGTCGCATGACGACGGAATTAGGAACAGGGAACCTCGGACAAGCCGTCGGGGTCCTGACATCAGCAGATTTCCGCCCCGTATGTGAATAGGTTTATGCACTTTTCCTTTCTGTTCTTTGCAGGCCTAGAAGATGGCAATGAAGATAGCCAGTTTGAATGCGAAGGGCTTGAGGAGTCGGGGTAAGGCTGCCCGCCTGCTCCGGGATCTCTTGTCCTTCGGCGTGGATGTTGCCGCGATCGAAGAGACCCACTTTGTTTGCAGTTCCGATGCGTGTGTGCTGTCTAACGACTTTGTCGTCTATTCAGCATATGGGGACCGGTGTGCCAGAGGAGTTTCTTTGCTAGTCAGACGGACTCTTGATGCGAAGGTGGACCTTGTGCTTACCGATGCCGAGGGCAGGTTAATCGTGGCCGATATTGCCGTGAAAATTGGTTCGTTTCGGGTCGTTGCGGTTTATGCGCCCAACGACCAGGAGGAGCGGTGTTCTTTTTTTCGGCGGTTAGGGCCGTTCCTGGTTGATTCTTCGCGCCTAGTTCTAATGGGGGACTGGAATGCCATCCTGGACCCCAAGTTAGACAGGGGGCGGGGCGCTAGCGGGAGAAGGGGCGATCGTAGCCTGGTCGATCTGATCGGCGATTATGGTCTCGTCGATAGATACCGGGTCGATCATCCCAGTGGGAAAATGTGGACGTGGGCGCTTAATTGGCCGTCTGACAAGGTAGTTAGCTACCTTGACAGAATGTTAGTTCGTAGAGCTGACATAGACTTGTTAGATTGTCCCACGTTCCACTGGGTAGGCTACACGGACCACAAACTCGTTTGTGCCCGTGTGGCGTTAGAACATAGGCCTAGAATGGCTGGTTACTGGAAGTTCAATCTGTCTTTACTGGACAGGCAGGACTTCCAGGAGCAGCTAATTAGAGTAGTGCAGCGGGAGCTAGTGGGGGCGGTTATCGGGAATAGATGGTGGGAGAAACTTAAGGATAGTATTAGGTCTTTCACCACTGATTTCAGCAAACGGCTCGCTCTAGATAAAGCTGATAAGGTAAAGACACTTAAGGCTAATTTTTCCCGGGAGGAGGCTGGGGGGTCCCCTAGAGATAGCCCTAGCTAGGGAGGCCCTGCAGCGTTCGAATAGCGATCGCTACATGGGTCAGGTAATTAGGCATAAGTTAAGTAAGATGTCTAACGAAGCTGTGAACCTGGGCGCAGATCTGCGTCGGGAAGAGGTCCGTCGAGCTGGTGATCGATACATTCGTCAAGTCAAAACCCTGGAGGGGCGCACTCTGCGGTCGACTGACGATATGTGCGAGGCGTTTCGGCGGCATTTCGAGAGCCGCTTTACCAAGGAGCCTGGTCTCCGTGAGGAGGAGTTTCGCAGCTATTTAGCTGACTTTCCTCGGCTTGAGCCGACTGAAGCAGCTAGCTGCGAGGGAGAGATCACGGAGGGCGAAGTCTACGAGGCACTGAAGAAGGTCGGCAGAGGCAAGTCGCCCGGTCTGGATGGTTTGCCTTATGAATTGTACTTGAGGCTGTCGCACATCTTTGTTCCGATTTTGACAGCAGTGTTCAACAACTGGTTTCGGTCGGGGTCCATCCCCAATCGCATTTCCAGGGGTGTGATCACTCTGTTGAAAAAGGGCAAGGGTGTTGGGGGGAAACTAGATGATTATAGGCCCATAACTCTGCTAAACACAGAGTTAAAGATTATGGCCAAGATCCTGCAGGAGCGTTTGCAGTCAGTTGCCGAGTCTCTGTTGGGACCCGAGCAGACTTGTTCTGTGAGGGGCCGAACAATTCAGAGCAACCTGCATTTGATCCGCACGATCCTAGAGGGAGTAAAAGACGACGAAGAAGCCGCGCTGATCAATTTGGATCAGTCCAAGGCATTTGATAGGGTCGACCATCGCTTCCTTGCTACTGTCCTGCAGGCCGCCGGATTCGCACCCGACTTCTGCCGCTGGATTAGCCTCCTGTATCGCTCCCCCAGTGCTGTGGTACAGGTGAACGGAAAGTTGTCGGGCGCTTTTGTTCTGTTGAGGTCGGTTCGTCAGGGTTGTCCGCTGTCGCCTCTCCTTTATGCTTTGGCGTTGGAGCCTCTCCTGTGCCGGCTGAAGGACGAGACGTGCAGTCCGGCCCTACGCGGGATCGCCGTTCCTGGTGGGTCTCGAGCCAGGGTTTCTGCGTACGCCGATGACGTATCTGCTTTCGTGTCGTCCCTTAACGACATTGAGGCGGTACAGAAGGCGCTTGATCGGTACGAGAAGGTGACAGGGGCCAAGATAAACCGCGACAAGTCGTCCGGCTTGCGGTTAGGTGCCTGGAAGGGGCGCGATCTTCCAGGCCGCTTCGGTTGGACGGACGGTCCTGTCCGCATTCTTGGAGTGTGGTTTGGACCCGACCTCCAGCTGGAGAAAAATTGGTCTGAAGTACTAGCATAGGTCGTTTCTGTCGGTAAGACTTGGAATCGACGGAGGTTGTCCGTAAAGGGCAGGGCGGTGTGTGTTACATACATTTTCCCCCTGATTCTTTATCGATTGTCAGTACTTCCTCTCTGTAAGGCCCAGAAGAAGGCGCTCGAGCAAGCGCTATCCTCCATTTTATGGAGGGGACGCGTGAACAGGGTCGACAGACGAGTCTGCACCAAACGTCCGTGTCATGGGGGGCTGGGAATGCCACACTTGAAGAGTCACATCCGTGCCTCTCGGTTGGCTTTCCTACGCCGCGCATTGACTAGAGGAGATCCGATTCTGGAGGGGATTGTTAGGGACGCCTTCCGTAGCCTTACCATCATTCCCCCCACCTCGAAGGCTGAGCGCCGTTGTAAGTCTCGAGATGAATCGCTTTTCCTCAGCGAGTGTCGGTCAGCCTTGAGGGCTATTCCGCAGTCCAGTGACCTTTCACGGCCTAGGAAGGTCTTCTATCGGGGATTAGTGGAGGGTCGCGCGAAGGATCCTCTACGTGATACGCTCTGCTGTTCGGAGGAGGAGTATCGCTCCTACTGGTCTTGGGCGCCAGCGGCGGATTATCTCAGTAACCCTGAGTTTTCGCTTACTTGGCGATTGGCTCGGAATCGGCTGCCTCTCAACGACAAGGCATTCATAATGGGCTTGGCGGATTTGCCAGACTGTGAACGGTGTGGCCTTGGATTAGAAGAAACGGCTTCGCACGCCTTCTACCATTGCCCCCGGGTCCGCTCCTTATGGGACCATGTCGGCGAGCTGACGGCTCGTCTCGCTCCCGAAGAACTCGTGTCCATTGATCGCGCATACGCGTGTGACAATGTGTCGCCCCCGTATTCTGGGGTGAAACGAATGGTGTTTCTGACGCTGCTAGCCACGGCTCGAATGGTGATATGGACGACGCGAATGGAGGAAGTCTTGCGAGGCAATAGTCTTTTTGTCATCAGGATCTAATCCGATTCTTTGAGCATCAGCTCAGGATGAAGATTAGAACTGATAGAAAACGATTGCATCCGACAGTCTTCAGCAAAAGGTGGGTAAAAGAGGCGAGCTTGGTTCGTTTGAACGGGGTTAGCCTTGATTTTTTTTTCTAGGTCAACCTAAGTCACATCGGGGTGGTTTCCTGTGGAACCCTACCCTCGGTTAGGTTAGACAAGCTTAAGTGTACCTAGTTAATATGAGTAAGTGTTGTTCCCGGCCTGTTTCCCGGCCATCATTTTAGTTATGATCCAAGTCGAGATTCCCAACCTCCCGAGTTTGTTTTGGCCTCCTTTTTCATCTCAACTGGATCAGCCTTTTACTTCCCCATGTCCAAGTTATTTTATCTCTTTTCCACTTCCTTAGCGAGAGTGCTTCTTGATTTTGTCCTCTGGGCAGAATACAGCGGCCTCTCATTCTCAACAAATTCCCATCTCAAATTCACAACATTGTGACCCCCAGGATAAGGATTCTTCAAATACTATTGAACAACCCGTTACTATCGCTGCAGCTAAGATTAAGTGCTACTTCTGCGGTCTTCGTAAACACGCTCGTTCATCCTGCCCGGCTGGAAACAGTAGATGTCATGGATGTGGCAAGCAGGGACATTTTTTAAAGGTTTGTCGGTCAGCCCCTTTACAGAAAACCCGTTTAGCCACTACCCTATCTCTATCTACAATATCGACTGTCTCTCTCAAATGCCTCTCTAAAACAATTGTGCCGGCCAGAGTGAACGGACTAAATCTCCACGTTCTTATTGATACGGGGAGTTCTGAAAATTTTATCGATGCACATATCGTGGAAACAAACAAATGGAAAATCTTTTCCTGTTCTAATCAAATATCGATGGCCACTTCGTCCTTATCCTGCCGTGTAATCGGATTTTGCATGGTTAACCTCGAGCTAAAAGAAAATTTCTATTCTAAAATCAAGTTGTTTGTTATGAGGAATCTCTGCTGTGAAGTAGTTCTAGGGCACAATTTCCTTAACCGACATTCTCACCTTACAATTCCGTTCGGTGGTACCAAACCAGCGCTGCAAATATGTGGATTAGCAACTGCAAAAGTCCAATATCCATCTCTCTTCTCAAATCTAACCTCTGACTGCAAACCTATAGCCGTAAAATCTAGACGCTATTCGCTCAAAGACAAGGAATTTATTGCAATGGAAGTGAAGAGACTTCTTAAGGAAAATATTATAGAGCCCAGCAAATCGCCATGGAGAGCTCAGGTCCTAATAACGACTAATGAAAACCATAAAAAGAGGATGGTTGTTGATTATTCCCAAACCATCAACAGATATACACAGCTCGATGCGTATCCGCTGCCCCGTATTGACGAAATGGTTTCCGATATCACTAAGTATCGTATTTTCAGTACGTTGGACCTTAGGAGTGCCTACCATCAGATACCCATCAAGCCGGAGGAAAAACCTTACACGGCATTCGAAGCTTGTGGGCGTTTATATCAATTCCGTAGGATCCCATTTGGGGTTACAAATGGGGTCGCAAGTTTTCAAAGGGTAATGGACGAAATCATTTCTAAGGAGAAATTGAAAGGTACTGTGGCATACATAGATAATGTCACTATTTGCGGTTATAACGAGGAAGATCATAACCACAACCTCAAGCGATTCATGGCCGCCGTAAATAAATATGACCTGACCCTTAATAAGGAAAAGTGTTCATATAATTTGAAAAGCATCAAGCTACTAGGGTACATAGTCAGAAATGGTGCCATGAGACCGGACCCCGAACGACTTAAACCCCTAATGGAATTACCAATTCCTGGAAATATAGCTGCATTACGACGAGCCCTTGGCATGTTTGCCCATTATTCCCAATGGGTTGAGTCCTTTTCTGAAAAAATACATTTACTTACTCAAGTAAGAACTTTTCCATTATCTGATTCAGCCATTAGAGCGTTTCAAAATTTAAAAAGGGATATTGCTAATTCTGCCATTGCTGCCATTAATCCTTCAGATCCACTAGTGGTTGAAACCGACGCATCTGATTCGGCAATAGCTGCCTCCTTGAGACAAAATGGTCGGCCTGTAGCTTTTTTCTCTAGGACACTCTCGAAGTCTGAACGAAGGCATACTGCCATAGAAAAAGAAGCGTACGCCATAGTTGAAGCTTTACGAAAATGGAGGCATTATCTGATCGGTAGACAATTCCACTTTATCACCGACCAAAAATCGGTATCATTCATGTTTAACCCGAAAACCTCAAGTAAAATAAAAAATGAGAAAATTGCAAGATGGCGGATGGAACTCTCCTGTTATTCATTCAACGTCTCCTATCGCCCTGGAAAGGAGAATGCTGCAGTTGACGCACTTTCAAGGGTGTGCGGTCTAACAGCAAGCTAATCTGATCTTCAGAGCATACACCGAGAATTGTGCCACCCGGGCATCACAAGAATGACTCATGTAGTCCGGAGCAGGAATTTACCATATTCAGTTGAAGATGTAAAAAGAATTACCAACTCTTGCCAAATATGTGCAGAAAATAAGCCAAGATTCTATAAGCCCGCTCAAACAACACTCATAAAGGCCACTCAGCCTTTCGAACGGCTTAATCTGGATTTCAAGGGTCCACTACCTTCTAAAACTCAAAATAAATATATGCTTACTGTAATTGACGAGTACTCAAGGTTCCCCTTCGTCATTCCATGCCCTGATGTAACGGCTACTACAGTTATTCAAGGCCTCTGCTCCCTTTTCGCAATTTTCGGCGTGCCTGCACATATTCATACAGATCGGGGATCTGCCTTTGTGTCGGAAGATCTCAAGAATTTTTTGCATGAACGAAGAGTGGCGGTAAGCCGAACATCCCCTTACAACCCCCAAGGGAACGGACTCTGTGAAAGATATAATGGAATAATATGGAAAACAGTTCAGTTGGCGTTAGCAAACCGGAAAATGCCGATCTCAAAATGGGAAAGTGTCATCCCCGAGGCTCTAGACGCTATCAGGACCCTACTGTGTACATCTACAAACGCCACTCCACATGAGAGGTTTTTTCCGTTCCAAAGACGAAGCTCAACAGGCACTTCCCTCCCCTCATGGCTTGCTCAACCTGGAATCGTTTTACTGAAACACCATGTCCGTCATAGTAAACATGACCCCTTAGTCAGCAAAGTGAAACTAATTGAGGCGAATCCCCAATATGCCCAGATTGAAACTGCGGAAGGAAGACAATCAACAGTCTCCTTAAGAGATCTCGCTCCGGCTGGAAATACACCTGAAGAGGCTACTGCGAGGGAGAATCGCGAAAATCCAGATTTCAGAACCAGCCCAGTTAAGCTAGGCGATCAAATCCCGCGTACTTCTAGTTCAGATACTCTACCGGATGAATCCGATTATCCTTATGAACCTTCTTCTACTTCTGATTCTGAAGAAAGAACGACACCCCAAAAACGGACTCACCCTACATCGGAGACTGACACTTATTCTTCAGACACCCAGCAACCGAAACATAAAAAAACGGTGCCGTTTCAAGGCTAGACCCTCTACGCAGAAATGCGTTAATTACGATAACTATAACCTGTCGTCTGACGTAGACGGCCACCAGTCACCTGAACAATTAAGATGTTCCCAAAGGACCCGCAAAATGCCAGGTCGTTTGAAAGACTTTATTCTGTACGAATAACTAGCCGGTGGGGGAGAATGTTGTGAGTAATTCCTACAACATGCTTCCCCCTCTGTTTGGTAATGGACAGACTCCAAATGCTTACAAATAAGCTAACTTAATTCTTTTCTTTTCTTTTCGTTTAGCAGTTGTATTAAGTTGAATAAAGCTTTCTTAAGTTTATTCGCCTCGAGTTATTCATTACAGCTGGTAATATTTTTTTTAAATGTATTGCTGGTAATTTTTTTTTTTTCAAAAATGTTTTGGTGATAATATTTTTTTCTAAAAATATATTTCTGATAATTTTTTTTAATGTATTGTTGGTATTATATTTAATTTGAAAATGTATTGCTGGTATTTTACTATGAAAATGTATTGTCATAGTGTTTTGAACCCAGTTTGGATCCTAACAAACTCTACCACCCTGAGTCCGGGTGGATCAGGGAACACCAGCAATTAAGAGGTGGTTCCACGTTCCTCAAAACCTCCTGATCAGAGGCATTGCTGCCGGAGGTAGTTTATCGTCATACCTCCGGTAGCGAACCTAAACATTAATGCAATACTTCCTCGGATTGGAACAAACTATTAAATCGTTTTTCAATTGGTGTTGTTTGAGCACATGATTTCGTTTCACACGTGACTGAAATTTATGACGTGTATGAATATTCTAAAAGGCGTCACTTCAACGCGCCTTTCTATACTCTATACTTTAATATACAGTACAACTCCTCTAAATCGAACATCCGAGATGTACGGTATTGGGGGTACTGTTCGGGTTCGGGAAAGAAAAGGCTGCTCTGACAAGCTTAAAATCTTTATTAAGTTTTAGAGTTTAGGATACAAAAGGTAGTTTGTAACGTTGCTTCGTTTTTATTTAAAGTGTAGATCGAATACATAAATGTACAAAAAATGATTGACAACTAATATTAATGAAAAAATTGTTCTAAACAAATATTGTAATTTGTGAAAAACTAAGACACTTTATGAAATCAGTTTATCATTCGTCTGTTGTGAGACGTTCCCGAATTTCGCTGCGTTCTTCATTTGCGTTCATGACAGTTGTTTCTGGGGTGCTATTGGTGCCAGTCCGTCTTTCTTTCATTGTACCGTTTCTTTTTGACAACTTCATTTTATCAATGCAAAATTTCAGATTTGAAGATGAGTCCGAATTCGAGGAACTCTAATTCGATGGACAAGTCTAGATTATGCTACGTCCGGATTTAAGGAGTTCTACTATATTTAATCTGTGTGTTTGTGTGTACAGGAATCCCTCGATTAATGCGGCTAATGTGTAAATCGGTAACTATAAAAAAAATCAATTTCCAATCACCATGCTTAAACTGAGGAATGCTTTACCGCACTAATCGATTATTATGTACGCAATACTAATCGAATTTTAGTATAAAGATTTTAGCGCATTAATCGAAACTCATTAATTGGGTTCGCATTAATCGAGGGATGCCTGCATTTTACATGTGTTTGCGTTAAGGGTGAAAATGTTCTTTATTTCCGGAAAATTAAAATGAAGTACAAATAGTAAAATAAAAAGTGCCGTTTACTGAGATGGTGCCATAGCTGAGAGAACCGTTCTGAAGGGGTTCGCTAGGTTCAGAAAGGGGAAGTCATTTTCATCTGAAAGATCGAAAAAGTTCTGGCAGGCCTGCAGTCTTTGATGATGAGCAAATCGAAGCGCTGATTTAAAATAATCCATGTCACGAGAATATCCATTAAACACGTACATGCAAAATCACGCACAGATTATGTGCGACGGGCAGGTAATCGGCTCTTCTTTTATAATATCAATAAATGAGAAATGATAGAAAATTTTGTTTTCTGTGTCGCGTTAAACAATTTTTCGCTGCAGAATTTATCTTACATATTTACAAGTTTTCCATTTGTCCACGCCTTGAATATTGTTGACATACATGGTCTAGTTCGCCTACTATATATATTTAAGGATTCTTGATAAAATCCAAAGAATCTGCAATGTTATTGGTCCTGACTTGCATCCCGGATTCAGTCAGTTTCTCACCGACGTAATATCGCTTCCCTGTGGCTTTTTTAAAAATATTTTCATGGTACCTGTTCTGATGAACTTTCTTCTATGGTACCTAGACTTTATCAATTTAAGCGCAGTACTAGAATGGCAAGAAGGTCTCATCATTTTACAGTTGAAATGGCGAGAGATGTAACCGTAAGTTTTTCGCTAATAGTTTCTTCGCTTGGGGAACTCTCTTCTGGCTTCTTGTTTTCCAGTCAAGTTTGATCTTTTTAAATTCAATGTCAATCGTTAACTACTGTCTTCTCGATTCCTCTTCTTGTATTTTTCTCGCTCCTTAATAATGTTCTTCTTTCTTCTTCTTCTTTCACACCCAGTAACCCCTTGTGCCTTAGTGGCCTTATTGCTTTGTTTGGGGTGAAATGATTAAAAACAAAAATATAATATTGATTAAAAACAAAAATATGAGCAAATTTTCTTCTTTTTCCTTGTGTGACGCTTGGGTCCACTTCCCTATTCTGTAAGCGAGTGGGCCTCCATAAAGTTATCGAATTAAAACCAGTGTTTTTCAACCTTTTCTTACTCATTGCCCATTTTAGGTGTCAAAACATTTCCAGGCCTACATCAGCACAAACAGAAATTCCATGGAACTGAAAATACATTTTATTTACAGAAGCAAAATGTAGATCATATAAATCCTAGCTATTACCTGTATATATAAAAATATGTTTGTTGAATTATAAATAATTAATTGTGGCAATGTGGATTAACGGTGCTGATATGAGACAAATAAAGTAATCCTTTCAAAAACTGAAATAATAATTTTACTAATTAATTCTGTCATATTGTAACTCAATAACTCACATTAAATGCATCAAAAATGCTGGTGTCAAAAAAAATAAAAATAAATGAAGATGAAGTCTTTCTAGCACCAGGCAATAAAACAAAAAAAAATGTTTCAAATCAATATGAAAATATAAACTATTAAGCTGAAAAGATAGAAAGTTTTAAATAGATAATTTCTGAATTATTTACCTTTAAAAATAAACTAAAGTCGTTTGTTTTTTTCATAATTTTACGCCAGTGGAAATAAACAGAATTTTAAAGCCCATCTATTTTCCTTGGGCCAACTACAACCCCACTTTAAACATTTAAAAGCACATCTGTTTTCCTTGGGCCAACTACAGGCCCATTTTAAACATTTAAAAGCCCATCTATTTTCTTTGGGGCAACTACAGGCTCATTTTAAACATTTAAAAGCACATCTGTTTTCCTTGGGCCAACTACAGGCCCACTTTAAACATTTCTCCAGCCCACGTTGAGAATCACCACCCGAATAAAAGAAACATCCAGGATGTAACTTTATTTGCATGTGTAAATGCTACAAGATTTTAACTTTTCCAAAACATCAACGGAAGTTATTATTTTTCATTTTTATGAGTGGGCGCTGGAGGTGATAAACATGAACTTTTTCAAACATTTTTAGCGATAATCCATCGTATTAGACCTTTTGTTTCAAACTCCATTTTATCTAAATGTGGGATAATACGACAAAGAAAACATAACTAAACACCTTTTTTCTAGGTATCGCCACGGTCTTTCTAAAAAAAGATTTTTTTAAAAACGAAAAAAAACTCATTTTAAATAATTTAAATATCTTCTTTGAAGTTTTGGCTTTATTTGAAAGATGATAGCCTCTAAAGATAATCGGTATAAAAAAAAAAAATAATTCCCATATGTAATTAACATTTTTACGCAATTTTAAAACAATTGCCAGTTTTCTCGTCACTCGTTCAATTATCAAACCGCCATTATAGACGAAAAATGTAAACAACAAATTTAAAATTCTCTTTAAAAAATCCAACATTTATCCTTGAGATGTTTTGAAGTCATTTAGTAAATCTAATATAGATGTTTATAATGAAGTAGTTTTAGGGTCCTGGATACAGTCTGCTCGCCTCTCTCGGGAAAAGGTGAAGGCGCTGACTATGTTTAGGGACTGCTTTTAAGAATAAAAAACGAGCAATGTTTTAAATACGAATTGATCTTTTCTTTAGCTCGTTTTTTATTCTTAAAAGCAATCCCTAAACATAGTCAGCGCCTTCACCTTTTCCTGAGAGAAGCGAGCAGACTGTATCCAGGACCCTAAAACTACTTCATTATAAACTAAACATCTATATTGTATATTTGTAAGTAAAGATTCTCCTTTATAGCATTTTTTTAAAATTGTCAATGTCATTTTTTCCATAGATATGAAACTTTTAACTTCCTCTTTTACAATTGATTTAATTATTGTTTTATTTTCAATGTTAAATATTTAAAAAATGCTTTACTGTACTACTTATTTTGTTCTTTTTGTTATTTATAATTTATAAGTGTTTTCATATCTTCAAATATTTGAAGATTAAAAAAAAAGAAGAAAAAATCGCTTTACGGAGAAAGTTAACTTTAAAAAGAAAGAAAAAAGGAATGCGTACTAATTTCTTTAAGGTTTAAAGGAGTAAATAGGCCAAAATTGTACAAGTGCGCGAAATGGTTCAGCAGCGAATGTCTCTCAATAAGTCGGTAAGGGATGACAAAAAGAGCGAGAAGAAGTCCGATTTTTTTCGGGTCGTTAACATCCAAAAAGGTAGGTTTTATCAATATCTTATTGTTGATTTGAGTTCATCATATACATTTGCACGGAAATAAGACTATTTTGGAAAAATTTGAAGGGATATTAGCGCTCGGGTGTTAAAAAACATTTGTCAGTTGAGTAAATTTAAGGATTAATTAACTGGATTTTGTAAATGTAGTGTTTACTTTTTACTTAAAACCCAATGAAAATAATGTTTATTTACGCACGGTAGCCTGTGGATCCAACAGTTAAAAAAAACTGTATAATGACATCCCTGACTTAAAAAGCACGCGAAAAATTTAAAATATTTTTTTAAATACGGAGCACCAGTAGCGCAAAAATCAAGAAATTTATGTTCAAAAATTTACCTTTAACCTTATTAGTTCAAGGACATTTTTTTATTATTCTATTCGTTTTTATTAAGCTTAGGAGAAAGATAATTTTATTTTTTATAGATTATAAGTTTTTTGTTGTTTTTAGAAAAATGATAATTTATTAATTCATTTCTTTGTTTTTTTTTTAATTATTTTCTTCTATATTTCATGCCCTAAAAACATTGCACCGAATGCGATTTTTTTAAAATGATTTTGAATTTAAGAAAATATAGTAATTAAAATAACGGATCTGCTACTAACAAAAAAATGAGCAAAATTGGTAAAAGATTATTGAATTACGTTCACTTTGAGTACTTTCTTAATTATTCAGTGGCATCCAAGTGATGCCTTTATTTTTTATTTTTATAGTAAAATTACTACAATCCAATATAACCAACAGTTTAAGAATAGATTTTTATCCTATATACTTTTTATAAAACTTGATATAATGGTCAAAGGTAAGAAATCAGAATTATTTCCCTTCTGTACATACATAAAAAAATAATCTAATTACTAAAAGGAAAAAGGAAAATAAAATTCTTTTTAAAAAGTTCACGTTCAAAAATGACATTACACTTTGCATTTTACGATTCTTCAAAAATGTCTAAATCTAATAAAATAAAACAAAAAATTATGTGACGAACAACAACGGGGTGAATTTCAAAATCGCACTTAAAAATTAAAAGTAATTTTTTGTAAAATAAATTCTAAGTGTAAATTTTATTCTCTCGATTCTGAAGAAAATAATATGTTTTATTAAATTATTCAAAAACCAGTTCTCAAGAAAAGAATATATTTTTTAAATTTTAATGAATTATTTTGATAAGATTCAGCACGAATTTTCAGTATGTTCAATTGATATTGCATAAAATTCCTTACTGAAATAATATCTTCACGAATTTTTCTCTATGTAACTGTAAAAAAATGACAGATCCACCCTAATTAAAAAAGTACACACTTGATATGCAAAAGCGGTGGTGAAACTGATCCAAAAAAATATTTCCACAAAGTTTTCTAATAGAATAATCCGTTTATATATTCGTTTATAAATGTATAAATGCAAAAAAAAAATATTTCAGTCAGATAATTCCTTGATTTTTGATAAATATTTTTATTTTTTAATAGTTATATTTTGCTTTCCTTTCGAAAAAAAAGGGGCCCTTTGTGGTGCGTGGCGCTCATATTTTTTTTATAGTCGATATTTAATTCTTCTTCGTGTTTATTTGGTCTCATTTTTGTTTCTTTTTCAAGAATGACTATATTTTTTCAAAAAATTAATTATACTTTTTAACACCCTATATTATTATGCTCTTAACACAATCAAGTTTTGTGAATATTCAATAAATTTTAATATTTTTAACAGGTTAATCACATACCAACAATGTACATTTGAGAATAAAAGTAAAAACTAAAAGAATAGCTATTTTCAAGGGAAATAACTCGAAATTTGAAAGTAAAAATAGTCCCCCTTGATCGGAGAACGTTTAAGAAATATAATTGTAATTAATTGTCTTTTTATTAATAACAGTAGCAATGTCTGATCTGGCGATTTACTAAGAGTAACTTATATTTGACACAAAGCTACAAGTATAGAGAACCGAGTGAAGATAAACTCACAACCCAGTTGTAACTAATCTAGCAAGACAAGCTTTCTAAACATTACCTAGGTACCTGCACGAAATCGCTAAAAAAATCAGCATACTGTGATGAAAACAGGTTTCAACCGTAATGAAAACATAGCTTTATCGTCAAAATCTTTAAGAGGAAGGATCAGAGTATTTTTTTTTAATATTTAATGAAATCTTTACACCTTTTTAGATCATTCAAAATTTTGATTAAAACTTGTTTTTCTTGCGTCATCAGATGTACTATATTTTAGAATAGCAAATTTTCACCTCTCAATTTGGAAATTCTCGGCAGGGTTAGTTTTTAAATCTTTTAAAATTAAGTTTCATTAAGATAACTCTTAGAAAATATTGTTATTAAGTAAAACTATATTTACTAATCATATATTAAAGCTTATTGCAATTTGACGAGCTCGAATTTCGATTTGTTTTTGTATGTGTATATACGTGTAGAATTTCTAAATGTGATTGTTCTAATCTGACATTATCGTTAATGCTATCAGTATGCATATCTTTCACATTCGAGTCCCTTATGAGTCTGTTTTATTGCAATTCAGGTGGTACTTGTTTCTCTTCAACTTCCGTATTTTCACTTGAAGGTTACATATCACTGTAATGACAATCACTCCCGCAGTCGGCACTTAGATATGTTTTAGAGTGTAAACTGCATTCCTGAATTTCTTATCGACCGTTACGTAGTCGATGTGGTTCTTCGTTTCTTATCATGGGCTTCTCCGTGACCATAAATTTTTTTGGGTATTCTTGAAACCAGGTGTGAGCTACTACTTGGGCCCATTTTTCTCCACGTTCATTACGGGTTCCTAGTTCGAATTTGCCACATCGTTCCCACTTTGACATTCACGTCTCCCATGGTGATTACAATTTGCTGCTTTTGACACTGGACCTTGGCATTGTCTAGTGCAGTGATACCCAAAGTGTGATTCGTGTACCGGTGCCGCAACGCGAACCAACATCTGCTCATGCGCGGTGTTTCCAGGAAACAAAGAAACAGTAGTCACATTCCACGTGGCATGGAATGTGAGACTGCCAGGATATCTGACTCGATTTTTTTCCGGGGGGGGGGGGGCTAACATTTTCATTTTAGTTTTATATTTGTTATGATTATCTTCTTCAATTACTGACTCCTGTTAAAAGTCATTGTTATACAACTAACGAATGCGATATAATGAACAGCAAAACAGTGAAATGAAATACGTATGACAACACAATCACGAGGATGTGGAGTGTGACAACCACATCTAGGAACAACAAAAGGCCATTTTCATGAACATATATTACTTCAAAATATATTACTATACAACTGACGAATGCGATATAGTGAACAGCAAAACAGTGAAATTAAATTAGCCTGACTGAAAAAAAAAACGAATAGCAACGTAGATTTGGGTCAAAATTTTGTTAAATTAACATTTAATTACTTAATCTTAATTCATAATCTGTCCAGCAGATTTTCAAATTGGAGACTTGGATCGTCAATGATGACTGGCCTTATAATGAATAAGACATCATACCCTCATGTTCATCTTATAATGACTATGAAATAGCACATTAAAAATTGATGTGCCAGCTAGATTAGAAGTCTTCGCTCGCCGGTCCCTCACACAATGAAAAAAAACTGCCGGTACGACACATCAGATAGTATGACAATCACTAGTTTAGTGTAGAATAAAACTTTTCAATTCGTTCTTACGTAAATTGTGCTGCATTTTGTTGACTATACAACTATGGCGGGTATGTTAAAAACTGTCTTCTTTCAGTTTAACTACAAGAATTCTATGAGATACTTGATAGTATCCCAAAACACATTTCTTCATGTCACCGCTCTCACATCTCCCTCCGCCTGCATATATGGACCAGCGTTTACCACTGACGAAATCTCCATCGTTTGTCCATCTAGTTTCACATACTTCTAAAATATTAACCGTTAACCTATTGTCCTGGTTTATATTTACTAACTTACCAAATTGATTTAGTATTCTGGCATTCCATGTCGCTAAAAATATATTTTGTTTGATGCGAACAGTTGCTGGATGACAATCCAGTGACACTTGTCTCTCATTCCATTCCTCACTCGGCGAGCAATCGTCCTTATTTATAGTTTTGCTAAGATTAACTGGATGGCGATAAGGTGGCACCTGTTGGCCATATCCCTTCTTACCGACCGAGAAGATATTCCCAATAGACTTTCATACCGTTATCTACGATAATAATATTGTCGATTGCCATGAATTATCTTGGGTTTGACAGTTTCCCCATTGCCTTCTCCACGGTGATTTTATTGAGACACCACCTCTAGTTGACTCATCAACAGGTATTTCTCCATTTGATGGGCCTTATTTTTCATCTTACAGGGTTGCTAACCACCCACTTCGCTCTCAATAAATTAGAATGAGGGAACCGGTTAATCGGCGACAATTCGAGAAAAAATTCATTATATATATAAATTTCAACTGAAAGTTCTAAACATTTTTAATTCAAAGTAATACCTTACTTTGACTCCTTTAAAATTTTCCACCCAGAAAAGGTAAATATATCTACTTCTTTCCCTGTCACGTCCCTTGCTATATCCACATAAAAAAGCAGAGATGGGCTTCGATTGAGATTAAAGACCAAATGGAAGAAACTTCCATAAAAATTGGTGGAAGGCGGTCCAAAGATTGTGCAAGGAAAGTAAAAGACCTTAGATTTGTTGTGGTGTCCTCCCTCTAAAGAGTCTATAGTGGACTCTTCCGCCTACTATAAGATTAGTAGGAGAGAAGGCCTTGGTGAACAGTCGAATAGATTGAACGCTGAGTCAACCAACACATACTCACTAGTCGTGTAATACTCTTCTGTTGTACTTACTGTTTAATATATGATATATCTGTAACACTTGTTTTGTTATATCTTTAACCATTTACTTGGTCGTAACATCTTAGCGACGAGGATGAGATTCATGCATTTCCAACGCTTGTGGAACAGTGATGTTTTTGGACTGAAGAGTTTTGTTAATGATTGAACCGCCTCGTTAAATTTCAAGTCGCTGGTTTTCTTAGGTAAAATATAGTTAGCAAACTAAGTATATTCTGCTGTGCCTAATTTCCTTTTTATGGTCAGCCCAACTTACACAATCCGTATTGTAAAAGTCCTCGTAACGTTTAAAGTACGAAATGAATGTAATTTCTTCTTCAGATTACTGCTTGCAATAAATAAAATCTTAGGAAAAACACTTTCCAAACGCAAAACTAGTTTTGAGGGTTGTAAGAACGGATTCGTGGACACGGCAGATCTGTGGCATGGGGGGGGGTGAAGCTAACCACACCTTCAAAATTACGCCGTTACTGACCATCACAGATCGTGAAAAAATAAGATAATTTTGCTCAAGGAGGGTCCCTGCTTTAGTTCACATCTTCTTTTATGTAGCAGTAAATCTTCCATTTGGATATCGGCGGTTTCTCCCTAGATGGCACATTCGGAACCGAGATGGGCCTGGGATCAATAGGAGAGGCAGTCGGTATCATTTTCTCGACCATATTTAGTCCAGAGACTCAACCCTAACTTGATTCAGGATGACTCTGGTTAGATGACTCTGGATGCTCGAGGCCTGTGATCGAAGTCTCGCAGGGCGATACCTGTTTGTGATCGTCGTTATCAGTTTTGTTACCACAGCTCTGAGGCCCAAAACACATTAAGGCAGTGATCCATAACCACCGTGCCGCGAAATATTGTCACGGCATACATCGTATGTAGAAGTAGCAATGGTACAGCGTTTGTATTTAAATAAATGAATAAGTAATAAACTTTGTTCAAATAATAAGACTACGTACAACTGAAGAAGAAATGAGCGTCAGTTGGTCGCACATTAGACCAAACATTGCATAAATCGCGAAAAAAAACGCCAGGCATAGATTTCACACGAAGTAAGCTGCACAAATAGTCGAATAGAAATAAAGTAAGTTCATATTTCTTTGTGTATTATTTAAACCTATGGTTTTATTTCATAATATTTAAATGTATACTCTTTAAAAATGTTGTTAATGTGCTGTAATATTTTCGTTTAGTCCAAGGTGTGCTGTTTCAAAACCAATGAGAAAAATTGCAAAAAGGAAGACATATGTGAAAAAATGAAACAAAATGTTAGTCTGAGTTTGACTTTAATAAATGGAATCATTGGTGCTTGATTAATTAAATAAGATCTGGATTGTTTAGAAAGAAAGAAAGAAAGAAAGAAAGAAAGAAAAAAAGAAAGAAAGAAAGAAAGAAATGAAGGAATAAATAAATATACATATACATATACATATACATACACATACACATACAAGCGTTTCTTTATTTAAACACTCTTACATTATCATACACTTGAACATCCTAAATGTTCCTCACACATATTTATATATTATCTATTGCGTTTATACACGTGACGCGTATCTGACCAATGAGAACTTCCAAAAATCATAACATTCCACTTCTCTGTCTTTTGTTTTTTCATTTCTATTCTCGATCTCTTGTGAAGCCTTAATAAAGGTGGAACATGTTAGTTTGAGATTCGTTTCCTGCTTTGTAGCTTATCACCTCCCAATGCCCAAACTTAGAGAGCGTCTGTCCGCATGTGTTTTTGTTTTATCTCTATCTGTATTAGAGCTATTTGGTGTTGTAGAATTTTTAATCAGGGATTGTTTGGTTCTCTACATATATACATATGTATATATATAGATATAAGGGTGAAGTTATAGTTGTTCCAACGAGAAAAGGTATATATTTTAAAAAGAAGAGAGAAGCCGCAAAGGTTTTTGGTTATAATGTGGATTTTTTTAAGTATAAATTTTATTTTACTTTCCATATTGTGTGTGTGTGTGTGTGTGTGTGTTGGTTCCATGTGGCTTGGGAAGAGTGTGTGTGTTTTTGTGTGTGCATGTGTGTGCGTGTGTACGGATTCCTTGTGGTGGGACAATGTACGTGTGTGTGTTTGTGTGTGTGTGTGTGTGTGTGTATGTATGTGTACAAATGTGTTTACTAATTCTTCATAGTGAGACAGTGTGTGTATTGAGGGGGAATATACACACACACACATATATACGCATGCTGACAGGAACACACGAAACTGGAGATAGAACTAAGAACAAAGAGGGGTCACTAAAACAATAAAAGATAACAAACCAACAACCGATCCATCACTTCTCGGACCAACCTTAATTGTTTTATGACCCTTCGCTCAGAACTCTTCACTGCCATTTCAAGAAAGACATTCGAATGACCAACACAAAAACAGAGAATGTCTCATATCGAGAATATTTAACATTGAAAAACATAAAGAAAAAAATTAATTATTTTTAATAATATGTGGAAATCTCCATCCTTTACCTGAAGACGGTCGCGAGACCAGAAACCCGTGTTGTAAAATTATGAAAAATAAAGAATAATATTTTTTTTTAAATCTACATTACAACCAAAAAAGTTTACGGTACCTCTCTTCTTTTTAATATATATATATATATATATATATATATATATATATATATATATATATATATATATACTTTTTTTTAATTATTATAAACTTCTAATATACTTTATCATAATATTGTTGGAATATTGTTAGAATATATGTAGGTCTCTGTATACATATTTATTTCCCTTTTTTTATGTGTGTGTCTATATGTTTAGGTGTATATGTTTATATATGTATATATATGTGTATATGTGTATGTGCGTATCTATGTGTGTATATATATAAATACGCGGGTGTGTATATACGTATTTATATTTATATAGTTTTAATTTACGTTTGTTCGATTTTTCATGTATATGAATGTATTTGTAAATGTATGTGTATATCTTTAGTTTATATGCATATATGTATACATGCGTATGTATGTATATGTAAATATGTATATGTATGTATGTATGTATTTGTATATATGTTCATATTTGTGTATATATATTTTTACTTGATTTATTTACTTTTTTACGTTGGTGTATGGGTTGATATATTTATACGTGCTTATTTATATGTATGTATATGTGCGTATGTGTGTATATGCGTACCTGTATGCGTATATATGTATATGTAGGTTCATGTGCAGATCTGTATGCGTATGTGTGAATGTATGATTATATATGGAGGTAGTTATTTACTATTTCATGTAGTGTGTGGAAAACTATATATTTTTTAAAAAATATATGTATTTATATATATTTATTTGTTTAAATTTTATCTATATATATTTGACCAGATTAGTTATATTTCAAGTTAAAATTCGTTTAATAACATATTAAGCCCCGAATAAGTTCATTATTTTTTTTTTTTTTTTTTTTGGCTATCGCGTCTGATTGTCTAGCTCAATGTGCATGTAGATGTATGTGCCTGTGTTTATTGATGTCTATGTGTAAGGAAAGTACATGCGTGTTTGGTTGCGTGTTTGTCTGCGTGTGTATGTGTGTATGTATTCGTTTTTTTTATTTTTTTTATTTTTTTATCAAGGGTTGTATCTCGTCACCGGTTTTTTTGTGTGTGTATATATATCTAAATATGTCTGGGCGCTTATGTATCACAACCTAAGTGTGTTTGAATTGTTTTAAGTGAGAGGTAACCACCATGTTGAAGTTAAACTGTAAAATATATACATTTTTGTCTGGAGCTACGAACATCCTTTTTAACAAAATTTCAATGAAAAAATAAATTAAATAGCATATGTATTTTTTATTTTTATTTTTTTCTCCTCGGTAATTCTACAATTTAAACTTAATAGAGATTTGATTGAGATTTCTAAATAGGTAATTTTTTACTTTTAATTTTAATTTCAAATTTTATAAAACTTTTAATATCTAGGATAACCCTGCTCAGTTGTCAAATTTTTCGAATTACCATATACTTGTATTTTGATTGGTCATTCTAGCTTATGTAACAGCGTTTACTCCTAGCTCAGGATCGTTAATTAATTAATTTGAAACTTTTAAAACCATTTATTCTACATTCGACATCATCACTTGATAAGACACCAGAGGTGTTGAAACAAAATGGCTATTTTGTAGTGATTTTATGACATATTTATGTTGTAATATTCAAATAAATGATTATATATATATATATATACAAGCTAGCGCATATCATACTCACTCACTCCCTTAAAAACTAAATCACACACACACACACACACACACACACACACACTTACCAGAGACTAAACAACTAAATAACACACACACTAAACTAAATAACACAAACACACACACACAAACACACTTACCATCCCCTCCCCAAACACAAATAAACTGCTGAACTGACCGGAGAAAAAAAAAGGAATATAGCTCTTATCTCAAATGACAACTTAAAAGAGACTGTTTGACCAACACAAGGAATGTTAAAAAGATAAATAAATAAACAATAAAAAAACAAATGAAAACTACAGACAAACGTTCGTTTTCTTCACCAAGACATTCATTTCTGTAGTTTACTGCTACAGAAAGCAGAAACATTTTTTCTCTCCCGATGATGGCCATGTTGGTCGAAACTAGTCGAGAAATATAAATGAAATAATAATAATAAAAGCATAAGAATATTAATCTACAACCCAGTATGTCTGAAGATTTTAATTGATTTTTCTAATAATTTTTATCGTTCAAAATATATATATATATATATATATATATGTGTGTGTGTGTGTGTGTGTGTGTGTGTGTGTGTTGTAGTGTCTTACCTCTAATGAGTCTATTATGGACTCTTCCACTTACTATAAAGTTAGGAGGAAAAGTAAGCCTCGGGGGAATAAGTGATATAGATTGAACGCTGGTCAGCCGATACGCACTCCCAAGTCGTGTAACACACTTCAGTTGTATTTACTGTTCAATGCACTATTTATCTGCAACCTCTTGTTTTGTTATTTCTTAACCAATTACTTGGTCAAAACAATATACATATATATATATATATATATATATATATATATAGAGAGAGAGAGAGAGAGAGAGAGAGAGAGATTCTTTTACACATTTATATATGTATATATGCCTCTCATATGTACACGTCCATACATATACACGTGCCACTCACACAAAAAATATATATATTAAGAGACATTTTTTGTTTGAGGGGTGTGCTGTTTTCTTGATATTATGGGTCGCATTATGATGCCTGGTTTGTTTCCTTAATATACATATATAAACACACACATATACATAAACACACAGATAGATACACAAATAAACACATACATACATATACACACATACATACATACATACATACATACATACATACACACGCATACGCACATATATTAAAGTCGTTGGGGTCTGATTTTAAGGGTTTTTTAAAGTTTTTAAATCACACGACTTCAAGTAGGTCACTGTTCTTCGCCCCACCGTATACATATACACACAGATACATACACACACATACATACATACATACATACATACATACATATACACACATACATACACACTCATACGCATATATATTAGAG
The DNA here is from genome assembly GCA_964036315.1 of Acanthosepion esculentum. Lineage (NCBI taxonomy): Eukaryota > Metazoa > Mollusca > Cephalopoda > Sepiida > Sepiidae > Acanthosepion > Acanthosepion esculentum. Next base: position 25,636,376 of record OZ038485.1, on the reverse strand, counting down.
CCGTTGGTGTTTGTAGGTTTTTAAATCACCCGGCTTCAAGTAAGTCACTGTTCTTCGCCCCACCGTATACATATACACACAGATACATACACACACATACATACACACACATACATACATATACACACATACATACACACTCATACGCATATATATTAGAGCCGTTGGTGTTTGTAGGTTTTTAAATCAACCGGCTTCAAGTCGGTCACTGTTCTTCGCCCCACCGTATACATATACACACAGATACATACACACACATACATACATACATACATATACACACATACATACACACTCATACGCATATATATTAGAGCCGTTGGTGTTTGTAGGTTTTTAAATCACCCGGCTTCAAGTAGGTCACTGTTCTTCGCCCCACCGTATACATATACACACAGATACATACACACACATACATACATACATACATACATACATACACACTCATACGCATATATATTAGAGCCGTTGGTGTTTGTAGGTTTTTAAATCACCCGGCTTCAAGTAGGTCACTGTTCTTCGCCCCACCGTATACATATACACACAGATACATACACACACATACATACATACATACATACATACATACATACATACATACATACACACTCATACGCATATATATTAGAGCCGTTGGTGTTTGTAGGTTTTTAAATCACCCGGCTTCAAGTAAGTCACTGTTCTTCGCCCCACCGTATACATATACACACAGATACATACACACACATACATACATACATACATACATATACACACATACATACACACTCATACGCATATATATTAGAGCCGTTGGTGTTTGTAGGTTTTTAAATCACCCGGCTTCAAGTCGGTCACTGTTCTTCGCCCCACCGTATACATATACACACAGATACATACACACATACATACATATACACACATACATACACACTCATACGCATATATATTAGAGCCGTTGGTGTTTGTAGGTTTTTAAATCACCCGGCTTCAAGTAGGTCACTGTTCTTCGCCCCACCATATACATATACACACAGATACAGACACACACACACATACATACATATATACATACGTACATACACATACACACATACATACACACTCATACGCATATATATTATATGAGAGCCGTTGGTGTTTGTAGGTTTTTAAATCACCCGACTTCAAGTAGGCCCCTGGTCTTCGCCCCACCGGCCTGTGCACCGCATTCTGCTATTATTGTCTTTACCGCTGGCCTGTCGGATATTCGATTCGAGAAGTTAAGACCACACAAGTTGCAGACAAGTTGCAGTGACCAGTTGCAGTATAGCAGCAATAGATTCCAGCTGGTGTCATAGCACTCACAACTCATAATTCCCCCCCCCCCCAGAGATATAGTGAAGAGGGCCACAGCGACACTGTCCGGCAGTCGCTTTTTCTTTTCTTTTTTTTTTTTTTTTGCTATATTTTGTGGACGTGTCTTTGCATTGGAAGCCACTTCTGCTCGTAGTAACACGAATTCATGACTCTGCATTTTTCTGTTTATTTCCCATTATGCAAATGAGGATATGAAAGACGTAAATGACCTCGACGATTTTGATTTTTCTTCCCACTAACTGGTTGCATACTTGACGCAACAAGTTAACGTTAAGGTCAGGTTAGAGAGAAAGAGAGGCGGATTTTAGCGTTAGGCGAGATGGGACGAACTTAGAGTAACATCTTTAACTTGAAGCGACTGGTTGGGGATTTGGTGGTAATTTTCCTGGAAATAATTTTTTTGCGTCTGTAAATGAGGGCAACAAATATTTGTTATTTATTTTGTTCAAATAGGTTGGTTTGGTTTATTTTGTTTTACGGCATATCAACACCAATGAGTTATTAGTTTTACGGCATATCAACACCAATGAGTTATATGCCGACAACATTTTTAGGATAGATTCGTATGAATAGAATATGTATTCTTTGGTTTAGATTGGTTTGGTTTATTTTGTTTTACGGCATATCAACCTCAATGGGTTATTTAATGCCGACAACATTTTTAGGATAGATTCGTATGAATAGAATATGTATTCTTTGGTTTAGATTGGTTTGGTTTATCTTTTTTTACGGCATATCAACCTCAATGGGTTATTTAATACCAACAACATTTTTAGGATAGATTCATATGAATAGAATATGTATTCTTTAGTTTAGATTGGTTTGCTTTATTTTGTTTCACGACATATCAACCTCAATGGGTTATTTAATGCCGACAACATTTTTAGGATAGATTCGTATGAATAGAATATGCATTCTTTGGTTTAGATTGGTTTGGTTTATTTTGTTTGACGGCATATCAACCTCAATGGGTTATTTAATGCTGACAATTATTTTTATTTCTGGTAATATTTTGTTTTGTCAAAAATCTTTTTCTGGTAATATATTTCCTTCAAAATTGTATTGCTGTCATTATTTTTTTCAAAAAAGTATTGCTGGTAATAGTTAACTATTTTCCCATAGCTGGGACCCTAACAGGTGCTACTACACAAGGTCTGGGTGGACCTGGGAACACCAGCAATTAAGAGGTGGTTCAACGCTCCTCAAAACCTCCCGGTCTGAGGCCTTGCTGCTGGATGTAGTTTATCGTCTTACCCAGGACGTCAAATATTTTGAGAAAATTTACGGCCATTGATCCTATATATTTATTAATTTATTAATAATTCTTTTTGCGAGTTCCGCACATTTCCCTTTTACACTTTTCCCTCTCCTCCTCCTCCTAGATAAATAGCAGCGATAATAGCTCTCCAGAAATGGAGGTGATTATTTGTTTTATTTACTTATTTTTGCATATAGAAACAACTCCATCATCTTTCCGAGGAACGCATGGTAATTCACAGACAATACAAAAAAAATGAATCTTTGGAGAGCCAAGATAGTCGATGTGCTGACGGGACAAGTTATTTAAAAAGAAGAAACCATAGTATTCTCTCATTTTCGACTTGTGTATCAACCAATCTAAGAGAAGGATTACTTGAAATTGAAAACCGTGGAGAATAGGGAAACCACTCCACTAATTAGTCATAATCTAAATTCAAATGGGAGTGGAGAAGACAACGGGTTTAGTAAAATATATGTTCCAAGAAATCATGGCAATTCAGAAATCCTTATCATTCCCAAGATTTCATGACAATTTACAGACAATGAAGAAAAGAAATCTTTAAAGAGCCTTGATTGGCCGCGTCCTGAAGGAATACCGTATTCAGAAGAAGAAACGAAAACGTATCCTATTTTTAAGACTTACAGTCGGAGCGGATGACTACTGTAAATTTACAACCGTAGAGAAAGCAACGGGAAACCACTGCACTTCTTAGAAAATCACTGATAATAAAGAAAAAGACATCTTAGGAGAGCCATGATCACCTACAGCCTTAAGTGATATGGCTTTTAAAAAGAAAAAGAACCCTAAAACACTCCATATTTTGTAAGCAGTCTAACAGAGGGACTACTTTAAATTTATAATCGTGGAATGATCAACGGGAAACTACTCTATTGTTTCCCAAGGATTCATGGCAATTCTTTTAAAATAAAAAAGAGGAGAGACATGATGATGTGATGTGGCCAGGACTGGTACTTACTACTTTGAAATCTCCTGACTGGAGGCGGAAATGTCTAATTGCAGTACATTGTAACCATCGCTATCTTATTTGCTTTTTTTCTACCTACATTTATATGTTACAAATTAAACTAAGCACAACTGACTATTAAAGGGTCTTTTTTTTCGTCCAACTCCATGAATTTATTTTGCTCATGCCAAGTCTCGAAAAAACATTATATAAAATTCACAATTTTTTATCCATAATGTTGAATGTGTTAAGTTATTCAACTTTTTTTTTTTTAGTCATTGAAACAAAGCAAGTTCAGTTGACCATTGATGACAATTCCAGAACAACGTAACTATAAAAAAAAATTTCTATCCTCTGCCAGCCGCAATGATGGAGAAAGCATTACCTCGAACCATCGACAGTGAGACACGCTGCAAGAGCCACTCCGTTTCGCGAGACTCGTCCCTTAATCGAGACGCAATCCTCCGAAGGAACGCCATCGATCGAGGGCCAATAACCCCTGAAGTCTCCACTGTCACAGGAATAAAAAAAAATCTATCAGCAAGAGAAGAATGTTTAACTATTTTTTCATCTCTGCGTCCCGGGCGACGGACCCCGGCTCAACCGCGAACCTGATCAAATTACCGGCCGAAAATGTATCCGCATTACCATCTTCCCTTTTAAAATTTAAAAGTCGTTGATTTGGGATGAGACATCCCAAAATATGAGACAAATTTAAAAGTCGTTGATTTGGGATGAGACATCCCAAATCAACGACTTTTAAATTTTAAAAGGGAAGATGGTAATGCCATCCGGCCGCTTCCCATCACCACGGTCGAGGCCTACGGGTTCGATTTGGGAAGGGAACGTTAATTACTGCAAAATTGTTGTAAAAAATTGCCGCAAAACATTATCGATATATTTAAGATGGAATTAACTATTATGACATATGAATTATTTTCCGATGTATAATTCATTACTGAATCGCTGACCTAAATTAAATTAAAAATCGACACCGGAAATATTTATCTGTATCTCACTCCTTTAAACCGTCATTTAACTCCTCTTTAAAAGTTCTCTCTGTTAAATTTTAATCTCCACCTTCACCTTTAGGCCTTCCTGTTCTTCTCCCGTCTGTTACCCCTCTCTAGAGCTTTCATTTACTTCTCACATTCGTCCCCCACACTCATACATACACTCTCACTAAATTTATAACTCCCGGAGTTATTTTTTCTGATTTCTTTTTGAATTTGTAGGTCTGATGAATTGGATCGTAATTACGATTCCAATGTAATAAATTATAACCATGGAATATTAGTGTTTAAGCCTTTTTATTATATTCTTACTCTGTCCTGGACATTGAGTTCTACCTGGATTCTATCCTCTTGGAAATTTATATATATATATATATATATATATATATATATATATATATATATATTTTATATATATGTGTATGTGTATGTTAACCACTAATATTATATATATATATATATATATATATATATATATATATATATATATATATATAATTGTTTATTTAAAAATTATAACATAAATATGTTATAAAATCACTACAAAAATAACCATTTTGTCTCCTGTCTCGTCACCTATTAGTGTGTGTATATATCTAAATATGTCTGGGTGCTTATGTATTATAATCTGAGTGTGTATATTGTCTTACGCGAGAGGTGAACACCCGTTTCATACACTTGGAATTAAAATGTATACATTTTTGTCGGGAAGACCAGCTGAAATTAGCGTCTGTTCTAACGTAATTTCAATGAAAAAATAAAATAAATTGAATAACATATGTATTTTTCTTTTCTCATCAGCAGTTTTATAATTTTAAACTTAATAAAGATTAAATTTAGATTTTAAAATTGGTAATTTTTTACCTTTAATTTTAATATCAAATTTTATCATATAATTTAATACTTATTGGTTAGAATAAATTCTATTTTAGTAAAACCCCAACTTTAAAGCATTTAATAGCTATTATAACCTTACTTCGTTGTCAAGTTTTTTGAATTCCCGTATACTTGTATTTTGATTGGTCATTCCTGCTTATGTAACAGCGTTTCCCCTTACGAAGGATCGTTAATTAATTTGAAACTTTTAAAACCCTTTATTCTACATTCAACATCATCACTTGATAAGACACCGGAGGTGTTGAAACAAAATGGCTATTTTTGTAGTGATTTTATAACATATTTATGTTATAATTTTTAAATAAACAATTATATATGCTCTACTCTGTATTGAGCACTCTTTTAAGAATAGTAATTGTTGGTTATTGGAATTTATTCCGTATACACCAATCCTAGACTTGGTTATATATATATATATATATATATATATATATATATATATATATATATATATATATATTCACACTGGCGAAAATAAGTTTAAGACTGGTGGTTAAAGTTTTATTCATTTCAGAATATGTTTCTAATAAAACAATATAAATTAGTTTTATTGTGGACGCTTTATGCAGAATTTTTTCTCTTTCGAATGATGTAAAAATTGTAAATTTTTCTACATCTTGAACAATTTTAATTCTGGATTAATTTAAATTATCCAAATTTGCAAGTTTTCCAACAACTTTAACAATTGGACCAATACCAAAGCTACTGAATGCACCCCACGCTGTTACAACCCCGCCTCCCGCTTGTACCGTCTTTTTTGACACATTTAGCATGGGATTCCTCAGTTGGGCGGCATCTGACAAAGGTTTTTCCATCCGATCCAAAGATGCAAAAGCGTGACTCGTCACTCCAAAGAACTCTACACTTACTAGTCGTCGGCCGTCCACTGAATGTGAGTTTTTGCGAAATCCCAATTCTCTTAGTTGGTTTTGGACAGTTTGCGGCGTAATACCAGTTTTACCAGATAATTGGCTGCAAATGTCCATGGCCGTCAGCATTCGGTTAGTTTGGGAAAGTCTCTGAATTCGTCTATCCAGTTGCACTGTTGTTTTTCTTGTGGCTCCCGATCTTTGCCTATCCTTATATTGTCCAGTGTCCTGGTAAAGCTTCAAAGCCTGAACACAAGCGGTTTTGCTGCACTTTAACTGCCTGCTTATGTTTATAAAGGAAACATTTTGTTGAAGTAACAATATTTTTGATCTGGGCTAAGACTACGACTCTTTCCCATAGCAAATTAATTGTATAACAATGTTCCGTTATTACACTATATAATACATTAATGCCCAGCCATGTGACCACCCATTTAGCAAATAATTTGCATAATACCCATGCGGTCTTAAACTTATTTTGCCGGCAAACTTGGATAATTTAAATTAATTCTGCATTAAAATTTTTCAAATTGTAGACAAATGTACAATTTTTATATCATTCAAAAGAGAAATAAATTCTGTATAAAGTGTCCACAATAAAACTAATTTATATCGTTTTATTAGAAACATATTCTGAAATGAATAAAACTTTAAGCGCCAGTCTTAAACTTATTTTCGCCAGTATATATATATATATATATATATATATATATATATATATATATATATATATATATATATATATATATATATATATAATGGTTTTATGCTTCTTCAGGTCAGATTGAAAGAAAAAATAGTGTGAAATGAAAAATGAAAATGTGTTCGGAATTTTGTGGATAAGAGGAAGAATAAGGTCTACAAAATCCATAGAAAAAAAATACAAAAGTTCACAAATAATAATAATCCCAACAACCATAGCAATAGTAAGCATAAAGTACTACATAGCAAATCCATAACGACCAACATCGAAAATAACTTATCCAACCTTAACTTAAAATTAGCATCAAACGAGATAGCAACAACAACAGGACAAAGGCAGGAATATTCAGAAGAGATTGCACAGAATATTAAATTTTGCGGGTTTGATCCGCCTGTCACGGTGTTAGATAATTCGGTTGATTTTATTTACTGACATATATATATATATATATATATATATATATATATATATATATATATATATATATATATATATTGCTTAGAACAAGTTACATAAAAAACGGTATTTTTAACGTCAACATATTTAAATTTGTTCTATCTGAAGGAAATTGTTGCACGATGAAATCTAATCTGAAGTTATTCGATTACGTCGATTACATAATTTATACTCACAAACACATACATAAATACAGGGGGTATCCAAAAATATTTTTACAAACTTTGGGGGCGGGTTCCTCAAACGAAAACAAGGATAAAAGTCCCGATAAACATATGCCCGCAAATCCTTCGTTTTTGTGTTATTAAGTTTAAAGTTTACGGAAGACGCTGTTAAATGTACAATACAATCCCAGATCCAATCCAAAAATACGTTTACAAACTTTGGGGGCGGGTTCCTGACACCAAAGTAACATAAACTGTTCATAAAAACATATGTCCAAAAGACTATCGTTGTGCCTCGACACAAGAACCGTTCAAAATGTCTTCAGTTTGCTTCTACACACACATGCATCCGTCGGATCATTGACTGTTGGACCCTTTCAAATACTCCTACACGTTGTTGAATGGCTTCGCAGGCCTCAGTGACACGTTGATGAAGCGTCTCTGAATTATTAATGTCTACTGCATAAACCAATTGTTTATGTGTCCCCATAGATAAAAATCCAAAGTATTGAGGTCGGGGAACGTGCAGGCCATGGAACTAAACCTCCCCTATCTATCTATCTTTCATAGTAGATGTCAGCCAGTGAATCGCAAAGAAAATATACTGGAGTCCCATTATGCATGAACCACATGCGTCTTCGTATTAGCAGAGGTGCATCTTCTAGCATGTCTGGAAGTGTAGACAGCTCCTGTAAGACGTACTGAGAGAACATATGGACCTACCAGACAGTCACGTGCAATTCCAGCCCACACATTAATCATAAACTGATGCTGATATCTAGCTGTATTGTAACATAGGAATTCCGATCCGCCCACAAATGTTCGTTGTGTAAATTTTTTAATTTCATCTCTTCCAAATGTTGCCTCATCCGTAAACAAAACTGAAAAGACAAACAAAGGATCAACAGTTTGTGCAATAAACCATCGGTAAAAGTTCTCCCGTGATGAGCGATCAGAAGGCGAAAGATCCTTCACACTTTGCAAATGATACGGATACAGTAGCTGCTCATGAAGTACTCTCCATGCGAAACTATAAGATGTACGACATGCTAGGGCTACTTGGCGTATGCTGATACATGGATCGTCTCCGAAAGCCTGTAGAATGTGTTCTTCGGGGTCAGGCGTACGGGCGGATCTCGGTCTTCCTCGATCCATAGTTTTTGGTGCCACGGCCTGGAAACGCAGTCTGATACAGCCGTGCAGCCTCGCATCCATTACCATTAACGCGACCATATGTAATAATCGTATCTACCTGCTCACGATATGACTGTCCTGCCATTGTTAAACGGAACACTTCTCAGTTAACTCACTACCACACACGTTACTACTATACACACACACACATATATATATATATATATATATATATATATATATATATATATATATATATATATATATATATATATATAAAAGTGGACATGGAAGTCAGCACTGTCCACTTTTATATTTACACACGCTCTATCTCTGATATTGAGCACTTTATCCCATAAATATAGCACACTTTAAGACTATATTTCTTCATATATATATATATATATATATATATATATATATATATATATGTATGCTAAAGTTCACCAAATGTAAAGCTCAAGGTCCACTCATGGTAGAGTATTACTGAATGAAGTGTGGCTTTTAGTAGGATGTAAAATAATATCCAAACAAAAGTGGAGACGATACAACAAAACAGAAAAGTCATTCAGGTAAAGTATTTCGCTTCTGTATGACAGGCAACTTTAGGTCGGAATTCAAGACAAACCCTTGTGTAAGGAAAGTGCGTTAGAATGTTATTAACTTATATATATTGTTTAAAATAAGTTACATGAAATTTAATAAAAAATCGTCAGTATTTGAACGTGTAAAAAAAAATATAAATAATTCAAGTAATTGCAAACAAGTAATTGCTTTTTTTTCTTTCTCTCTTACTGCTGAAATATATCTGCGAAAGTAATAAGTCCAGCTAGTTAGATTTAAAATAATAGTGACGTACCCTTTATATTGAGATCTGCGTACCAAATGATGACAATACCAACAGTTAGCAATAACAGAACAAGGAAACGCTTCATAATATTCGTCGTGTTCATTTTCCTGAAAGTAAAAATATACGTTGACAATTTGCTGTTCACTGTCCGGTTTAGAAATTTTTGCTGTCATTCAAGTATTTGTAGAACTTTTATGATGATGATGATCATGGTTTACTGTGGCATAAATTTCTCCTTTAAAATTAGTAAAACTTATCTGTGATTGACCCTTACAGGGAACACATTACCGGTGACCAGTAATCTTGTCATACCTTTCTACTAAACAAGGTTATTTACTTAGCCACAGCTTTTGAAAGTATCATAGTATAATTTCAGTGCAATACAACCAATTTTTTGAAGAGAGAGAGAAATTTTGATTCTTCATTTCTGTTTTTCACTGACAATTATTTATCGTACTAAAAAGTAAGTTTCAATAGCTTTAAACCTTTGACATAATCTTTAGGATTTCACTGTCTTTTTTGCTACAATAATAATAATACTATTCCAGTAATAATAATAATGTCAACAATGATATAAATAATGCAAATAGTAATAATAAACTTAAATATTGATTAAGAAAGCAATAATGAAACTAATAAGAAGAATGACTTTATATTCAACAAACCAACTATTGCGGACTCACGACATAATTTTTCGTTCTCAAAAATATATTGGTTATTCAAGTCTTGGATTTTTTGAGACTGAATCTCCACAACCATTTGGGACTGAAATCTCCATTTTGATGCTTCTATTGCCAATCTGTATGGTTCCTTATGTAAGAGCTTTTCAGACAAGCATTGATTTCATCAGCTGGAGTTCCTCTTACAATGACCGATAATGTTTGTTTAAAATCACCAGATAATAGCACAGTGATACCTGCCATGATCTGTGAATTCTGTCTAATGTCTTTGAGTGTTTTGTCCGAGACCTCAAATGATCACTTGTGTGCCGTGTTACATTCATCCCAGACAATGAAGCTAGTCTCCTCTAATAGCTTAGCCAAGTTGTTGCTTCCTCTTTTGATGCTGCAAATAAGGGTTTCATTGCAGTTCAAATCCAATGGAAAATTGAAGGTGCTGTGTGCTGTGAACCCTCCAGGCAAGAGAGTAGCAGCAATTCCAATACTTTTCTTTGCAGTCTCACTACGCATAAAAGAAAGTTAATTACAAAAGTTTTACCAGTGCCTCCAGGTGCATCCAAGAAGAAAGTCCCTCCATTGCTGTAGCTGATGTCATCAAGGACCTTCTGATACACTTGCTGTTGGCCTTAGTTCAACAGGGACTTATTGTTTTGAACACATTGCCGCAGTTCTTCCATGTTGTATCCTGTTTATCTGTTGATTTGTCCAGCTTCTCTTTTTGATTTGGTAGACTAAAATTACTATCCTCTTTGAGCCAACTTCATCAATTTGTCTTCAATTTCAGAAAGAGCTAAATTTGCAATCTGAGAATTCAATTCCAATCTTGGATAAGCAAGTCTCATTTGAAGAAAATGAGATATTTAAAACTTAGAGAGTTGTGTCCCTTTAATTGAAAAAGTGGGAGACACAGACATTTTCGCATTTATCCTTGTTATGGGAACTTACCTATAATAATAATAATGGACTATTTGTGACATTATAAATACTGCACCTCAAGAGGGAGGACAGAGGATAATTGTAAGAACATTGGAATAGTGATACTTGTCGAGACAACATAGTTCACTCTAACCAAATCTGATAGTCATTACTAATACTTCTACTTCTTTGTATTATATTTCTGTTTGCAATATATCTTGTTATTCCATACCTGTGTTCGAGTTATTTCTTCATTGGTTCTAACCTTGGACCATAACAATCATATATATATATATATATATACATATATATATATATATATATATATATATATATATATATATATATATATATATTATGAAATGGACTAAGTCCGACAATTATTTTAATATGTTTTATTTTTATACATTATTTATAGACACAAATATTTAAGTAAATGCTCTGTTTATAATAAACAGTATTAACAACATTTAGCGGCTTGAATGTCTGAGAAATTTCATAGAAAATATGCGTCCTCCGCATAAAGAGCGCATTTACTTGAATATTTGTGTCTAACGTATAACAACACATAGAGTGCTGTTCGATAAAAGTGACTCACCTGATTTTTTTAGCCTATTGTTTTTGGGGTCAAACTCATTTTTAATCTTACTAACATAAAGACCCCTTCCCGACCACCTAGTAAAAAAGTTCACTCACCCTAAGATATTCTATTGATAATTATAATTCTGGATATAAATGAGATTTAGGGAAAAACTATGTGCAAAAAGAGTGACTCACTTATTTCCTGCAACTAGTAAACAATAGAAACATAGCCGAACAGCTTTAAATAAAGAATTATAGAGGTATAATTCATTTATAATAGGTAATATAGTTCGAAATATTTAATAATCTATGGGTCCTCCTTTATTTTGAATAAACTTTTCCACACTTTCTGGCATTGACTTGATTAGGTTCTGGCAAATCTCATCTCCAAGCATTGAATTCCATTCGGATATGAAATTCACAATCAAATCGTTGCTCAACTGCTTTCTCGAGAGCCTGTACTTTATAATGCCCCATAAGTTTTCTATGTGGTTGAGGTCAGGAGATTGGGGTAGCCATGTCATAACACTCACCTGCTTCTCATCAAAGTATTCCTTCATCAATTTTGATTTGTGACAGGGAGCATTATCCTGCATAAAATGAGCCTGGTGGGGTCGATTTGCACCCTTTCAGCAGAATGGAGCAGACAAGACTCTAAAATTCTCTTGCACTGCTCGCTCCTGGGGGTCTTTTCAATAGGTTTTAAGAAACCAGTTCCATGAAAAGAAAAGCATCCCCAGAACATTATACTGAACAGATGCTTGACAGTACTTACTGCTAAATTCAAAGAGCTTTCAAAGCTTCTTCTTCGGATTTTAGATCGCTTATCCTTTGAATTTAGCTCAACTTTCGTTTCATCGGAGAAGAGAACATTTAGTGAAAAAAATCAGGTGAGTCACTTTTATCGAACAGCACTTTATATATATATATATATATATATATATATATATATAATCAACCCTAAATTAAGGAAAAACTAGAACAGCAGCATGGAAAAATCGCAGATGTTGAAACAAAAATAATTAAACCCTGTCGGAAGTCCCTATTATTCCACAACTAACCAAAGGCAACAAAAAAAACACAATAACAGTATGTTTGATGTAACAATGGGAAGCTATGATGGATATTTCGAACTAGTAGGTATCCTTATCCTTTAATGCATTGCCAGAATACTGGAGAAAAAGTCATCACCCTATATATAAACGCCTAATTCTAATAAGAGAACCTGTGAATAGTGTTAATAGCAACATCTCAACCCTTCAGTGCACTTCCTTTTCTCTTTGATAACTTATGTCTCTTTGCGCCCAACTCAATTAAGACGCGCCGTCAATATCTCTTAATGAGTGTTTATAAAATCATCTCTTCGGTTAACTCACCAGATAATGGGCGTGCTATGCGAGAAATGAATATTCTTACAGGTTGTATTTCCCCCATTACTGGCATTATTATATCCATGATATAATACACAGACAGAACGGAATAGCTGAAAGAATAACTGAATACGGGAAACGGAATAGCTGAATAGCTGTTCTCAGGGAGAGTTTTATACTGCTAAGTCATACACGAAAGGATATACACATATTTACGCCTGTCCCACACAGAGAAAATATAGCACATCTATGCAACAAGTAGTGTGAGAAGGAACGAAAAGAGTTTTACTTGTCATAATTCTCAACTGAAATTCAAACTGCCGAAGGATACATCTGTGTTTCTGGGTTATTATTTCATATTTAGCATTCGCAACGGGGATTCGGGCAAGCCAATAGAATATCTATGTCACTAGGGAACATATATTCTGCATACCGGAAACGGAGAATAATGTTTTTTTCCCCCTCAACATGAGCATTGTGAGCCGAATGTAGCTTCAATATTTGGTGAAGATGTATTCCCAAAGGAAAACAGCGAAGTAGTATATATATATCTACCAAAGAATATCTATTCTTTTGTATTACCGATACAGCGGATGCAAGAGGAACGTCTCTAATGTAGACGGCTTTTAAAGAAAGGGTGGAGTTGGTAAGGCCTGGTGTTGATGTGTTTGCCGGGAAAATTGACCGAAATCACGATGGTGGCGTTGAGGCTGGCCTGGAATGAATTAGTGAATTGCCGTTCGCCATGAATCTGTCTTTGCTGATACAGAGGATGTCAGCGGGATGCCTTTATGTGGGCAAGGTGTGTCGATTTGGAGCAGGGTGGGTTTAGAGTGAACATGTGTGTCGGGTCGGTTAACAGAGGTCAGCGTGCTGACGTCAAGAGCCTGCTAGGTGTCGGCAGCTGTCAGTTCGCCGGGATTCTGATCCAGTCTTCTATGAGCAGTTTGGTTTGATGGGTTTATATTTGTTTTATGGCATATCAACCTCAGTGGAATATTTATTGCCGACAAGATTTTTAGGATAGCTTCGTAAGAATAGAATATGTGTTCTTTGTGAAAAATCAGTTTGCACATCAGGTTTCATTGACATATTGTTGTAAAGTGGGTGATTGTCAAATGTATTGCTGTTAATTGTTTGTTTTCAAAAATGTATTGCTGGTAATTTTTTTTTTCAAAAAATGTATTCCTAGTATTTTTACTATAAAAATCTATTTTTTTACTTTCACAGTGTTTTGACCCCAATTTAGGGGTTAATTATTTGCCCATAACTGGAACCTTAACAGGTGCTATCACTTCGGGTTAGGGTGAACCTAGGAACAGCAACAATTAAGAGATGGTTCTTCGCTCCTCAACAACCCCCCTCCTGATCAGAGATCTTGCTGCCGGATGTAGTTTATCATCATACCCAAGACGACCCATGAGCGGTTTTCTTGAAAGTATATTTTAGAGACTCCTAGGATCATCTTTTGTTCCTTCCCCCCTCCCCCCCTCTCTCTCTCTCTCTCTCTCTCTGGCGGCAACGTTCGTGATTGGCCTATTTTATTTTGCTGTTTTTTCAGGGTGTTTGTTTTGTAGGCTTGTTGTGATACGCAAAGTTTTTTATTTTGGGTGTTGCCTTCTTCGCGTTCACACCCGGCCGACTTGTGATGGTCCACCGTTCCACTAAATCGACTTCCCACACTGCAACAAAGTTTGAACTTGCAACGGCTCCTTTTAAGAAAATAAAGAAAATGGACAACCCAGAGGATCCTTTCATGTTGTAACCAGCATGTAAGGAGTCCTCTGATTGGTCAATAGATGAGCCAATGACTGCCCTGTATCGTTTCTATTTTGGTGGACAATTTAGAAATTTCGCTTGATGACTGATCCCGGATGAGTAAAAATGTACCGAGCTGCTTTCAGACTAACATAACAACAACGCGGAAAAGTCATGTATATATCATTTAATTAAATATCTCTAATTATATATATATATATATATATATATATATATATATATATATATATAGCACAACAGGAAAATTATTAACAAACCACACGAACAAATTAAACCCACGTGCAACTGCAGAATAAAAAACGAATGTCCCTTAAACGGTAATTGTTTACAAAACAACGTAATCTACCAAGCCACGATAAAATCACCAGATAATGAAGAAAAGGTATACATAGGAGTAACTGAAGGACCCTGGAAACAAAGAAATTATGTACACAAAACATCTTTCACAAATAGTAAATATGCGAACAGCACAATGCTTTCTAAGTATTTCTGGGAAATAAAAAACAAAACGCACACCACACTAAAAATATCTTGGAAAATAAGGAAAAAATCATCAGCCTACAACAACCTATCAAAAACTTGCAAACTTTGCCTGGAGGAAAAAATAGCTATCATTATCTTCCCAGACCAAAATAAATTATTAAATAAAAAATCCGAGCTAATCTCAAAATGCAGACATGAAAACAAATTATTACTACCTAACTTAAAAATCGAAAACGGAAAAAATAAATAAATACATAAACAAACAAAATGACAATAAAATAAGCAAAATAAATTAATCCAAACAAATTACCAAATCACACCTGTTAGAATAGACGAAATAGAATAAAAAATAAGGAACAAAATCAATAAATAAACTAAATAATGAACAAATTATCAAACTATTATGACCAAAAAATTAGACTATAAAAAATCAATAAAAAATCGGACGAAAAATAGCTATTACTGTTATATAACTATAAAAAAATGAATAAAAAATAATAAACTGCGTTACTAAAAAATCGAAAACCAAATAGAGAAAATATACAGTGTAACAAATAAATAACAGCAAGTATAATAAATTGATCCAAATACATCCAAATATATAAATAAACAAACAACCGATACCGATAAACTAGCCGTTTAGAAAAAACAAGTAAAGTTAATCAATGCAAATAAATACATCAAAAACTGTTCCCGCCAAAATAATAGTCAGAACAAACCACAACAATCAACCCCAAAATTCAACAAATAACTTTAATTATCTCCCCAAACACAAACAAAACTATTAAATAAGCTATATAAACAAATTTTTATTACGTTAATAAAAACACCGATCAAAATAAAAAAAATAATAAATGAATAAATATATAAGATAAAAAATAAAAATAAAAACAAGCAAAATAATTTGACCCAAATAAATAAATAAATAAGCGACTTCCGGTAAAATAACCGACATAATAGACTACCCACAATAAGCTAGATAAACAAATTTTTACTACGTTAATAAAAACACCGATCAAAATAAATAAATCTATAAGATAAAAAATAAAAATAAAATTCAATAAAAAAAAGCAAAATAATTTGACACAAGTAAATAAATAAACAAATAAACGACTTCCGGTAAAATAACCGCCAAAATTGACTACACACAATGCACCACTGACCCGTATATATAAATAGCCGAGAAAAATAACAGCACTCGTGGCCTGACTATTGCATCTAGCATGAAACAGACTGTCGCCTCTAAGTGTTGACTTTTATGTTCACTTTTATATTTACACATGCTCTATCTCTGATATTGAGCACTTTATCCCATAAATATACCACACTAAGACGATATTTTTTCATATATATATATATATATATATATATATATATATATATATATATATATATATATATATATCGGACCGTGGGTTTGCGTGTTATTAATTAATTAATTAAATTCCTGCTAAGAGAAGTTCCACTACAAGAACATGTAAAGAAGTGTAAAGAAAACCAACAAGACCGATATATATATATGTATCAACAAATTTACAATGGACTAAAACATCAACATTTGTGTTTGTGTGTGAAAGTAAAGAGTTTGTATTTTGGGTGAATGTTCGTATGTACGTGTATGTATGTATAATGTTCATGGCGTCTCCCACAAGTGGGAATACGCAATCTTCTGAGAAAGCTTACATTGTAGATGTGTTCGCATAAAATGAAGAAATGAAAAAGAGAACGAGGCAATAAATCGCCCAGTATTTATAGTGTAGGGAGAGCGTGCCCTAGTGAACAATTTGGACAATTAAGAAGGATTTAACTCCGACATATATATATATATATATATATATATATATATATATATATATATATATATATATATATATATATATATATATCTTGTTGTGGCCCGTTATTAGAAGTGTACATATACTGCATATAATTGTACGGTTTCCGCCACAAACTCATTCACAAAATCACAGTTATGATTTTAGATTTTAATTATTATACCAATTTAAAATTTGTGATATATTCAATGAAATTATTTTTACTTTCCGACAGTAATAATTATACCTTCGTTCATTACATACACCAACACCTAACACCGAAGTTCATCTCTGTTTTAACAATTATATAAAAATTATCATTTGGGTTTCATCTAAGAACTTCACAATAATGAAAAATATTTATTCAAAATCCATTTTGTCGAATTTACGTAGCCTTTGAATTTACAACTTTTTTTCTCTTTTTATTCTTTCATAACAAAAAAAAACAAGAATAGTCTAACAAAGAAAAACTTCCTAACACGAATTGCTTGCTTTGTTTGTTTTTTACAACTTATCTCCTCTTTGTGGGTTATTTAAATCCGAAACATTTTGTGTTATGACCTTAAGCTCATAAAACTTTTTTTTTATTTTTGAGTTTAATGTTTTGTAACACAAGTAAAAGAAATTGTCAAACAGCTAATATTTTCCACTGTCATTTTTACGCGTGTTTTGTTTTCCTCATCCCTTTATTACTTTCTTTAATTCAGCACAAAGGCTTAAACAAGAGGGAACACATGATGATGACCTCATAATGTGTCACATCATTCAAAAGCAATTTCGAAGACAAAACAACTCTGTTTGACCCAAATACACACTCATAGAAGAAAATAAAAATATGTATGCATATATAAAATATGTATGCATATATGCACGCAACAGGCCACACACACGGATAAGTTCGGCCTGTGATATCTTCCATTTCCTTCTGTAGAACCACATTCCTGTTGCCACTCAGTGATGAGTCTGTCTAGCATTCAATGCCATATAGAATGACTGGGATTACATAGCCATCCAACACACTTTTCTTTCTTTCTAACGAAATATTCTTGTTTCTTAATACTTTGCTTTGCTTTGGGACGGCATCTTTCGCTATGCCAATGCGCCTTCAGATTTCGGTGATATTAAAAAAAATTAATTGCTTGAATTTGTTATCTCCAATTTTTATTTGCTTGTTTGAATGTTTCATTTGCTGACAAACATATCTTCTGTCTTACAATTAATTTTTAGTCCTTACTTTTCGCTTTCCTTTTTAGTATGTTCGTTACTTCAAAATTAAATGTGTAAGGTTTCTTACGAGAATATTTTACAATGCATGAAATAATGATGGTGAAAAAGGCACATGCACAAATAACAGGGGCCGATTGATTTTCAATGCAAAGATAACAAAATTAACAAAAGGTAAGTTTAAAACAAGAATTTATTTTCTTAGAATTCAGTTGCATACATAACGAAATGTTAATAAATATATTTGAATGTGACCTACTGCATTGGTGGGTTTTAGTATGTAAGCGTTCATAGCCCTTTTAGCTTCAGTATGAAAAGTTCACGTCACTTTTAGGAGGAAAAGCAGGAAGAAAATTACTTTAAGGATTCGCGTTGTTTTTATTCCTCCAGAACTTCTGGTGATATTAGGTTTATTAAGGCAGTAGGCCTTTACTATCTATTTATTTTCTTAAATAATTTTCCAGAAGATATTTTTCATTCACATTCTAAACTCTTACTGAATATATTATTTACTTACCCAGTGTATATATTAAAGGAGAAACGGTGGAGTAGTGGATAGCGGCTCGGATTGAAAAACCGGAGTGCCGAGTTCGAATTTTATCTTTTTTTCTCAATACAACAAAGATAGCAGATAGATTGAAGTCATAGTGAAAGCAAAGCAAAATATAGTGTCGTAATGCAATGTCCTGCTCTTCTCATCGCCTATTGCGAACTGACTATATCAACAGATACATATAGTGAGGACAGGGTATACTTGGCGGACTTGCTTCGGCAATTAGTTGGAGATTCGTCTCCAACTAAGCTAGTTGAACTCTGCCTTCGGGCGGAGAGGAACCCAGACGAGGCTATGCTGAAGTCTTGTCTGGGGTGGTAGACAGCTACCCGACCCCGTGTGTACGGGGTCTACGGGGAATTTTTGCCCAAGCCTACAGGCTCTGATACCCCACGTTAAATTCGGTCTTGTGCCACATCTGACGTGTGGGGCGGTTGGCAAATATCTTTGCAGTTAGTTGGAGATTCGTCTCCAGCTGTTCTGGTCGAATTCTGCCTTTGGACAGGGAGGAACACAGACGAGGGTATGCCGTAGGGCAGATTCTCGTCTGGGGTGGTAAACAGCTACCAGGACCCCGTGTATACGAGGTCTACGGGGAATTTTTGCCCGAGCCTACGTCCTCGGTATTGCCCCGCAATAAAAAGAACGGCCCACTGCCACATCCAGCCTCGTGGATAGGTAAGTTAAATATCCTTGCCTCGGCAATTAGTTGGATATTAGTCTCCAGCTGTGCTGGTCGTACTCTCTGCCTTCGGAGAGTGACGAACCCTGACGAGGCTATGCGAAAGTGCAGAGCCTCGTCTGGAGTGGTAGACAGCTACCCAACCCCCGTTTTATACGGGGTCTACGGGGAATTTTTGCCCGAGCCTGCGTGCTCAGTTTTCCCTCGCATTAAAAAAACGGCTTCCTGCCAAATCCTGTCTCTTGGGGAGGTAAGGTAAATATCCTTGCTGGTTGAACTCTCTGCCTTCGGGCAAAGAGGACTCCAGACGAGATTCTACCCTTCGCCATACCCTCATCTGAGGTTGTAGACAGCTACCCGGAGAATTTTGCCCGAGCTTACGGGCACGGTTTTACCGCGGATTAAAAAACGGCTTTGTGCCATATCCTGCCTTACGGGGAGGTAAGTTAAATACGCTTGCTTCAGGAATTAGTTGGAGATTCGTCTCCTGTCGTCTAGTCAAACTCTCTGCCTTCGAGCAGAGAGGATCCCCAGACGAAGCTATGTTGAACAGCAGAGTCTTGTCTCGGAATACAGCTACCTGACCTTGTTTCATACTGGGAATTTTTGGCCGTGCACACGCGCTCGTATACCCCACATTAAATTTGTCATTGTGCTACATCTGACTGCATGGGGCGGTTAGTACATATCCTTGCTTCGGGAATTACTAGTCTGCTAACCGATTCCGTCTTTCAGTAGTGTACATTTTACATTAAACCTCTATTTCTTTCATCTGTTGTTGTTCGTTTCCGTCTGGATAAGGATACAACAGTTCGTTTCCGTCTGGATAAGGATACAACAGTGGCAACGCCGGATTCGATTCAAACGCACAGCGAGAAAGATCCCAAAACACTGTCTGTAAAACGTACAACAATAGTAATTACGGATTTAAACAACTTACGTTGAAAATACTCAGTGAAATTACACAACAAAAATGGAACAACTGGCTGAATTGACTAAAGTATTACACATTAGTTTGCAGTTACAATAGCAGCAGCAATAACAGTTACAGCGACAGTTGTTACAGCAACAAGAAAACTTTGAAAAAGCACAAACATTTTTCAAGATGAAATGATGCAATTACGAAAACAACAAGCAGAAGCTATTGTGCGAAACCGTAATATCTAAAACAACAGAAGACCGGGGTTACAGATTATTTTCCCCTGAAGAAATACCGAATTCGTTATCAGAATTCAAGTATGATCCGGACAATGGAGTAAATTTTCCTGCCTATTTTCGTAGATACGAAACGATTTTTTCGAAAAGGTGCAAAGAGTGGTCTGAGGAGAATAAATTTACGTTGTTAGTCCAAAAATTAGACACAGAGGAGAACACTAAATACACGAACCTAATTCAGGATCAGGGAGAGGCTTGGGTCGAAGAAGTGACTAACTTCATGGTTTGCTGCATGATTCAATCACGGCCACACCGAAGACCGAGGAAGGAATGACGTTGTCATGTAGCGCAGAGTCTAGGACTTTAACCAACGGATTCAGCCACAGGTGACCACGTAGTGTTATAGTTGTCCAGAGTGAGTGAGAAGAGAACGTATTTTTTCAATGTTTTATTTCAGACTCAATCAAATTGCGGGTGTTTGCGCGAGTGTTCACATGCTTTTGTGTTTATTAAATGGCACAGCACATGTAAGTTCCTCAAACACAACACAATCATATATATATATATATATATATATATATATATATATATATATATATATATATATATATATATATATATACAGAGAGAGAGAGAGAGAGAGTGAGAGATTGCATACAAGCCTGCAAATTCACAAGCAGTGTGTGATGGACAGTGAATCAATTAATTAGGAATATGTGACACTAAATATGTGAATTAGGAATATGTGACACTAAATATGTGAATCAGGAATATGTGTCACTAAATATGTAAATTAAGAATATGTGCCACTAAATATGTGAATTAGGAATATGTGACACTAAATATGTGAATTAGGAATATGTGACACTAAATATGTGAATCAGGAATATGTGTCACTAAATATGTAAATTAAGAATATGTGCCACTAAATATGTGAATTAGAAATATGTGACAGTAAATATGTGAATTAAGAATATGTCACTAAATATGTGAATTAGGGATATGTGACACTAAATATGTGAATTAGAAATATGTGACAGTAAATATGTGAATTAAGAATATGTGACACTAAATATGTGAATTAAGAATATGTGCCACTAAATATGTGAATTAGGAATATGTGACACTAAATATGTGAATTAAGAATATGTGCCACTAAATATGAGAATTAGAAATATGTGACAGTAAATATGTGAATTAAGAATATGTGTCACTAAATATGTGAATTAGGGATATGTGACACTAAATATGGGAATTAGAAATATGTGACAGTAAATATGTGAATTAGGAATATGTGACACTAAATATGTTACTTAGGAATATGTGACACTAATTATGTTACTTAGGAATATGTGACACTAAATATGTGGCAACTACACTAAGTGTCACTGGTAGTAGTTGAAAGGAATGTAACATAGGATTGAATAGGGTTCATGTGCAAACCCCGTCCATTATATAATTGAAGCATTGGAAGGGCTGCAATGCTGAAGTCCCTGTGATGAAATGCTGCGATACGAGGTCGGGAAAATAATTAGAAACATGATTTTCTTGGACAAGGAAATTTATTTAAAGCAGATTGGAAAGTAAAAACAGCCGATTATCGCAAGCAATATTTGAGTCATGTTGGAAATGTAAATTGGTGTGTATTTTAAAAATGAACAAAAGAATTTGTCGAGGCCAGGAATTGATACATTAACAACCAGAAGAAATGGCTGAGTGGAAATAAATTTATTGACAACAATTATTGTTTGGCGAAAGAAAGGACTTCTAAAAGCAGCGTGAACTCTTTGCTGACGTGAAATAAATTTTTATATACAAAATTTTATAACGTACACAATAATTGTTGAGTAGCAGGAATGTAAAAACAAAGTTTGTTTTAAATAGTTGACCCATTACCCAGGGGAAAGTGTTGTCACTCCAAGGTTGAGGAAAATGAATATTAATGAATCTGGAGGCGTGGTCAGGGTTATGCGACATCCGTACGCCACTTGAAGCAGAGAGAGTTCAGGCGAAATGTTGGAGCAGTCTCAGTTGAGTAAGAAGCGACTCGACGGCGCTCTAGCCCGGTGATGGACCGGAGACGCCGGAAGACACCGAGAGACGCCGTAAGAGTACACATGACCTGCTGTCGAAGAGTATTTCTGATGTCAATGAGACAGAGCTGATGAAGAAACGAAGCAGTCAACAGATAATCATCAGTTGACTAGCGCCAATACTGACCAGCGTGGGAAAGACACCGGATCAAGTCGGGCCGACCGTGTTATAATATTATACAAGAAGAAATGTGTCCTGCCGTCGAAGAAAATTGCCGAGCAGAGTATTGCTGATGTTGAGCCGGAGAAGAGAACGACTGACGTAGAGACTTGAAGACACGAAGTCCTGACGACCTGACATCTCGTGTGAATGTTTAACCCGCTCCAAGTTTAGAAACAGAAGATTCCTTGTCACTAGATAACACGGGAAGGGTTAATTTTCTGTATGAACAATTATATAAAAACCAACTTAAGAATTAACCCAGCAACTTTCTTCGTGATTTATTATAATTTGCATTCCACCAGCGAAGGTATCGTTGTCCTTTGGTTTTCATAGCACAGTTCCGCCAACTCGATTCAGCGCTTAAATGCAGACGAAAGTTCGATCTTCACTACACTAAGATCATTCAATCACAACGTGGGATAGCATAGATGAATAAACGAAGCGGTTAAAAGATCAACATCAGGTACGAATCCTGGCCCCGGCACCAAATATAACACGACTAGAGAGGACAGCCTGCAAACGGTTGGCTAAGATCTTGTCTAAAATCTTTAACTTTATGTTTGACATCGTCAAAGGCCGAAACTTAGCTATCCTATCTCCATCGTGTTACAGTTTTTTGTGTACTTATTAAATAGTGAGCAAACCAAAATGAGCTGACTCATTTTATAGTCCACCCATAGAAGGTTAACCAATCAGAAGACTTGAAATATTCGATCCGATGTGTTTAAAGGCGGCCATTTTGTTTTCTTTTCTTGTCGGAATATCTACTGTTAACCTGTCATATGAAAAGAGCTGTAGAACTACGCTTTCCTACTCTCTCCGAATATCCACTGCCAACCTCTGAATAAGAATTCCTGAATAGCTGCTACTGGACATTGTTGCTGTTACATTGAACAAATTAATTATCTCGTAGGATTGCTACATTCAAACTACATTAAACATGTATTACACACCGTTCTTGTCCTTGCATAGCAACTTGATCACACCCCTGGTGAAGAGGTATAAAGCCCTAATTTATCCAGTTGTTGTAAATCAGTGCCAGCAAAGAACAAAAAGGTGACTGCCTCAAGTATAGTTGGTAGGGAAGACTATCTAACCCCGGAGATTTGTCACGGCCAGCCAGCTTTATCGCTTCTTAGATTTCCGACTCTGTGATGGGACACTCGCATCCGCCCGCTTTAGCCACTTTGAGGCGGGAAAGTTGGCTAAATAGGCGTCGAACTGAGCAGTGCTCAGACCCTGCGTCCTGGTGAACATATCCTGAAAGTAGTCACAAAAACCCTCACGTATGCCTGTATTTGTAGTCACGGTCCGATTATATGGCAATGTGACGCACGCTACATGTCGATGGGGCGCATTCCTAACTTCCTCTGCACGCAATTCAGTGGTCACATTCATCGCTACGGAAGACATTCTTTTTAACCTATCCCTAACTACCAGATCTTGATCCTACTTAATAAGCAAGGAAGCCAACTCTACCTTAGCTAAGGCTACGTCCACACTATCTCGGGATTTTATCGCCCGATCACCTTTTTCCTGCACTGCTAACCTAACTAGATTGCGTCAACGGCTATAATCAGCAGCAAACTACCTAATTTGGGTTTTTAATTTATCCTATCACATATTCCCAACCACAGCCTCCGTCAATTCCCGCTGTAACATTAGTAGTAGCATGTCCTGGAAATCTTACTCACCAAATAATGATGCGTTCAATTTCCAGTTGCCAGCCATCTTCACATTAGGATTATATAAATTTACACGAACACGAACGAGCCTTTGATCTGAGCAAACTATTGAATGAAAACTTGGACACCCTAAGAGCCCTACATCGACTCTCTTAACTAGGACTCGGTCGAGGTAGTTAGAACGCACCACCGTAGCCGAGCCGCCCCTATTCCTATTCATCCAAGTCCACACTACTCCCTGGGCGTGTTCATTACGATACTTATCGACAAAATCAAACTTGTCACTAAAGTCCCGAAATCGATTCACATCACGATTGTTAGTACCCGCTCTTGCCTCTATACGATCTTTGTCGTGAACAAGGACGGCATTCCAATCACCCGCTATATCTACCCGACGAGATGTCGTCAAAAACGGCTCGATCCACCGAAACAAATCAGGTTGCTCAGCATTGTCATTGGGCGCTAGTGGGGCAGGCAAATTTTCCTTCAAGCTGTATACTTCATAGTTTGTTCCTTATACAAATCTAAGACTCCATGCCAAATTTGAAGCTGATAAGTCGAGGTTTAGTCTGTAGCATTTGCAACTAAAATTGAAGAAATTACTTATGTTGTGTCAGTGCAGTGTAATGTACATTGTACAAATGTATAATGTTATGTATATTCACTTTTGTTCATTCACTCTTTCTCTTTTCTAATCAGGTTAACTGATCAATTTGCTATTGAGATGGCGACTGTATTAACGACGACAGCCACAGATCGTGCATTGTTTGGCTCTGCAAGTGTTCTTCCAGTGTACAAACTCGAAAGGCGAGATGCTAAAGAACTGCTGGCGATATAAATGTGATGAAGGAAAGTTTGCAGATGTCTCAATGATTATCAAGATGGCCGCCCAGGATTGTCGCAGAAATATGGGGAAAAGCAATTTGAGATTGTCTGTTCCTCTTCTTAACCAGAAAACTATTAATAAGAACAAATGAAGAAGAAATGAAGGATTTGTTTGATATCTGTAGTTGTTACTGTTTCCTATCAGGATGTGAAGTGAAAAGTTAAGAAGTTTAATGGATGTCACCAAGTCTGTAATTGTGATATAAAGTTCCCAAACGTGTGGTGCAGTTCCTCCTCGACCGAGCGATATAATAGGAAGATAAAAATTGCAGGGATTGACATGAAAGTGACGATGATGTGGGACAGTGACGCTAAGAGAGAAGCATCATGTGAACAAATAGTTTGATCAAAGACATAGAGATATGGTAGCTGGATATATCACTTATGTTGAGAATAATTCGAGTGGTTCAAGAGATATCCCTCTTGTCAATACTGATGCTGAATTTGTCCCTGATCCAAAAGATCTGACAAACACCTATCATATAAACATATGTCCGCAAATCCTTCTTTTTTGATTTATTTAACAAAGTTTACAGTAGATAGTATTGTGTTAAGAAGCAGTGAAATTTTCCTCCAATCTGCACTCTTCATGGATTGCTCCTTATACATATCTAAGGCTCCATACCAAATTTGAAGCTGATAGGTCAAAGTTTAGTCTACAGCATTTGCGACTGACACTACAAAGACATAGGTAGCTGGTATCTGGTGATATTCCTTATGTTGAGGATAATTTGGATGATTCAAGAGATATCACTCCTGTCAATACTAATACTGATTTTGTCCCTGATCCAAAAGCTCTGACAGACACCAGCTCACAGAACTGGACAAGACTCCCCACACTCGTTGCGGCTTGTGACTGATACTTGATTAGTGATTATGCTGGAGCTGCCATTGATACTGCTGCCTTAACTGGCTATTGCATCATCACAAAGGATTACAAATGCCAACTTATTGGAACACATAAGCTACGATATGCAAGACAAAAATACCAATTGAAGAGGAAAGAAATTCAGATGACTAGTTTTGAATATATTACATCACTGTACTTTGATGGTAAGAAGATGGCTACTCATCTGATGATAAAGAATGAGAAGACGAATAAATGGAGTTTGAGGATGATGGTGCAAGATCGTGATGTCATTATAGTTGAGCCTGGCAATGAATATCTCACTGATATGACTCCCAAGATTGGACATGGAAAGCAGATTGCCAAAACTATTCATGAGTTTCTGGTGGAGAAAAATCTAACCCAGCAGCCCAATGTATGTGTTGTTAGTGATGGAACCAATGTAAAAGTAGGATCAGAAAATGGAGCCATTTCCCATCTTGAGATGTTACACTTGGTCACTCGCTCCATTACTTTATTTTATACGAACACAAGAACGTGATTGCCTAGATTTGCTTTTATTTTATGAACCTAGTACATAACTTTCATGATGTCTTTAAAAAAGTAAATTTACAAAAGAAAAGTAGTTAACCCTCCACATTCGTGGGAATCATTGGTGCAGGACATATGCCAAAATGTTAAAGCATTCATATCTTTAGCTATCAACCTTAATCCTTTTGACCAGGGCTGGTACAATGGTGTGGTGGGTCAACCTGAATCTATGATACGCCCCCCCCCCCGGCCGAATCTATCATGTGCCCCAATCTATGATACGCCCCCCCCCACTTCCGAATCCATCATATGCCCTCAATCTATGATACGTTCCCCCATTGCCGAATCTATCATATGCCCCCAATCTATGGTACGCCCCCACTCTACTACATCTCAATTTATATAAGGTAGTATTCATTTAAAATGCAAATTTTATTCTAACCTAATTATGTACAATAGTGGATCATATGCAATTTAGGTGTACAATTCAACTAGAAAAATCGAAAGTAAATACAAGTTAGAGACATATAACAATAGACCAATCCTTCTTAAATAAATCAACAAATATTTTGCGGTAATTTTTAACATCAACTTGAGATTTTTCTTGTTAAAAAATTGATTAATTTTAACACATTCAACATTATGGATAAAAAATAGTGAATTTTATATACTAGTGTTTTTTTTTAGACTTAGCATGAGCAAAAGAAATTCATGGATTTAGACCAAAAAAATCAGCGAAAATTTTTCATCCTTTAATAGTCAGTTGTACTTAGTTTAATTTGTAATGTATATAAATATCGGTATATGTTGAGGGGTTCTCCCCTTTTTACACAAATAGACTCATCCAGGGTATACATATACTACTGCCAGTGAATACCCGAACAGAACAGTCAAGTAGAGGAGTAGTAGAATAACGTAGCGGTAAGAGTCACAGTAACGAGTACGTAGACTCAGTAAGAAGTCATACAGTGATACGTCGATACCAAAGACTATATATATATATAACTTCGCATTCCTGGAACTACTAACCTGTATTATCAGTTTGTATTATTACGTTAATACATTTATTTTACTATATTCATTTTTGGCGTTTGTTATTATTTGATACCGGATTTCATCCCGGAATCCACAACAACTTGGCGACGAGGAATTCGAACTCACACGAGAAGGAAAAAGAAATAAAATTCTCCCTCGTCGACCACAACAACTTGGCGACGAGGAATTCGAACTCACACGGAAGGGAAAAAAACAATTCTCCTTCGTCAACCACAACAACTTGGCGACGAGAAATTCGAACTTACACGAAAGGAAAGAAAAAATTTTCTTTCTCGTCGACCACAGCAACTGGGTGACGAGGACTTTGGACCTACACGAAAAGAAAAAAATAGCCGTGTGCCAGTGTCCACAACAACTTGGCGACGAAAGATTTACGAGAATTAAAATACAGAAAAGCGAGTTTTTCGTAAAACTCTTATCATGGAGGATTTTAAAAGTATTTTAGTAGAACTTGTAAAATACCAAAATGAACAGCAATTACAACTCCAAGAAAGAATGGAAGAGAAGTGGCAAAGACAATTACTACAAACACAGAAGGAAAATGAAGAATGGCAAAAACAATTTCTACAAACGCAGAAGGAAAATGAAGAAAGACAAATGCAACTCCAGGAACTAATATTAAAGATAGCGGGTAACAAATAACAAAATATCGAAAAAGAGGCGACTTTTTCCCAAGACGCAGTGTGGAATACGATAGAAACATTCAACTACACTCTAAAAGAGGATAAAAATTTCGGGGACTATTTCAGACGTCATGAAGACATCTTCAACATCGATTGTCAAAACTGGACGGAAGCAAAGAAGCTACGTCTATTACTCAGAAAACTAGGAATAGAGGAATACACGAAATTTGTGGATTACATCTTGCCAAAAAAGACAAATGATTTAACGTTTGACGAAGCAGTTACATGCCTTACAGAGCTTTTCAGTCCAAAAACGTCACTTTTTCACAAAAGGTAGAAATGTCTTAACCTCGTAAAGGACGAAATGGAGGACTACTCCACGTTCGCCGCAATCGTGAACAAACATTGCGATGACTTCAAGTTGTCAGAATTAACTCCGGACAATTTCAAGTGTCTTATCTTTGTACAATGGTTAGTCTCAGCTAAGGATAGTGAAATGCGCAAAAGAATGCTTTCAAAACTGCAAAATGAGCCTGGATTAACACTACAAAAATTATCAGAAGACTGCCAAAAATGCCTGAGTATAAAAAAAGACTCGAAGGATATTGAGGAGTCAGGAGTAGCACATATACGTAAGTTGAACAAAAGTTTACGTTTTTCACCCTCCCCG
>OZ038485.1:25591937-25601937 GCA_964036315.1 Acanthosepion esculentum | reverse complement strand
TTTATCCACTTTATTACATATATGCTAACAGTCGCTTGATGGCGGTCAGGCGACACCTGTCGTTCATGTCGCTCCTTTCCGGGTGAGGGATCAGTTCCAAGGAATTTTATCCTCTTTATTCCTTTTATGCGAACAGTCGCTGGATGACGGTCAGGGGACACATATTGTTCATGTCGCTACTTTCTGTG
Source organism: Acanthosepion esculentum (assembly GCA_964036315.1). Lineage (NCBI taxonomy): Eukaryota > Metazoa > Mollusca > Cephalopoda > Sepiida > Sepiidae > Acanthosepion > Acanthosepion esculentum. The sequence continues at coordinate 25,601,749 of OZ038485.1, read as the reverse complement.
TTAGGGATCAGTTCCAGGGAATTTTATCCCCTTATTCCGTTTATGCGAACAGTCGCTGGATGACGGTAAGGGGACACCTGTCTATCATGTCGCTACTTTACGGGTGAGTGATCAGTTCCTAGGAATTTTATCCCCTTTATTCCGTTTATGCGAACAGTCGCTGGATGACGCTCAGGGGACGCCTGTCGTTCATGTCGCTACTTTCCGGGTGAGGGATCAGTTCCAAGGAATTTTATCCCCTTTATTTCGTTTATGCGAACAGTCGCTGGATGACGGTCAGGGGACGCCTGTCGTTCATGTCGCAACTTTCCAGGTGAGGGATCAGTTCCAAGGAATTTTATCCCCTTTATTCCGTTTATGCGAACAGTCACTGGATGACGGTCAGGGGACACCTGCCGTTCATGTCGCTACTTTCCGGGTGAGGGATCAGTTCCACGGAATTTTATCCCCTTTATTCCGTTTATGCGAACAGTCGCTGGATGACGGTCAGGGGACACCTGTCGTTCATGTCACTATTTTTCGGGTGAGGGATCAGTTCCAAGGAATTTTATCCGATTTATTCAGTTTATGCGAACAGTCGCTGGATGACGGTCAGGGGACACCTGTCGTTCATGTCGCTACTTTCCGGGTGAGGGATCAGTTCCAAGAAATTTTATCCCCTTTATTCCGTTCATGCGAACAGTCGCTGGATGACGGTCAGGGGACACCTGTCGTTCATGTCACTATTTTTCGGGTGAGGGATCAGTTCCAAGGAATTTTATCCGATTTATTCAGTTTATGCGAACAGTCGCTGGATGACGGTCAGGGGACGCCTGTCGTTCATGTCGCAACTTTCCAGGTGAGGGATCAGTTCCAAGGAATTTTATCCCCTTTATTCCGTTTATGCGAACAGTCACTGGATGACGGTCAGGGGACACCTGTCGTTCATGTCGCTACTTTCCGGGTGAGGGATCAGTTCCACGGAATTTTATCCCCTTTATTCCGTTTATGCGAACAGTCGCTGGATGACGGTCAGGGGACACCTGTCGTTCATGTCACTATTTTTCGGGTGAGGGATCAGTTCCAAGGAATTTTATCCGATTTATTCCGTTTATGCGAACAGTCGCTGGACGACGGTCAGGGGACGCCTGTCGTTCATGTCGCTACTTTCCGGGTGAGTGATCAGTTCCCAGGAATTTTATCCCCTTTATTCCGTTCATGCGAACAGTCGCTGGACGACGGTCAGTGGACGCCTGTCGTTCATGTCGCTACTTTCCGGGTGAGGGATCAGTTCCAATGAATTTTATCCCCTTTATTCCGTTCATGCGAACAGTCGCTGGATGACGGTCAGGGGACACCTGTCGTTCATGTCGCTACTTTCCGGGTGAGGGATCAGTTCCAAGGAATTTTATCCCCTTTATTCCGTTCATGCGAACAGTCGCTGGACGACGGTCAGGGGACGCCTGTCGTTCATGTCGCTACTTTCCGGGTGAGGGATCAGTTCCAAGGAATTTTATCCCCTTTATTCCGTTTATGCGAACAGTCACTGGATGACGGCCAGGGGACACCTGTCGTTCATGTCGCTACTTTCCGGTTGAGGGATCTGTTCCAAGGAATTTTATCCCCTTTATTCCGTTTATGCGAACAGTTGGTGGATGACGGTCAGGGGACAACTGTCGTTGATGTCGCTCATTTTGCGTGTGAGGGATCAGTTCCAAGGAATTTTATCCCTTTTATTCAATTTATGCGAACAGTCGCTGGATGACGGTCAGGGGACACCTGTCGTTCATGTCGCTACTTTCCGGGTGAGGGATCAGTTCCAAGGAATTTTATGCCCTTTATTCCGTTTATGCGAACAGTCGGTGGATGTCGGTCAGGGGACATCTGTCGTTTATGTCGCTACTTTCTGGGTGAGGGATCAGATCCAAGGAATTTTATCCACTTTATTTCGTTTATGCGAACAGTCGCTGGATGACGGTCAGGGGACACCTGTCGTTCACGCTGCTCCTTTCCGTGTGAGGGTTCAATTCCAAGGAATTTTATCCTTTTTATTCAGTTTATGCGAACAGTTGGTGGATGACGGTCAGAGGACACCTGTCGTTCATGTCGCTACTTTCCGGGTCAGGGATCATATCCAAGGAATTTTATGCCCTTTATTCCGTTTATGCGAACAGTCGCTGGATGACGTTCAGGGGACACCTGTCGTTCACGCCGCTACTTTCCGGGCGAGAGGTCAGTTGCGAGGAAATTTATCCTCTTTATCCTATTTATTATAACAGTCGCTGTATGACGGTAAAGGCAACACCTTTTGTTCATGTTGCTCCTTTCCGGGTGAGGGATCAGTTCCAAGGAATTTTATCCCCTTTATTCCCTTTATGCAAACAGTCGCTGGATGACTGTCAGGGGACACCTGTCGTTCACGCCGCTACATTCCGGGCGAGAGGTCAGTTCCGAGGAAATTTATCCTCTTTATCCCGTTTATTCTAACAGTCGCTGGATGACGGCAAAGGGAACACCTGTCGTTCATGTCGCTAATTTCCGGGTGAGGGATCACTTCCAAGGAATTTTATGCACTTTATTCCGTTTATGCGAACAGTCGGTGGATGACGGTCACGGAACACCTGTTGTTCCTGTCGCTCCTTTCCGGGTGAGGGATCAGATCCAAGGAATTTAATGCCTTTTATTCCGTTTATGCTAACAGTCGCTGGATTACGGTCAAGGTACACCTGTCGTTCATGTCGCTCCTTTCCGTGTGATGGATCTGTTCCAAGGAATTTTATCCCGTTTATGCTAACAGTTGCAGGATGACCATAAAGGGGACACCTGTCGTTCATGTCCGTCTTTTCCGGGCGAGGGATGAGTTCCGATGAATTTCATCCCCTTTACCCCGTTTATGCTAACAGTCGGTGGATGACGGTAAAGGGAACAACTGTCGTTCATGTCGCTCCTTTCCGGGTGAGGGATCTGTTCCAAGGAATTTTATCCCCTTTATTCCGTTTATGCGAACAGTCGCTGGATGATGGTCAGGTGACACCTATCGTTCATGTCGCTCCCTTTTGTGAGAGAGGTCAGTTCCGAGGAATTTTATCCCCTTTACCCCGTTTATGCTAACAGTCGGTGGATGACGGTAAAGGGAAAAACTGTCGTTCATGTCGCTCCTTTCCGGGTGAGGGATCTGTTCCAAGGAATTTTATCCCCTTTATTCCGTTCATGCGAACAGTCGCTGGATGATGGTCAGGTGACACCTATCGTTCATGTCGCTCCCTTTTGTGAGAGAGGTCAGTTCCGAGGAATTTTATCCCCTTTACCCCGTTTATGCTAACAGTCGCTGGATGACGGTCAGGTGACACCCTTTGTACATATCGTTCCTTACTGGGCGAGGAGATAATAACCCACTTCACGTCGTTAGCATTCATATTTTGTTTGGTAATTGTCATGTTATTTCTTGGGATTAATAGTGGCGTGGTTTTCCTTTGACTTCTCCTAGCTATGTCGGTGACTAAACTGGCTACTCAACTCCATGTTCTTGCGTGTCGAGTTGTTAGTATCCCAGTTGGATGAAAAATTAGACCTAACAAAGGGTGAAAGATCTATCGATGAGCCAGCAGCCAGCAAACTCGAAGCGGTCTCAATAAACCATTAATCAGATGCCAAATTCTTAATACGTACGCTAGAATATCTTAATTATCTGGCACAAGTGTGCTCACATCAGAAGGTCACCAGTGAAGTTAAGTGGTAGGATAGTTATTTTATTGGAAACAGAGGAAACAAAATCAACTGACTCAAGCGTTTAAAGTAAATAATATATTTTTATTATTTTCACGAATAAATAGCCTCTAATCTTGCAAACTTCCGGTGTCTTGGTCGGGTTCATTCTTTTGTTCTTCTTCCTCTTTTTATTTGAAGGTTGCCTTCTCATAGGTTGAGAAAAGTATAAAAAAAGAGAAGTTGAGAGAGAGAGAGGGGGAGAGAGAGAGAGAAGGAGAGAGAGATGAGTTTTAAAGGAAATCTGGTTTGCTGCTGTTGGTAATGTTTGGCACAAGGTTGAAGTAGGAGGATTCGCTTCGGCAGATAATCACGTGGGGTGTATCACGACCGGTGACTAGGACGAATTCTTTGCCGTTTCTATCTTCTATTCCGACTGGCGAATTCGCTTCGCGCATTCGTATTTATGGACATAATTTTGAGGAATTCCCTCCTCCCAATCTCTCATGTCAAATATCTCTCACTAGACCTACTCAGTGAGCTTATCCACCTTCCTCCTGTCTTGAATCAACTTCAACCAGGAGAATCAACCCCGAATTCGTTTTTTTCTTTACAGCTTGCATCTGCAGCTGTATGTCAATCAACATTGCGCCTTAATTCTGGGCCACTTTTCTATTGTTCAAACTTCTCGACATACAGTTCAATTGGTTTATGTGTGAATTAAATTCTCACTTCTTCCCACGGGTTTTTGGTACTAACCCTTCTCTTTTCAATGTCTCTTAGTACATAGCACTTTCTTATGTTGTAACAAAACTTTCTTCCGTTTTACCGCGGCAACGACAAATGGTATCACACACACAAACACGCACATAACTGTCTTATTTTAATTTTAATTCATTTTATTTTTGTCTCTATATTTTATATTTATCGGGACTCAATAAAATTCTATGGTTAATAAAAAAGACTTCAACTTTGGGCTTTGTACAGTTAATAAATTCAAAAAATCAAGTTACTTTCGCCCGTGTATCACTACAATTATAAATCCACAATATATAAGTTTTCTTAATATAAAATGTCTTTTTATCTTAAAATATTTAACGTCTTTCCAATTTCTCAGATCGATGTCAAAGAAATTTCTATGCAGATGATAGCATAGAGTATGTGTGTACTTCCCGAAATCTAGATGACCAGAACCTGGTGGCCAATCTCTGATCTGACCTCCAATAGGTCAATGGGGGAAAACTGGCTGCTTGTAGCTTTCAATTATTCATAACTAAACCGGTAACTTTTCATTATCACAGAGATGAACCTAAGTTCTTACCAGGCATTATGCATGATTGTTCTCTTCATGTGGCTTCTTGCCTTGAGCATCTACTTGAACTCATGTTCAGCCCAGATCTCAAGTGGATCTCATATATGCGATACAGGCTGGAAAAACGGTCGGCTCCATATAACACTCCAGGAAGTCGCTGGTCCCATGCTATATCATTTCGAGAGTCAGATCAGACGAAAAATGGAGTATCGATTCTATATATGGACTCGAGCTGCTTTCCAAACTTGGCACTGTTGAAAGGCGTTTACACAGTCTTGTAGGCGATGAATCCGTTTCAATTCTACAACCCCAACCACAGACGCAAGGTCGCAATCCTCTCGCTAGTCTATTGCTATTTCTATGGAAATTCCGCAAAGCCACCAGCTCGGACATTTACAGATAAGACCCGCCATGCCATATGCAAAAAGGGCGAAAATCATCAATCCCATTGATAAGAAGGACGTTCTATTCGGACATCTTCTTCCGATGAGCCGTTATTTATGGAATAGACTCCCGAGTGAATGCTTTCCTGGTACTAGGAACCTAAACAGTCGTAGGTATCCTCATAAAATTCCACTTAGTCTCCTTTTCCCCACCCTCCGTCTATAACACCCTTTATTAACCCCCTATATTTATTTTACCATCTATTTTGTGTGTCTCTTGAACATTGAACTTGGTAAATATTGTTTCTTTACATTTTCAGGTCTACGCGTGCTGTTTGCAGTCGTGTCCAAAAATGTTCCCTTTAATCGCAATGTCTTCTTAATCAACCGGTAAAAGTCCTTTGTTGGACGCAGGCCTCCCGCAAATTTTCCGTTGACGGTTCATGAAGAGGCACTGGCCTTTACCCGACACCATGTGTCCAATGCACGTTTATAGGGACTTGCAACACGTAGTACTATTCCCAAGTGGTCACCCATCTAGGTACTGACCAGGCTCAACGTTGCATAACTTCGAGGATCGGGCGAAAACGTTGTTTAATGTGATAAAGGAAACCGTAAGAGCAACAGTAATTAAATATAAGAAAGTTAAATATGTGCTGTAGCAGTCGGTATTCGATTGTACAATGGAATTCGTTTTTATTTTCAAATGCTTTACAATATCTGTCTATATTTCTGAGATGAGGTATTATGTATTTTGCTTTTTGCTGTCCTTGAAGCCTTACGTTAAGCGGGGCGGCCTGTCTCCCCTTTATATTTCTTTCCGCAGCTGCAGGGGATGGCGTACACGCAGTCTTTAGTCATGTTCTCCTTTATGGGGGTTCTTACTTGGGAGAGATATCTGCGAAGTGTCGTCCAGCTTTTGAAGGTTGTCCTGGTGTTATATGAACCGCACATACATTTGTAACAACTACCATGGGTACATGGCAGCAGCCCCAATAAATTGGGATGGGCAGGTACAAGAGGAGGACAACAACACTCAGAAAACAGTCTGCCTGCCTGTGAAGGGGTTATCGGAGAAAATACAAACATCCATTAGACATGGCACATGGGACTAAAACAGTCTACCCAGCAAGCAAAATAAAGGGTTCAGTCTGACATTCCAACCACCTGAAGAAGGCCGGAGCGTACAACAACCGAAACATTGTGATAAATATGGCAACAAAGATGAGGACAATAGTCCGAATAATGTAAATAGTGCTTTATGATATATTTATGATAAAAAATAAAAAATGCATCACTTATTAAAAAACTTTATTTTGAAACTTGGGACGGTATGAAAGATGTGTGTTTAATGTAATTTGTATCACGAAAGTATGAGTTTGATACACAGTGTTGATGGTCATGTTGTTTATGATGATCATGTTGTTCCATGAATCATGTATGTTGTTTGATACAGTGTTGATGATCATGTTTCACTTGTTTCCAATTGTGTCTTTAATCTTTCTTTTTCAGTCACTGTGTGTTTTTGTTCGTTTGTTTTTTTTTTCACACGTGCAATAATAATTCACTGAATCATTTCAGTTTTTCCGTAGTAAATCAACCGTGCAATTTGCCCGTATGTGCTGTTCAGCTTTTTTATGTGTTCTGGATCAGATTTTTGAATTTCTTGAAGACGGATATAAAGATGCAGACCATACCTGTCAAGAAAAAATGTTTGCAATGAACACAAAAGAAGAAAAATTTCCTTTGTTTTCTGTATAATACTCGTGTATAAGTCGACTTCATATATACTGCAGCCGCTGAATTATTTGTTGAAAACTCTGATTTTTCCAAATAGCCTTTTCTTTTCTCTTTTTAATCGGTATCACCCCATGCAAGTCAGTAAAGCCACTAAGACACAAGGAGTTACGGGGTGTGGAAGAATTAGGAACAGAAAACATTAATACCGAGTGAGAAGTAAAAAGAGTAATCAGGAGGACAGTAGATATCGATTGACATTGCATTTAAATTTTACCAGATTAAAGTTGGCTAAAAATCATGGAGCCGGAAGCGAGTTCAACGAGCGAAAAGTGTGAGAAAAGAAACTGTTAGCATAGAATTTACGGTTACATTTAGCCAGCTCAACTGTAAATTGATGAGATCTCGACGCCAGTCGAGTACTGCGCTTACATTCAGAAGGTGTCGGTATCGTAGCGAAGAGCTTATCCAAACAATTACAATTAAAGTATTTAGAGAAAAGACATAGAGAAGCAACCTTACGGCGGTGGGAAAGTGATTGAAGCTGAGCTGCCAGATCAGGACCAATAATATTACTGATTCTTCTTTGGATTTATCAAAGAACTCAAGTTAAATAGCAGGGGCACCGGACCATATGCAGCAGCAATATTCTAAGCATTTACGAATGGTACACTTATAGATATGTAAGATAGACTCTGTAGAGAAAAGTTGTCTCGACCCAGTGAACCAACTTTCTTAGCAGAAAACCTAGCAATGAATCAGTATAGTTTTTTCACTTCACCACTTCATGTCAGCCGAGAACGCTAACCCGAGAAGGCGCAACAAGGTTTCCTGGAGGTTAGCATCAGCCATGCTGGTATAAGTCAGAGAGGGGTCTTTTAGATGATTAATAGAAATAAGTTTAGTTTGGGGGACGTTAAAATGAACAAGCCATCTTTTACCCCAGTTAACGACGGACTTGAGATAGTTTTGAACATCGGCTGCCATTTTAACCTAATATATATAGTTCATGTATAATGCGCCCCCCAACTTCTGAGCAGCAGTAGTAGGCTTACCGTAGTCAAATATTGCATCATCCTGGACATATTTTATAGTAAATAAATGTTCTTCATTCTTAAATAACAATCGTCTTAAAGAATATTTGCTGACTAAATACACACACACACCACACACACACACACACACACACACACACACACACACATATATATATATATATATATATATATATATATATATATATATATATATATATATATATATATAAATATATATAAATGTTTACAAATTCACACCTCAAACCAGAGGGCTCAACCGAAATTAATTTTTCAGGAGCTAATATTTTTGTCATCCATAGACAGACTGTTTCGCTGTTTCACAGCTCATCAGTGTGGCTAGAGGTCCGGTTGCCTCTAGCTAGGATCGAAACCAGACTGAATTTGCGTCAGTCGGAACTTCTCCCACTAAGCCATCAGCGCACGGCAGGAATGAAGTTTATTTTTAGATTTTAGATAAACACACACTGACCGACAGTGACTCAATCTCTCTCTCTCTCTCTCTCTCTCTCTCTCTCTCTTGATATATATATATATATATATATATATATATATATATATATATATATATATATATATATGGTGTGTTTGTGTGCGTGTGTGTGTTTATTTAGGCAATACATCTTCATTCAAGCATATGCAGGGATACACAAGGCGCTTATCTTCATTTAAAAGAGATAAGTCACGTGGTCACATGACACATGGCCACAGTTACCAAAGCGGTAGTCCTTTTTCAGTTCATGGACAGCAGCCAAACGGGAAGGCTGCTTTCTTCTAACCTGGGTCAAAGGACACAGGCTGAGGTTAAATCTGCCTCCCACAGCATGTCTCATTAAATAATATAGACATATTATGTCTACTTATTTTTTATAATAATCCTTTCTAGTTCTCTAAGTAGCTTCTCGATGGAAGACGCCGTAGTTTTTGTTATCCCAAGCACTTTCGATCTCCTCCGATATCATCCTTAGGGGTGAATCACGAAATTTGTCTAATAATAATAATATGTCCATATTATTCAATGAATGTGTGTGTGTGTGTGTGTGTGTGTGTGTGTGTGTGTGTGTGTGTGTGTGTGTGTGTGTGTGTGTGTGTGTGTGTGTGTGTGTAGAGAGAGAGAGAGAGTTGAGAGAGTCAAAAATTGTAAGAATGAGAGTAAAAAAAGGTTTTGAAGAATTGAATTGGGAAAGTGACAATCTGTAACCACAATGATTAAAACTATCACTATAGCATAAAGTGTGGCTAATTTTATAAATATTTCGATTTTTACACTTCCGTAATTCTTAGTACATCCCAGTTTTGTTCAAGAATAATTTTCTTTGAATATCAATAATCAAATCTTACCTACAACCATTATAGTTATTTATATTTACCCACACTTGCATGCATACAGTCTTACACACATTTTTGCCAACTATGTACACAGTAGGAGCCACATAAAAAGAAAGTCTTGAAAATTACCGTTGGGACCAATCGGCTACTTTGTTGAAGAAATCATGTACGTTTCCTGAGAAGCCGGCAAAGGCGAATAAACGTTCCACATGTATAAGTTCGGGTATAATTCTACTGAGTTTGTATGGCGTATATTGGGAATTTTTTGCCCAACTTTTGTCTTCGAAAGTTTCGTATGTCCAGTACCAAATT
>OZ038485.1:25546937-25584437 GCA_964036315.1 Acanthosepion esculentum | reverse complement strand
TGTGGCTCCAGCTAATATCAAGTAAAATGTGTTACAAAAAGTAACACTTTCCACGCAGGCAAGCGTGACTTCTCCAAAAGTGTATTTTTCCTATCACTAACACTGAAGCCACATTCTGTTTTCCGGCTGTTAGAACGATTCGAACTGCTAGGACTGGAGACAGGTTGTCTGCAACGCCATACTTTCTGGCGCTCGGGTGTTAAAATAAACATTTACCCTTGAAATTTATTAATCCTTTCTAGCACGTTCGAAATTTGGATAAAAAAAAAAAATTTCTGTTTTTTTTTGGGGGGGGGGTGCATCAGCGGTCGGCGTAATATTTACTTTTTCTTACAAAAATCAAATAATTATCAGATTTTAATGTAATTTCAGAACTTATACACAAATAAAGGAAATTATTTTTTATTTATATTTTTTAGAAAATCTTGGTATTTTTTACATATGTTACCCTCCACCAACACCGCCATTCACATAATTTCATGACATTTCGAGAAATTAAATTTTGATTACAAAATTTATTTTAATAGCTAAAAGCAGGTCTCCTTGGAGAATGTAAAATACATTTTTTTTTCAAACTGCTACTTATTTCCAGAAAATCTGCTCCGAATCGTAAGATAAAAATGCAATAAAACAAACAACATTTAATTAGAAATGTTTTAATTTCTTTAATAACTAAGATTTATTAAGGATACTATCGTCTTCAGAAAAAAAAATTAATGAATAATGAAATTTTACAAGAATTGTTTTCATATTTTTTAACATTTTAATTATAACTTATTATAATTTAAATATAAATCTTTTAAAATACTGCATTACTTTGATCGCGTTAGGTGATATTGCTATTAAGTGAAAACTATATTTACTAATCAAAAACTGAAAAGCTTAACACAAATCATGACACACCAAAATTTAAAAAAGAATTTTAAATTATTTTTTTATTTGTATGAACGTGCACATTTTGAAAGTATGGACTACCATACAGAACATTATCAGAAAAAACAGCGATGAATACAGTAAATTTAAAGTCAAATGATTCCTAAAATTAGATTACGGAGAATATTTTCCAACGTCTTTAAGATTCCTGGATACATAAAATTATATAAAAAGGCGCTTACGTCATTTTCTTAAATTATGATAGATAGATAGATAGATAGATAGATAGATAGATAGATAGATAGATAGATAGATAGATAGATAAACCTATACTGATGTTTTTAACAATTACGCCTGCCCAGACAGAAGCATGAAAACATTTTTTAATGAAGTCATTGTCACTTATCAAACCGATATCATAAACCGTCATTGTCACATATCAAACCGATATCATAAGTTCAATGTCTAAGTTGATTTTAAAATAATGACGATTTACTTCAACTGCGTTCGTTCAAGAAAGTGTATATGTTTTTTAAATGTTAAAATAAGAAAAAAGTAAATAGATACATACGAACAGAACTAGATAGATAGATCTGAAGAAATGTCTTACTTTAAGTATAGTCCCACCCTGTAGAAATAAATTCAAATATTATTTCTAATTATTGTACGACTTTTCCCCTCATTTCACTATATTCATGCCGGGAAAATTTCTCAATATGATGTTTAATCGCTAAATGCGAAATGAAGCGACTTGCATTAAACATAAAAATATATTTCTTTTAATCAGAAAAAAGGCTTACCTTCTTTTATTAGAAATCAATAACGTAATTCACCATAAAACTGCTGCTTTCTCCAAGCGTGCTGTGGGTCAGATGAGAAACTACAAATATATGCTACTTTCTAAACTTTACATCGACCTGTTTGCTTGTTATCTATACTACAGTAATCTTTCACGCATTTCTACACCAAGTGGTGGAGAAGCCATGCCCGTTACAAGTTCAATTACTTCCTGTCTCATATCAATCTCGTTTGAACATCGACCAGGATCATCCGATTTTAACTTTTTACATTTAATCCGGGTAGACTGACCCTACAAAGCTAAGGCGTGTCTGGGGCTTATTCATTTCCTAATTAAAAAAGCAGTCCAGCAGATCAAGACGGAGAATATAATCAGATTTCAAGGCAGAAAGAGGTTTCAAAGCAGAAGAGTGGCTATAAAGAAAGGTTTCAAATTTCAAAAGGGGTCAAATCTTCAGCGGTCATTTATCACATAGGCGATCATATATACATGACTGGTGAGGCAGATTTTTCAAGCAGTCTTTCTGCGGAAAACAGTTGCTATCCAATGTTATAGAATCTGGTCTGTCCTGCTATTTACCCATAGCGGGGGTGGGGGATGAAGAAGAAGAGGATGATTCATACCTTTCTCAAGGGTATTAGCACGTAAATGAATGTAATGGATTTGACTGGAATTCGAACTCGGTTCTCTGGATTCTTAATCCGCTATCCAAAAAGCTGTCGAAATACAAGAACCTAGAAATAGAAATCTCAAAAATGTGGCACATGGGAACATCAACAATCCCTGTTGTAGTTGGAGCCCTAGGATTAGTTGGAAAAGATTCAAGTAGATTAATTGAAGGGATTCCTGGAAGCCCATGCTTCAAAGAAATGCAAAAAATTGTTCTCACAAGTACGGCCCACACTTTACGGAGGGCTTTATCTATGTAAGATATATTTTATTTATTTTTTTTTTTTTTTGTCAGTGGAAAGTGTCATGGTGCCATTTCTAACCTTAGGTCTCTGGTTGGGACCCGGAAAGAAATGTGTACACGCCAGAAATCAAAGGAAATAAAAATAAAATAAATTATAAATAAAATAAAATAAAACAATAACATAATAACGTTGTAAAAAAATAAATTAAATAAAAATTAAAAATAATTAAAAAATACTCCCAGCATGCATCAAAAACTGTCCCGCCAAAAACGTTAAATTCAGTCTCTTCACCACGAACCTTAGTACGGACAATACGTGTCCAACTTCTCTCTGTGGTGTGGTTTGTAATACTACGGGGTAAATTTGTCCTTTTTATCACATGTACCATAAAACAATTGTAACTTAAAATACACACACCAATACACACAAAAATATAAATAAATTGTATGAAATTAACATAAAATTTCCCATGCTTTCTTGTTATTTCTGCACATTTTATTTGCTGTCAAACATGCTTCTATCTCCATGAGCAAGGGGCTAATTTCTGCTGCTCTGATGTTAGTGAACCCCCGCAACATTATGGTGGCCGCTGACGTGTATAAGAAGAATAACCTATTCACCCACACTTTCTAAACGAGATAATTCAAACATATCATCTATTTACTGTACAACGGGTGTGGCTGCTATGTTATGAATGAAATATATTTACCCATTAAGGTGTTTTTCTTTCATTCTTTATCGTTTTGTTAAAACTATATAGGGAGCACTGAGGTACCTACAATAATTCGCTGAAAAAAGACCATACCGCAATGAAAACGGTCCCAAACTTAATAAAAACCATATTTTATCGTCAAAATGTTTATGTTAAAAAGGAAAGAACAAAGTATTTTCTAATTATTTTTTAAAATTCTTTACTCCTTTCTAAAACGTTCGAAATTTTTGTTAAAAATCTTGTTTTTTTTATGCGTCAACGATGAAACAGAGCTTCAAATGGATATTTTCGCCCCTGTTTTCCGGTACACTAACACATTAATTTTGAAAGTCTTGCAAAAATCAAATAATTGTCAGATTTTAATGAAATGTTCAGAACTTATTCACAAATGAATGAATTTGTTTTTGGAATTATTATTTTGCGAAAATCTTGGTAATTTCTTTTTCCATCTGTTAACCCCAATTTACTTAATTTCATTAAATTTCTAGAAATTAAAATCGCCAGCCAAATGTTTTTATTAGTTAAAAGCAGGATTCCGTGGAGAATGTAAATCATCAATTTTTTTTCAAACTTTTATCAAATTCCCTCAAATCTGCTCCAAATCGTAAAATAAAACCTGCAATAAAACTATCTAATTATTTTATTAGATTATCTTTTAATTGCTTTTACAAATAAGATATATTAAGAACATTATAGTCTGAAGAAATTTTTTTCAATGAGTAATGAATTTTTACAAGAATTGTTTGCATTTTTCTTTTTTTAATTATAATAATTTATAAAAATTTTAAAATGTCTTCAAAATTCATCAAAACGTCGTCAAATTTATGCTATTAAGTTATTAAGTGAAGACTATATTTACTAAGTGAACATTGACCAAAAATTTTTTAAATAGTTTTTTAAAAAATGTGTATGTCTGCATTGTCTTTTTTTTTTTCGAATGTAATGTACGTTTTCATGTAAATTTGAAATTTCTTGTATTTTGTCGTTTCTATTAGGTCATCCCATAAGTTCTGTCCAAATTTTAACTTTCTGTAAAAATGAACGAAATTTAAAGAGTATTTTATAATGTCTAATGGAGCTGAACATTATTTTATGTTTAGATGCATTTAAACTGATCAAATGTTATTTCAGAGAACAACAAAATTAAATTTGGTTTGATTAAAACCCTGCTAACATGGAAGTACCCAAGAATCATTTGAGGCATATAATGCTTTATGAGTTCAAGAAAGGAAACTCAGCAGCCGAAGCGGCTAGAAACATTCACTCAGTTTATGGAGAGGAATGTGTGAATAAAAGAATTTCCAGAAGATGGTTTGCAAAATTCAGAGGTGGAGAGTTCACCCTTGAAGATGAAGATCGAACCGGACGTCCAGTTGAGTTTGATGAAAAGCTTCTTGAAGCAGCCCTTGAAGAAAATCCTGCTTTATCAGTTGAGGAATTGGCAGTGGTTCTCAGTTCAAACCATACAACTGTTCATCGTCATCTTAAACAACTTGGAAAAGTTCCTAAACTTGGAAAATGGGTGCCTCATGTCGCAAAACAACCTCAAATCCCGAGTTGACATCTACTCTTCTCTCCATTCTCGCCAACTTTTTTCACCTTTTTTGGATAGACTTGTGACTGGCGACGAAAAATGGATCTTTTATCGAAATGTTAAGCGTCGTAGACAGTCGCTTGGTAAAGGGGAAGGACCCCAGCCGCAGCCGAGTAGGGAACTTCATGGGCAAAAGGTTCTTCTTTCAATCTGGTGGGATTGCCAAGGAATAATCCACTTTGAATTCTTACCACCTAATGCAACAATTAATGCTCAAATATACTGTCAGCAATTAGAGCGTTTGAACCAAGCTTTGAGGAAAAAAAGACCTGCTCTAGTGAATCGAAAACGGGTGATGTTTCATCAGGACAATGCGCGACCACACACAGAAAGAATCACGTCATAAAAGATCGAAGAACTTGGTTGGGAGAAAATTCTTCATCCACCTTATTCTCCCGATCTTGCTCCTTCAGACTACCATTTGTTTCGTAGCTTACAGAATCATTTGGCAGAAACAGCTTTTATAACACAGGAAGAGGTTAAAACTGACATTTGTGAGTTCTTCGAATCAAAGCCAAAAGAATTTTACAGTAATAGAATTAGTAAGCTTGTTAATAGATGGAAAGAAGTCATAGATAATCAGGGAAATACATTGTTGATTGAATCTGTAATTAAATGTAACATTTGGTCACTTATTTTCTTTATTCAAAATTCGGACAGAACTTATGGGATGACCTGATACTATGAAATTTAATTTGTTTTTGTACTAAGTGCTAATTTTTTGTCCGGTGTCATACCATCAACTCTGATTTTTTTTTTCATTTTCAGCCCACTGGCCGAGCTGCGTTAACATGCTTTGAAAAAGTTGGTAACCTGTCCTGCTATTCAACCCATAGCTGTGGGGAAAAGAGATGGATTCATACCTTTCCCAAGGGTATTTTGTGCGCAAAGACTTGTCGACCGTAAATAGACGACTCCACACATTTCTTTTTAGAATGTAATGTATTTTTTCGTGTTAATTTAACATTTCTTATATTTTGTCGTTTCTACTATCAAATTTAATTTGTTTTTACTAATTTTTGTACTAAGACAGTGTTAAGTTTTTTCTCCAGTGTCATACCATCTACTCTAATTTTATTTTTTTATTTTATTTTATTTTTTCGTTTTCGGTCCACTGGCCGGATAGCGCTAACACACTCTGAAAAAGTTATTATTCGGACTTAAGTTAAAACTTAATTATTCCAAATTATAAAAAAAAAAATATCCCACCCGCCTACAGGTATGCCTTCATTCATCGTTCTCTATAATAATGTATGTGGAAGTCAAACCCGGATTTGTTGTTGTTGTTTAATAGGTGTAGATAGGTTCCCCTATCGCCCGGGTTTATACTGCCCCCTCTCTTAGACTGCAGTAGATACTCACCCCTTGTTTCCTGTGTAGAAAGGAGTTTATGGTTTCTTTCCTCTTCTCGGGCCTTAACAGTGGTACTAACATGAGTTTCTTGTGATGTGTATGGTTAGTGGCAACGTGTTTTCATACTGAAGTTACCGGGTTGGCAGTTTTCTGGTTGCTGTTCCCGACTGATATGGGGCCCGAACTCTTGGGTAGCGTCTTGTGAGGCTGCCATGATCAGCAGTTGCATAATATCGAAGTTATTTTAGTGCCATGTCGCGCATGGAAGGGTGTCCCTACAGGTAGCTCCGGGCAACACTGAGGCCACACTATGTTGCAGTCTGCGCCATTTCCCTTCTATATATGTCACATCAAATGACCGACAACTACTACTATCTTAGGCATTCTCCTTACCAATATAACACATCATGACTATAAACAACCAAACATATTAATCTAAACCAGATCAACAAAATCACCTAAAACCCTTAACTTTTTCCATCTCCAACATTCGCGGAATTCGTACCAGCTTCTGCAGTGTAGAATCGTTCACCTTCGAAAAGTCTCTGGACATTCTATCTCTCTGTGAGACTAATCTCAACTCCTCTATCTCTTCCTCTGATTTCTCGATACCTGGTTACCTTTCTCTACTTACAAAGGATTCTAAAGTTCACGTGTATGGCCTGGGAGTATATGTCTGCGAACATCTCCCGCTGGCGATGGAACCCACTCTTGAATCTCCAGACCACTCATACTTGCGTCTCCGTCTCTCTCAACTTAGTCAACTATCTTTTCTTTCTTTACCGTTTCCCCTCCTCTCAAAACTTGCGTGTTAGATATCATTTCAGATAATATAGACAAGACCTTCTCCTACACCCGTTTGCTAGACATATCCGGAGACTTTAACGCCCACCATACCAAGTGGCTTAAACACACTCTGTCACTGACCTAGCTGGTATCCAAACCATTAACTTCTCAATCTCTCACGCAAGTGGTTGACTTCCCCACACGTTTTCCTAGTAACCCTGACAGAAACGCCTCTCTTCTTGATCTCTGTTTTACCTCTATCCCTGACTCTTGCACTACGCAGCACTTCCCTTTTGACAATTCTGATCACGTGGTAGTATCTGTAAACTTCTCCTTCCCCTCCTCCCCATGCCATGACCCGCCTACCAACAGAATATCTTTCTGCTATCAACGAGCAGATTGGGTCTCGTTCCGTGATTTTCTTCGAGACGTCCCTTGGAATGTGGTTTTTAATCACCCAATTCAGAAATGCGCACCTGAGGTCTCCTCCTGAGAGAAAGCCGGCATCAATGACTTTATTCCAGCTCGGAAATACCAAGTTAAACTGTGTTCACCTCCCTTGTTATCTCCTGCTTCCTCGGCTGCTATAGCCCACAGGAATCACTTCTTCCGACTGTACCAGGGTGACAAGTCCGATTGCAATATATTGTCTCTTCTAGGAATGAATGCAAGCGTGTCCTTAATGTTTGCTTTCACCCACAATTTTGCTGAAACGATAAGCTGAACCGATCGGGAGCGATATGAGCCGCCAACTCAGTTGGCATTATTCAGCATTGTTATTTATTGCTTCAATTGCGGTACAAGGCCAAGGGGGAAGCGCGGTAAGGATTCAACCCTATAATACTCGCAGATTATGAAGTTATTATTTAACATACAATAAAATCATTTATACTGCCTTTTTGACAGTACTAATACTTCAATTATTAATTGATAAAAATGAACGAGAGAAGAAAAGGCAAAATTGATAAATATGAATTTAGATAAGCAAAAACAGAAAGTAAACTTAAGACAAACGATCTTCAGGTTAGTAGTGCAAAAACAAATAAATACTAATATAGAAATACATCGTAACCGTGGAAAAAGTTGAAAGAAATAATAATAAACAATTCATATATAACTTCAAACAAAAATAATATTATATATAATAAATGAAATAAGTAGTAATTGCAAATATTAAATTATTATGTACTTTTAGCAATACTTACATTTTTCAGTTAAACTTAAAATCCTTTAATTTTTTTAGCTTTGTCGAACGCGTCATCTTTCCAAAACGTCTATCGCACACTCCGTCTCTGGAACCATCGACTGCTTATTCCCAAACACAACATCTAAGCACGCAGGCGCCCACGCGTCAAACAGCCAGTGACACGGAAATTTAACACGCAAAAATCCAAACGTGGCCAGGTGATAAGCAGTGGCAGTGTTGAGAAGTTAACGTCTGCAAAACAAATCACAAGAGAGTGGACATTACTTCGGGAGACCATGTACAAAGCTGCAAAAGAAACCGTCGGACACACGAAAAGACGCCAGAAAGACTGGTTCGACCAGAACGATCCTAAGATCTCCCAAAAAACTGAAAGCCAACATTTAATAAGAATCCCAACCATCATCTCAACGAATGAAAACCAAATTCCTACATCTACACTGCAAAAGGGAGTTCCGCAGTGTCCAAAACAACTGGTGGAGAAACATGGCGGAAAACTTACAACTATACGCCGACAGCCGAAATATGATAAAATTCTTCTAAGGAATTAAGGAGGTTTTCGGTCCCGTCTGGAAGTCTACATCGACCCTGAAAGCGACTGACAACATCACCGAACTCACCGAGACTCAAGACATTCTCGCGAGATGCCAACATTTCTCGAGCCTTCTCAACCATGACTCCACTGCTGCGCCAGACTTCCTCTGACGTGTCCCACAGTACCCGGTGCGACAATGAATGTCTGCGAAGCCTACCTATCATGATTTCAAAGCTGCGTTCAAGTCCATCTGATCCGCTTGAGCTCCGGGTCCTGATAACCCGCTGGAACTGATCAAACATGCCGGATTACCTCTTAAAACAAGAATCTCCCTCATTCTTCTACGGATCTGGAAAATGAGGAGATTCAATCAGATCTGAAGGATCTTCAAGAAAGGAGAAAGAAGCATTTGTGGAAAGTACCGTAGAATCTCTCTTCTGCATATCACAGGGAAGATCTTCACCAGGATCCTTCTCAGTCGCCTGATCTTGTCAGAGGACATCTTCCCTAATATTCAATGTAGATTCAAAGTCATCAGATGAATCATCGATATAATTTTCTCCATGAGACAAATCCAGAAAAGTGCAGAGAGAATGGGAATGATTGCTTACGATCTTGAAAAGGCATTTGACAGTGTTCCAAGTTCAGCCATGTGACAAGTCTTCAGATGCTAT
Source organism: Acanthosepion esculentum (assembly GCA_964036315.1). Classification (NCBI taxonomy): domain Eukaryota; kingdom Metazoa; phylum Mollusca; class Cephalopoda; order Sepiida; family Sepiidae; genus Acanthosepion; species Acanthosepion esculentum. The sequence goes on along the minus strand of OZ038485.1, from coordinate 25,574,993 downwards.
GGATACCCCGAGAAATTCATGGCGTTCATCCAAGCTCTATACGAGGGAAATATGGATCGTGTTTAACATCAAACCGACCTTTCAGACCCCTTCCCCATTACAGAGGGATTGAAACAATAGTGTGTACTTGCTCCTACCCCCAGATCCATTTACTTCGCGGCAATGCTTCGGGAAATTCCAGACGACATCCCCAGAATCGACCTTCGATACCGCACCGATGGCGGTCCCTTCAACATAGCTCGCCTCCGGTCTAGGACTCGAACAACATATGAACGAGTCACAGTGTTCCAATATGCCGATGACAATTGCACCCTGATCTATGAACTCAAAGACTTCCAGAACTCAGAGGATAAATTCTCCAGAGTGTACATGCGATACAAACTCACCATGAACGTGGCAAAGACCAGAGTCCTGCTCCAACGACGACCGAGATATCAACCAGCACAAGGTGTCAAAATTACCATCAGCGGATTGGACCTGGAGAATGTTGAATAATTCGTATAACTTGGTAGTGTACTAATATCAAATGCATCCGCTGAAAAAGACGTTGATTACTTAATTCGACAAGATGATAAAATAGAGAACAAATAAGAAATGTATATCATTCTAACATGTTTCACTTTTATTAAAGCTTCATCAGAGAATGAGAGAAAACAGATAAAAAGACATAAAACTCAATTCAGTTTTCTTTGGGTCAGTTCTCATTGGTCAGTCACATGTCGTAAGAATGTAACATGTCAGATCGATATACGTTTCCATTATCATATATATATATATATATATATATATATATATATATATATATATATATATATATCAAATATGCGGAGCAATTCAATTTATATTACAATGAATCATTCATACAAAAAGTAGATTAGTAAAGTTAATGATATAAAATGGCGAAATCCCTTCGCTAACAAAATTTTAAAGATGCATTAACTTACAAATCACTCGATGAATGTTATGATACTTGTTTTTAAAAATTATAAGCTGTATAAGGTCTTTCTTTAATACGGAAGTACTTTCAACTGTACATTCAGTCATCTTCAGGCATGGAAATTATTTTGTTTTTGGTAAAATTCAGGTAGCATCCGAGACGAAAAATATAATGCGAATCGAAATATGTTTTTGTTATGTGTTATTGATAACGGATACAAACTTTTGCACCCTATTTTATATATATTTTCTATTTTTGGAAATTTTCGAAACATATTTTAACCTGAAAGCCGGTCCAGCTACATAGGAATGTTGGACTATAATTAAGTCCAAAGAAGACAAAGAAAACAAACAAGACCGATATACATGGGTAAACAAATATATATTAATACACAAAGACACGAAAAGTTACATAGTGTTTGCATGGAGAAATTATGTGTGTATGTTGTTGAGTGTTCGTACGTACGTGTATTGTTCTTAGCGCGTTCCCAGAATTTGGGAAATGCTGTATCTGTGAGATGTCACATAGTGGCCTAAGTGAAAAAGAGAGAGTTTTTACCTCGCCTCCGCTCGAGGTAGTGGCCCAAGGCCTGAGTCGAAAAAGAGAGATTTTACCTCATCTCCACGCGAGATGGCCGCCCAAGGCCTGAATCGAAAAAAAGAGAGAGACAGGCGAAGGGTCAGCCAGTAGTTATACTCAGGGGAGAGAGACCCCTGTTGAAGGATTAAGGAAACTGAGGAGGAGCTAACTCCGACACAGTTATATAAAGGGGTCGGAGTTATCTACCACTAGTTTCTTTGTATTTTATTGTTTATTAGTGAGATAGCCCACCATAACAGGGGTATAAAACAAGAAAATTAAATTGTATGATGAAATAACAGATTTATATACATATAAATCAATTAAGGTCTTTACAAATAAAACAAAATTTAAATAAAAGAAAATATTGATGTATTATTCAAATCGCAGGCAAGATCAATTAAAAATTATTTTTTTAGTTTATTTTTCTTTCCGAAAGAAATTTTTTTCACAATGAATACAGTAAAACAATTAATAAATCATAAATATGTCCTAATTTATTTTAAACGATAGTTTTATTTCATAGAAAAACTAAAAGATAAAAACATCGGTTTAACTTTTTATTTAATGAACCGGATTTAAATTTTGTCTGTGATTATTTGCCTTTACACCGCTATATCAGCCTGTATTTTGTTTTTAATTACACGGGAACCTTTTTATAGGAACCTTCATGTAAATAGATAACTCGACAAAAACGGCCTGAAAATTAATGAAAAAAAATTTTCTTCGTGTTAAATGTATATTTCATTATTTAGAAGAAACACTAAAGTATTTTTTGAATATTTTTTGAAATTTTTTAATCATTCTTAGCATGTCTTAATTTTAGTTAAAAATATTGTTTACGAAATATCGAACAAAAACTCGATATCAGCCATTTTTTTTTAAAAATTTTGATTTTTGAAAAATAAGTTAAATTACTTGTTTAAAAATCGTTTAAAAATTTAATTATACGTTTTTCAAAATTTATTCAAAGAAAATTAGAAAATTTAAAGTTTATTTAAAATATTTTGAAAGAAACTTTTACTTACTTTCTTCGTAGAAAAATGTTGTTTAAATAAAAGGGCGCCGATCTTAACATTTTCGACGTTTTGACAAGTGATGAAAGATGTCATTATAAATTATTGACAGCTGACGTGAGATTCGAGTTCTCATACGGAAGTACAGAATGGACATATTTTTTTTAATTGGACTTGCTTAAGTAGTACCTTGTAATAATTAAAGTAAAAAAACTTTCAGCATTCCAATTTTTGGATTTTTTTTGTGTTTTTAGTACTGTAGCTTTCACTATAAGTTTGTTGATACTATCTGGAGAAATTATAAATACTATAAAAAAAAAAATTAATTAAGATACAAGTGCTGCACTGCTGTTTCAGGGCCCATATAGACCCTACTAAATAAAGTCAATTCAGATCTATCATAAAAAAAATTATATCCTCAGTAAAAATAATCAAACATAGTAAAAGTCACAGCCTATTTTCTCTGAAAAAAAAATGAATTTTCATATTTTTATTGGGGTAAAAATAAAAAAAATGATTTATCATCTGAAGAAAATATCAAGGAACATTTATGTGAACCCCATGAAACTAGATATTTTCTGAAAGCAAACAATATGATCTTTCATTTAAAAATAAAATTGGTCAGTTTAAATGACTCAAGAAATTTTTTCAGGGGCCAAAATGAGGAAAAAAAAATGTAAATTTTGCATTTTTTGTAGTTCTAAGCAAAAATTTTCCCCATTACACGCATAAGATTGAGAACTTTGCATTCTATGATGGGTTTAATGTTGCTGACGAATGAGAATATTTACCTAATATTTTGTTGGATTTTCCTAAATGACAGAAACAAGCATTTTAATCAGCTGTGGCTGAGTGAGATAAAATTTAACAAGACATGTACATTAAATTATGCTATAATTTAAAGTACACTTATGAAATTTCATTGTCTTTTTTATGCTCACTTTATTAAATTTTAAAAATATCTCATAGAAAAATATCATAACTGACATAATACAAAAATAATACTGTATAAATTTCATTCAATGAAATTTATACAGTATTATTTTTGACGTATTATAAGTGACGTTTTTTTATTGCACACATGATACTTCCGGTCTTCCGTAGATTTCATTGGCAGACACATTATTGACACATGATTGAGACAAATTAAATTTTTTAATATAGATCTGTTTGTTAGTTTGTAATATGCTTTGGAATTTATAATCTGTAAATATATATCTACTTAATAACAACATTCGTAAAGTTGTACAAACTTTTCCCTAATTTTATAAGAATTAGCAACATAATGTAAAAATTAAAAAAATTATTTCAGAAACAACAAATAATTGTTTTAAAAATTTATTTTTTATCGAAATATATTTTTGCTTTCAGACAATATTGTCCATGTTCATCAAAATAAATAAAAGCAATTAAAAGCTTTTGAAATTAAATAATATTTTTGTTTTAATGAGTTTTGTATGTTACATTTCGGAGATGATTTTCAGGTAGAGGTGGTCCATCAAAAAAAAAATAAAAACATGATTTGGTTTCCTCAAAGCCTTGTGCTTTTAACTAATATAATCACTAAACTCCTCAAAATTAAAATTATAGAGTTTTCGTACAATTAGTTGGAGGGGGGGTAATACATATGAAAAAAAAAATTCTGCCATGACTTTAATAAAAAAAAACATATTTATAATAAGTTCCATCATTTGTGAATAGTTTCTGAAAGTTTCATTAAAATTCGACAATTATTTTTATTTTTGCAACATTTTCCAAATTAATGTGTGTCATACAAAAAAAAACGTGCTTAAAATTTTATATGTTATGTTACTAGATCCGGTGATACAAAGAGAAACAAGGTTTTTTTTTATCAAAATTTAGAATGTTCGAAAAAGAAAGAAAATTTTTTAAAAATAATTAAAAAATACTTTGATCTTTCCTCTCAATAATAACATAAGTTTTTAGACGCTAAAATTTTGTTTTCGTGAAGTTTGGCGTATTTTTTTATCATGCTATGCCATTTTTTAGCGATTTCGTGGGGTGGCCTATAAGAAGTATCAGGTAAAAAAAGATATTAATTGCAATTTTTAGGTAAAAAATAAATTGACAGAGTAGTTTAATTTATTATTATTTCCTAGAATAATATTTTTTCAAACGTTTATTAAAATGCCTGGAAAAAAACTCAATAGGGGAGATGTTTCCTAATCTTGGAGCATCTCTCGGTAATACCTTTCTCTTGGATTTACAGGCTATATGCCTTTTTAACCAAGGTTTTTGATTTTGAAATCATAATTGATAAGTAAAAAAGGATAAAGAAAAGGCTAAAATAAAAGTAATGACACATGAAAGACACGCTGGAGATAAAAATTTGTCTGTAATTGATGTCAAAATTACTAAAACAACTTTGTTTTATAAAGAAATTATCGGGGAAAATGGTGACATTAAACTAAAAAGAAAAAAATAAAGGGGCTCAGAACACCATTTAACATTTATTCAAGTGGCAGGAAGTGAGACTGGGAAATACCTGATTCATAGAGTAGTTCGAACCATAGGTGCTACTGGTGTTCTAACAGAAGAAGCTTTTAGTGTTTTGGAAGAATTTGATAGTATAGACAGCCTTAAGTATGTTCTTCTGGACAGTATAAATACAAATTTTTGATGTAAGCCAGGCCTTGTAACTACTTTGGAATAGAACCTCCTTTGAGAGTTATATACAATTGGCTGTTCATTACATCAGAAGGAGCTAATATTTAGAGCTGTTTTTAAATATATTGACGATACAACCGACTGCTCTTACTAGCCCACTAAGCAAATTGTGTGAAAAGGACTATCGTGATTTGCCACGAGTAGAATTTATGAAAATTCTTGATAATATTGATCAGAATTAATCAATCTATCCCAAAATGAAATTTGTGAACCTGCAACCACTGAAAATTTTTCGGAATATGAAATTCGAGCATTTCTTATAAATAACACAGAATTAGAGTTGCCAGATTTTCCTTCCCATTCTCGGAGTGTTGAAAAAACAGTGAAATTAACATCTGAAGCTTTTCATGTTGTTTACGGATTTACAGAAATCTTACGTTGTCACCTATGACCTTCCTTTGTTTCTAAAGGCACTTACACAGAAAACTTTGATGATATAATTATATAAATATTTGAATTGAATTAGTTTTCATGTAATATAAAATGTATTTACTAAAATATCAAACTTTTTATCTACTGTTGAAATAATAACATTTTTCAATCAAATATTGGCAAAACAAATGGCTTTTAAAATGCATTTTCAATGCCGATTTTTGATTGCATTTCCTCAAAAAGAGTCTGTCGCAGTTAGCTCCTCCTCATTTCCTTAACCCTTCAACAGGGGTCTCTCACTCCCGGGAGTATAAATACTGGCTGACATTTCGCCTCTTCCTCTTTCCACGGCTTCGCACACGTGCGGCCAACTGCCTCTCCTGGGGCCGCAACCTCGCGCGTGAGGCAAGGTAAAAAAAACCCTTCTCTTTTTCACTTACACGACTGTGTGATCTCACACAAGCAGCGTTTACCATATCCTGGGAACACGCTTACGCGTTCGTACGGACACTCAACACTCACAGAACTTTCCATACAGACACTGTAACATTTTATTCATGTCTTCAATGTATTTGTAATTCGTGTTTTTAATCTATTTGTTATTAATATATATTTGTTTGCATACATGTATATCGGTCTTGTTTGTTTCTTTGGACTCCATTAAAGTCCAACATTCTTATGTAGCTGGACCGGCCAGCGGAAGTCTTAACCCAGAGATACCCTCTCATTCTCTTCACATCAACACACTTCACCCCCACCGCACGGTCCACTACAAGTCTAAAGCTAAGAATCTAAAATTTGGTGTGAGTTTTTATCTCACTGAGTCCTAACTATATTTGTCCAACAAATATGTCCAAGTTGATTTGTATTAAAAAAAAAGTATAAAATCGACCTACCCTGCTCCATATGGACCTGAAATGTCGAGGCTAACCTTCTCGAATAGATAAGATGGGACATCAACGTCGACATAGGGTTATGCTATGCTTGCTACCTCTGGCCTAACAAGTCATGTATCTACTAATATACGTAGTGATTTCTTTGTACAGCCAAGGCTAGTGATACCTCTCACAGATAAGCCCGTAAGTTTTATCGATTCCTAGGTCTCCTAACTAGTTGTGGCACTTCTTTATTACCTCACTTCTTAACGATACAGGAACATATAAACGAGAACTCACTTCTTCATCTCGATTAGAAAGATAGTATAGCCGATCCTCTTCGTTAAGTTATCTACTTGCCCACGCTGCAAACAACTTTCCTCCTACTAGTGCTCATTGTTTTCCTCGTCCGTTTGGTATTCACTAACCACCTCTGAGCTGAGCTATCCCGTAAAGCATCATCTGCTTCTTCGATATCCGACCTATACCTTATTATGTGCAAGTTCATCACGTTAATTTGGTATGTTTTGTCGTCTACTTCTGGTAAGTGGTAAGTAAATTCCTCCTCTAACTTTTGAGGAATTCCTGACAGCAGCTCGACGTATGTATTCTCTCTATCCGCAAGATATTCTATTTTGCAGTTGTATCCAAGTTTAAGAGAGAATTGCTGGTTCTTTTTATTGATCCATTCAGCTTTAACACAGATACTGAAAAGGTTTATGATCACAAAGGTAGGCCAATTCAGATAGTAATCTAGCTTCTACGAAGCACATATGACGTACGCCTCCTTCTCAATCACAGGCGTTGAGTATAGCCTAAGAGAGAGAGAGAGAGAGAGAGAGAGAGAGATGAATTAAATGGGAATTTACATGACTGACTTTCTCAGGGCAAGGCCGCGTCAAGCAAGCCCAGATACATTGATCTCTGGTATCAATATACAGGGTCATTTGCTTTTTCTTAGCCTGGACTATCTTTGGGTCATTAATCATCGTTTCTTCAATCCCAATGTCTTGAACTCCTTCAATCTAATCATTGATATTGATTTTCCAAGCGTAGCTTAGATGTGGCACAAGGCCGAAATTAGGGGGCACCCAGTGAGGATCGAACTCATCGAGCCACCGTTATTTTCTGTCGAGTAACCCTTCTCTGTTTGCATGAGATTTTTCCCTCTTCAGGTGGGATGCTAATCCTTCGAATAAAGCCTTATCTTCAGGTGTCCATGTTCCTCGCACCTTCAACAAACTGATCTATCTTGGTCAGGAGGGAGCCTCCTCCAGTTCCCTTGGTGAAGATAGTATTCTCTACGATGATCTGATCGATCGCCTTCTCGGTATTTATTGGTAGGAGAACTGGTCTCTGTTCATCTCCGTTCGACCTGTTACCCTGAAGTACCCGAAACTGAGAGGTTGCTTAGTCTCTCGTATTAGCTAGGATTCTTTCGTACCACTTTGTCTCTCATAATGTATCAGGACATGCACGAACATGTATCTTCTCTTATAAACAGGCTGCTCAATGCGTCTGCTTAGTACTCAGTTACCTGCGTCTGTACTGCTTCCCTTTCACGCTGAACTGCTTCTTTGCAAGCAATCTTCTTTCTTTTTATGTGCCATGGCCTTGCTGTCAAGCTCTGTGTTTTCCCTCATAGGCGCTAATATTTGTCTCGTTATATTAGGCAGTTTGTTAAGCCAGAACACACGAAGAATATTTTGCCATGGCATAAGAGGCTAAAGGAAGTAATTGGAAATGGTTTTGTGACACAGTTCACTGTTTTTAAACAAATCACACGGTTTAGTTTCATTGAACTTTCCTGTCCATTTAATTATAGCAGTTTTCAATGTGTCGCAAGGGTTTTCTTCGGGCATAATTTCTAGTAAGTCCGTAAAACCTCTTTGACTGCTACGTCGACTGTTCTGTATTTGGGATAAGAATCATGGATATATTTTTAATAGACACCCAAGTTTAAATAATTGTTAGCGTGCTCTTTGTGAAAGAATCTTTTGGCGTTAAAAATCGCCTTCATTTGCATAAAACCACAATTTTAGGGTTATGGTTTCTTTCTTTTTATGTGCCATGTCCTTTCAGGACGTAAGCGATCATGGCCCACCACCTCCCTCTATCCCTTGCAGCTCTCAGCAAGCTCCTTCCCCCTGCTTCCTCCCCAGACCACGTTCCGTCATCCACCTGCTCAAGCTCGTCAGGTATATCACGCTCTGCTTTCCCTTGTTTCTCTTTCCCTCTATTCGACCCGTGAGTATCAGACTCTCCAGGCCCTCCTTCCTCATTATGTGTCCCAGAAACTTCAGCTGCCTCTTCCTGATGCATAAGCCTTCTTCTTGTTTGCAACCTCTCTAAGACTTCATCGTTGCTCACACGCTCGGTCCATGATATCCTTAGCATCCTTCTGTAGAACCACATTTCCATTGCCTCGAGTCTCGTCTTCATCATTGAGGAAATCGTCAAACATTCGCTGCCGTAAAAAATGACAGATGTCACGTAACAGCTCAGTATTCTTTTCTTTGTTACCAAAGATATCTTCCTGTCTCGCAATACTCAGCCCAGCTTTTGGAATGTGTCCTTGGCCATCTTAATACGTCTACGGATCTCAGTGTCGCACTTAACGCCCTCTGTCAAGACGCTTCCCAGATATTTAAACTTACGCGTCTGCTTGATTCTAGTGTTCCCGACTTGCAACACGCATTTCAGGCTCTTTCCTCTTACTGACGACCATGCATTCTGGTAGTTTTATGCTTGGTACTTTCTTCTCACTCTCCGCCTGCAAGCAATCTAAGCCAATCTTAAAACCCAGCTGGCTAATTCTGAAAGGTTTACCCCTTGTTTTTTAACCATGACCAGCGTCATTGCAGCATCCAAATGTACTAGTAAAATCACCATATTTGTTCGTTAGCCCCATTTACATTCTGGATTATCGTATAGATACAAACTGATATATTCTGAAACTACACCATCTGAGTAGTCATATGCTTGGTTTATCAGTTCCTCCGATGATAACTGATATATCCTGGCCAACTTTTTCAAGGGTTCTGATGTTGGAAATTCCTATAGTTTCCCTGAAAATATCGAAATCTTCGATTCACTTGTCCCTATTCTGGTAATATCGGCTCTTTTCATAATAGCCTTAACTAATGACAAACTTAGAATACTTGATGCTTCGTAAGAAATACGAGATTATGAAAGAAGTATGCGTATATTAACAGTTAATTCTGACAAAATAAGAGGAACTCTGGAGTATAAAGAACAGGTAGTGTAATTAGTAAAGAAGTAAAGAGACGTAGTGGCTAATTCAGACTCGGGGCTAGGGTAGATTAAAACGATCCATATGAAAATCGATACCGGTGATCAGCCATCTATAAAACGAAGGCCATATCGAATCCTACTGCATAAACGTACATTGACAGAAAATGAAATTCACGGGATTGCGAAATGAGATACGAGTGGTAGCTTACTTTACAGAGTCCACTTGCGATGTCCTTCTCCTCGTCTATTGGTTGTGAGACGAAACAAAACTGGTTGGCTAGGAAATTTACCATTGGTACTCATCTCCATCATGAGAATTGTAAAAGATGACTTGGGCTGTACACACGCCAAGATTGTTTTTGGCACACCATTACATTTAACTGGTCAATATTGGGAAGACAACTCAAAGATTTTTCCCACATCAACATTTGTACAAGATTTAAAAAGAGCATGACAGCATTAACCCTTACACCTACAAAGACACCTGCAAATATATATTTATAAGAAATGACAGTGTAAAAAAATCTTTGACTTCATATAGGCTCATAATAAGTCATCAATGAAATGGACAAGTACATCACTATCGAAAAAAATTGAAACAAGATAATTTAGGTACCTCCATTTGGTCACGTAAAAAACAGCATAGCATGATGAAAAAAGACCCCAACTCAATAAAAAGTTTTGTTATTAAAATGTTTATGTTATTATTAAGAGGAAAGACCAAAATATTTTTTATTATTTTTTTTAATTTTTTACTCCCTTGTAGCACGTTGTAAATTTTGCTTAAAAATCTTGTTTTTTTTTTACGACAGCGGCAGACCAAAGATAAAGGGGTTTTTTTTGGGTGGGGGCGCTTTTCCGGTGAGAAACACATTAATTTGGAAATTTTTCAAAAAATCAAATAATTGTGGGATTTTAATGAAATTTTCAGGACTTATTCACAAATGAATGAAATTATTTTTTAAATATTTTTTTTTAGAAAATTTTGGTAACAAAATTTTTTTTTTTTAAATATGTTACCCCCCACTTACTTAATTTTTCCCTGAAAACTTTTTTTATTTTTAAAGAAGTCTTTGGAGATGATAAATCACATACTTTTTTTTTTCAAGATTGAGCTATCTGACTGAAAAACGGCCCTGAATTGAAAAATAATGAATCCAATAAAACTATGATATTACTTAATTAGAAAAGTTTTTAATTGCTTTTATAAATAAGTATTTATGAAGGACATTATTGTATGAAGAAATAAAATTTTTCTGATGAATAATTAAGTTTTACAAGAATTTTTTCATTTTTTAAGAAATTTTAATTAAGTAATTTATAATAGTTTAAAATCGTGAAAAGCTCAGTATTAGGCTGTTCCCTCGAGGTGATGTAGTAATTAAGTGGAAACAAAATTTACGATTCCAAAATTGCAAAGTTTAATAAGTTTAGTTGCACTATTTTATTTCTTAATTATTTTTTATGTTGTATTTTTTTACTTAATACGTTCATTATTTCCATGTATGGTAGACTGAAATTGCCATTATTATGAAAATGTCACGTGATCTAGTTCTGTCTCTTTATTGTAATAAAGGTACAACACGTGGCCTTTTCATAACACAAAATATTCCCGAAAGTCTTTTCCTTGTTACACATAGTAGTAATTTCTTTTCAGTAATGTTTATTGGGTTAATAATAGTTTTAGTAATTATGTAATTAATAATAAAATAATTGTCATAACAATAATTAGAAATAAAATGAAAAATATTTAAAAATATATAAATTAGGTAGGTATCTCTACTATTTCAGCATAAATTTAGATTTAATTAAAAGCTTAATGATTAAATTCATTATTTCCATTAAGTAAAAATTCTGGTGTATTTCAGATAGAAACTACATTGGATTGGAAAGCCACATTTAATTTTGATTTATTAAATAATAATAAAATTACCATTTCATAAATTATTAAGTTACTTCTATCATGGTATTTTATTTTACTTTTTTTTAAATTATTTTTGCATCTTCGAAAGGTAAATAAAAGTCAATAAAAATTGCGGAAAATATGTTCATTTCTAACAATTACTAGGTAGCTAAAACCTCACCAAAAAGCGTTAACTCAAATTTCTAAAAATTATGTCATCCGTAGTAGCTGTCATCGCTTCGTCATTCAACAATCCATCAATCGTTAGATCAAATCAACACGACCGATCGTTAATAATTGGTTATATATTACTTTTTTTATGCTATAAGTAAGTAATATTTCTTTCAAATCAGATTAATTTAACTTTAAATTTTCTAATTTTACTAAAGTAATGTGTCAGAAATTTTTTTAAATATTTTTAAAATCGATAAACTTTTATTTGTTTACAAATTTCTTAAAATTAAGAAAATGGCCACTTTTAAGAAAATTTAAGAATTTGAAATTAAATTTCACATTCCACTGTATATAGTTTCTATCTGAAAAACACCAGAATTGTTTAGTTAATGGAAATAATAAATTTAATGATTAAACTTTCAATTAAAGTTTAAATGTAATCTTCAAAAATGTTTTTTTCATTTTAAAAAAATCATTTTAAACTTATTTATCGAAAATATATGCCGAAATAGTGAAGAACACTACTAAAGTGTGTTTTGTAATGTGGCGAATGTACTTGTCTTCCAGACCTTGTTGTAATACAATAGTCTTTAAAATGTTGTTGCTTCTGATGGAGTGTCATCTGCTTTACTCGATGTTCATCCGTCTTTTTGTGTAGGTTTTACTTTTAAGTGTGAATCATCACATGGCTGGGTTTGTTGTGAGAATTGCTTATTGACATAAGCAGATTTAATCGACCTATCGATATCAATAGGAACATCTACTGAATTTTCGATACCTAAAGTTTAAAATTAATTTTTAAAAATAAAAAAAAGCATTCTTGAAGATTTCATTTTGGCTTTAATTGAAAGCTAAATGATTAAATTTACTATTTCCGGTAATTAAAATATTCTGGTGTATTTTAAATAAATATTATATAGATTGGAATATCAAACTTTCGGCCAATTTAAGGATATTTTCTTAAAAGAGGCCATTTTCTTAATTTTAAGAAATTTGTAAACAAAACGAAAATATCGATTTTTAAAATCTTCCAATAATAAAAAATATATTTGTGACGTTATTTGTGTAAAATTAGCTAACTTCAAGTTAAATTAATCTGATTTAAAACAAATATTACTTACTTATAGCATAAAATATAATATACAAGTAGGGTTGTCCGTCTCTTCGCTCAAAAAACGCATAGCATGAAGAAAAAAGGCCCCAAACTTAATAAAAACAAAATTTTATCGTGAAAAAGTTTGTTATTATTAAGAGGAAAGACCAAGGTATTTTTAAAATTATTTTTAAAATTTTTTTCTTCCTTTGCAGCATGTTTTAAATTTAGGTTGAAAATCTTGTTTTATTTTTTTTTAGGTCAACGATTAGGTAATTAGCATTACAGTTGATTTTTCACTGTTTTCAGTTGAAAAAAAAAACATATTGATTTGGAAAATCTTGCAAAAGTCAAATACTTGTTGGATCTTAATGAAGCCTTCAGAACTTATTCACAAATGAATGAAATTATTTTAGAAATGTTTGTCTTTTTGAAAGTCACGGTATAAATATTTTTTTTTATATCTGTTAACCCCCCGAAATTAATTTTATGAAAGCTTCAAAAATTTTTTTTTGCAACCTTAATTTTTTTTTAATTAAATGCACAAGACTCTGAAGAATGTAAATCATCCATTTATTTGGTAAAAAACTGCGCAAAATTGTCCAAACTTTTACCTCAATTGTAAAAATACAAAACCCAATAAAACTAAGACAATATTTAATTAAAAAAGCTTTTAATGGCTTTTCTGAATAACTTATTCTAAAGTAATTTTTATCTGAAAGAAAAAAAAATTTTTGAGGAAAAATGAATTTTTACAATAATTTTTTCTTTTTTTTTCAATTTTAAATACATATGACAAAAGGTTGTTATATATTTTAAAATTAAGTTTCTTTATGAAACCTTATGGAAATGATATATTATGTTCTCTACTTTTTAAAGATCATAAATTTGAAAGCTTATTAAAATCTGACAACCGTTGATATTTTTAAAATAATTTTTTATTATTCCAAAATTGTATTTAAAATCGTCTTCAACGAAAGTATGGATGTACAGCTTTGAAATAATGTCACGTGAGTAGTTTCACTTGATAGAAGCAAGTTGTTTTTACTTCAGAAATTGCTTTGCATTCGATCAGTTAGCAACACAACAACGCTTGTCAAGTTTTCTGACTGAATATCGTCGCATTTTCAAAACTTTTCTTTTCAGTTTTCAAATATAAACAATTTTTCCTTTTTCAGTGTGAGACAAACTGCAAATACTATTTCCTTTTTTATTATTTATATTCAATTTTAGGCACGAAAACAGTGCAATGGCTTTTGCCTTTGATTCTCAGAAAAATATTTTATCATAACTGATACAGCTGTTTAAAACGCTTGTTTTATTTTTGTCATATGAGAGACATGCGGCGAAAAAAAGAATTTTATTTGCTAAGTGTTGTTGTCATCACCCCAGGTCTTAAAAAAACAAAACACAACACATCAAGCAATTTTTCAAACGTCAGTTAGAAAAACAAAAAGACTTATTGTTGATCCCAGTGTTGATGTTCTTATCTGAGAGTGGTGGGCTGCTAGGTGACTAACCCCAATATATCAAAGTCAATTTGGCTTAATTTTTCCTTATCGCTGCTATTTTTTTGTGAAAAAATTGACACTTCTGGTTTCCTGTGGTTAGAAATTGCATTAAAATCGGACAATAACTTGATTTTTTACAAGAATTTTCAAATCAATGTGTTTTCAACGGAAAAGAAGCGCAAAAAAAACTATGTTATTGTCTCTGACAAAAGAAGACTTTAACCAAAATTTCGAACGTATTAGAAAATATTAAAAAAATTTTAAAAATAATTAAAAAATACTTTGGTCTTTCAATCTTAATAATAACATAAGCATTTTGACGAAAAAAAATTATTTTTGTTAAGTTTGTGGCATTTTTTATTACGCTATCTGTTTTCCCGCTAAAACAGCGGACATGTTTACAGATATTAAAGAATTATTTAAACATATCCCTAGAAATAAATTTCTAATGGTATCGAGGAGGCCTTTGTCGTGTCCATTAAAATAAATAAAAATTAATTATACTGTGACAAATAATTATAATAAATAATTATAGCAATTATCATTAATACGATTCACCGTTTCTAAACCAATGAGAATCAAATCCATTCTTCTCGCCTACCACACACAAACACGTGACACCCTCACTATCAGACAAGCAGAACAACACGAGGGTTGACAAAAAAAAAATGATTCCCTTACTTTTCAGCCCACAACGAATTCGAGATAAGAAAAAACTCCAGAATCTTTTTCTCTAAATTAATTATCTGGATACTCACTACATTATATTATTTTAAAAAATAAAAAAAAACATACAAGAAAGACGATATACAATTCTTACTCAGTATTACCATCTCTCGTATCTTTCACACCACATAACAACAACTGTTAACAAGACAATAAATAATATTTGTTTTGCCATTTCCACGTCTTGATGTTTCTCATTCTCTACTGTAGAGAAATTGACGGTTCAGGCAGGGGAAGGAGTAATGTACTAACCTTGGTTGTTGGTTCTTGTTGACTAAAAGCTGTTACGTTTTTACTAAAAGAAATTTATAGTTACAAGACAGGGTATCATCACTTGTTACCACGTGATCCCCGAAGTGGTTATAAAGGAAATGTTTTGCTTCCTTTTTTGCTCTTCTTGTAATGTAACTCAATGCAAGTTATCAGACGACATCTCAGAAGGAAATATTTTTTCGCAACTTAAGTACTTTTGCTCCTTTCCTCGACATGCACCGTTTCTGGACTTTTTTTTTGTGGAGGTGGGGTGAGATTTTCTCGACACTACAAGTATTTTTCTATGCATAAATATTAGGGGGGTTACCCAGAGTTTTAACTTCCTTTCTACTCCTTAGTAAATATACATTCATACATCGAAATCTAAGCGATGGTCATACTCGTTTAAAAATTTGATAGCCATCATTTATGTATGTATGTATGTGATTAATAGTGAGGTAATAAGAAAATGTAAGTAAGTACATATATTTTTACATATACGAGAAAGAAAGCAAGATATAACAGCGTCGTGGGCTGCAGAATTACTTTGAAGTTTAGAATCACTGAAGTGGATATTTACATCAATGTTCTTAGACCACCAGTGTCGAAAAGGTAAATTTCCTAAATTTATCTGTTCCGGGAAGCTCCAGGAACGATTGGAATTGGGGTTTTTAACCAATCACAATCGTTCCTGAAGTTCTTATTTAATGTTTGAATGTTAAGTTATAATTCTATCTATCGATCTATCTGTCACTCTCTGTTTCTCTCTCTCTCTCTCTCATATATATATATATATATATATATATATATATATATATATATATATATATATATATATATATATATATAATTATTATTATTATTATTAATAATAATAATAATAAAAATAAAACCATAAATATTCATCGCTTCAGACCGAAATCTTCTTAGTAAATGGAGATAATACACTGGACGGATATATTAGATTGATAGGGGGGAAGGAAAAGCAAGAGAGAAGATATGACAGAAGGAGAGGAAGAAGAAGAGAAAGTGACGGATGGACAGGCTCGTTTTAAAAAAATGAAATAGAGGTGGGTATGGAAAAGAAAGGGTTAAGGGAGTAATGAATGGGTAGTATTAAGCCTTAAAAAGACTGACCCGGCCAAGAATTTTTCCCTTAAAGTTTGGAACTTTGTACATTGGGTTATACAGCAAATTGACCGATATGGCCTGTTATTTTAGGCAGGACCAACCAACCGTGACCTAATCCTTAATAAAATAATTTAAAACTATAATAATAATAATAATAATAATAATAATAATAATAATATGAATAATAATAATAATATCAAACATGAAAGAAGGGGCTTTGAATATTAAATTCAGATAAATAAAACAAATAAATTTAGCAAATTGAAAGTAAGAATAAAAATAAAAAATATAAAAATGAGTAAGATGGTGTATGAATAATGATACAAAATATTTATTTAGAAATATAGGTGTGGTGTGCATCGGTAAGACAGTCATTGCCCTGATGTGAGTTGTCGATACATTAATGTAAACGTCAATTCACACCTCCAAAACCAAATTTTTCTGTTAAAATATTAAGTAATATTTGTTTCCAGTTACATTAAGTAAACTTTAAATTTTTTCATTTTCCTAATGTAACTTTTAAAAAAATATAATTTAATTTTACAAGATTTTTAAACGGAGAATTTCACAAAAATGGCTGGTTCACTTAAAATTCGAAAATACTGTCACTTCTGTCCTTTCGTTTCACTACTAATGCGTTTCAATTGTCAACCGTTTTCAATGCTGTGACGAAGTTATTTTTAACTATATTGTAAAACATTTTAAATAAAAAAAAAACAACTATATTGTACAAACGACTATGAACTTCTACGAATTTAACTTTTTATATATTTGATTAATGTTCATCTTACAGTCAAGTTTACGGCTATATCACATTACAACAGGTAGACCAGTTGCCACCCGAGGCTAAAGAACCCAGTTTGTCCTGCTATTTACCCATAGTTGTGGGGAGAAGAAAGGAGTTATACCTTTTCCAAGCGTAACTGGATGTAAAGGATCCGACTGGAATTCGAACTCGGCTCACCGATTCTTCAATCTAAGCTACTATCCGTTATTATTCCACCGTGTGTTGATAGTGTCTTGCAACATTTGGTATTCCCAAGCGGCCAACCATTTAGGTACTGACAATCGTTACTTAACTCTTGTGATCGGACAAAAACTTTGTTTCCACGTGATATGGCCGTAATGTAGGGATTTTCCCGATTATGTGTATGTGTGTGTGTGTGTGTGTGCGCGCGCGCATGCACTCTACAGTGTATAGAGTAGAATGAACAAACCCAAGGCTCGAAATAACTGTTTAACAGCTTTTATTCGTGATTGAAAAAAAAAAAGAGTACAAAATAGGGGTGTTTTGTGGGGAAAAGAATTGGGTATTCCAGTTATCAGAGTTTTTCCATGAGTAGATATTTCGTAAAGAGGGGTTCCTCTGCTTGTTCACACGAGGAACGAGAAATCTCAGTGTCAAACTGCTAGGACCGGTACGTTTCTTCTGCGGTAAGGGTTGTGAGTATTTTTCCTTTTGGTTGGTGTTCTAAGGGAGACGTCTCTGCTTGTTACCACGAGAAACGAGAAAGCTCTGTTTCAAGCTGCTAGGACAGATCACGTGTCTTCTGCAGCATGGATTGAGAGTAGTCCTTGAAGCTGGCATTGAAGTTATCGGCCGCTAAAAGGGAAAAGTGGAAAACGAGACCGAATAGGGTTCGGCCAACATTTTTATATGAGTTCTGGGACTTCCAGTTGTTCTCTACTGATTACTTCCGTTGCTGCAACTGTTGAATCGAACAAAGTAAGTAAACCCCACATACCACAATAGCCAACAAGTGAGATAATAAGGTAAGCATTACTCAAATATATGACAGTTATATTAGCGAACGTTGATAATCCATTCTACAATGGAATGTTTTACAATATATTTATGGTAAAAATAACAAATTTATCACAGTATTGAAAATTGTTTACAATTGAAACACATTAGTAGAGAAACGCAAAACAAAATGAAGGATATGAGAAAAAAGTACTATGAAACATGAACTTTGGTTATAATGACTGTGTTTTTAGTGTAATTTGTTAGTCGGAAGTGTGAGTTTGATACACTCTTGATCATGTTTGTGGGGCTTTATTTCCAATTGTGTCTTTAATCTGTCTTTTTCAGTCACTGTGTGTGTGTGTGTGTTTTTTTTTTTGTTTTGTTTTGTTTTTTTGCTTGTTTTGACACGTGCAATAATTCACTGAATCATTTCAGTTTTTCCGTAGTAAATCAACCGTGCAATTTGCCCGTATGTGCTGTTCAGCTTTTTTATGTGTTCTGGATCAGATTTTTTAATTTTCTGAAGACGGATATAAAGATGTATACCATACCTGTAAAAAAAAAAATATCACGAACACAAGAGTAAATTAATTTGTTTCAGGTAATAAAATATTTTATTTAATTCATTTGAGTTTTTTTTATTTACTTTTTGCTTAAAAGACCTTGGAATTGTTTTCCGAAAAGATTAAAAGGAAAATACATTCAAAGATAGTAAAAGTAAGCCCGGGGGAACTTCGTAAAGCCACAGTGAGACGATGAAATTGAGCATAGCAGATCATGTATGAAGGGGAAGGGGTGGACATCAGCCCTTGTGGAATGAAATGAAAATATTGGATAAGGAAGAACACTGGATAGTTAGACGTTTGACAGAATCAGCGCATATACTAGGCCATGAGGACCCCCTAAGTAGGCCTAGGATAGAAATAAATACAGTATAAGAGCCGCTAATAAAGAAAGAAAGACAAATAACAACAAGCCTTCAACTGCAGCAGCAGTCAAAACATGACAGTCAATGTTGTATACCCCTCTCTTCTGGGGAGGTCTTTTAGGCGACGGGGTCGATTCCACAACAAGATTGCATTCTTCTCCCTCGGCCGGTTGATCGCTAGTTGGTTTGTTCGGAGGTAAAATGAGAACTTCAACAAAAGAGATTTTGACTTACTACTTTATTAAACACGTCGACGAGTACATTTTTAACTAGCCAGTGTGGTCGCTCTATCACCCCCACTGGGGAGCAAGTCCCCCGAGATACGAAATAATCACGTCTAATGTGTATGACGTGTAAAACTTGACTCATTGAAAACACTTTCTATCTATCTGACATTCCGACGTTCGGCTCAGCCAATCAAAATTTACATCCCTATTTTGTCTACTATCTGACCTTAAAAGTCAACCTCAGATGGCCTGAGCCAAAATACACTGCCACTAAAAAATAATAGTCTGAAACTATTATTTAACACCAGCAGCAACAGTAAAAACAGCATCAGTGGCAGTGACTGTGACAGGCTAATTAGCAGTAAATATTAGGTTTAAAGTTTACTCGAACAACAAACTAGGAGGTAAAACGTTGGTTTGTGAATTTGGTGATATAGTGGTTGTGAGTTCAATCCCTGGGTCTGACACTGTGTAGTTGCACTCAGTTGAAACGGGCGAGCAATAACTGAACAGTGCTAAGTAAAATTAAAGCTAGACGATATCCCTCGACATGAGCAGTGAAAAGAGAACAGTCTACCCCTGTAAATTAAATAAAGGGTTCAGTCCGAAATTCATTGTAGGTTACCCAGATCATATACACCTGAGGAAGGGGGTACAACGGCCGAAACGTTTTGATAAAAACAACAAAGATGAGGATAATAGTCCGCATATAAATAGTGTTAATAATAATGGTTCAGCAATACAGGTCTTTCTAACTAACCCATAAGATTAGTTAGAATTCCGATGAGGGAGCGAGTTAGCAACGAGGAAGCCTTAAAGAAAATGGTAGCAGAAAGAACATTTATACTTAGAATCTGGCAGAGACAATATTATATTATATTATATTCCTTAGACAAGTAATGAGGAAGTGGTACTTAGAAAAGTTAACCATCACAGGGAATATTGATGGCAAGATTCATCGACTAATTGATTGATTCGTTTTTTTACGGTTTATTAACCCATTGCAAGTTATTTAAATCCAGAAAATATTTTTTTAGATTGTAAGAATATTTTGGGGGGATAATAATGATTTATGTCTGAATTTCCGGGATAATGTTTTTTTTATTCTATCTATATTCGGACTACTGTTCTCATATTTGTTGCACTGCCAGTGGCAGCCTAATCAGCAGTGAAGGTTAGGTTTGAAGCTCTAAGTTTATTCTAGCAACGGTCTAATGGATAAATAGGTTACCCAGATCGATATACACTTGAGAAAGGCCAGAGAACACAACGGCCGAAACGTTGTGATAACAACAACAAAGATGAGGACGATAGCCCGAATATAAATAGTGTAAATAATGATAACTTCTTATTCAGACAAAAATTATCGAAAAGAAATTTGAATAAATAGTAATGTGACAATTCAATGTAAAACATAGCACTTGTGAGTAACCGTATCATTAAGATGTATTCGTCTTATTATATATGAGTTCCTACCCAAATATAATATACACAAGGGGTCGGCAACCTTCTGCTGACTATGTGCCGACTTAGGGGTTTTAAAATCATTCAGTGTGCCAACAGCATACGTATTTTTATACAAGTCAAGGTCAATATACCTGTTCTGCAATATATTTTATATAGTAATATATAGTATATAGTCTTTAGTATGGATTAAAATTGAAACAGCTAAATATCTTCTTTGCGTTGTAGTACTTATTGGTTCGGACTTCGTGGTGTCATTTGCGGCTGTGCCATTGAAATTTGCTTTGCGTGCCATACGTGGCACGCGTGCCCGACGTTGCCGACCCCTTATTAGTGTATATTAAAAGGGTTTGTTTTTTTTACAGACTCCAAATCTTATTTCGCGTATTTTACCAATCACTTTCTAAAACTCCACGTTATTATAACATCTATTATTATATTCTTCTTTCTTTTATATGCTGTGTCTCTTCAGGATGTAGTCGTTTATAGCCCACCACATCTTCCTGTCCCGTGTAGCTTTTAATAAGTTTTGTCTTTTTTTCTTATTTCCCCCAAACCCTGTTCTGCCATCCATTTACTCAAGCTCATCAAGTATGTTACGTGCTGATTTCCTATATCCCTTTTTCCCTCAATCTGTCCTGTGAGTATCAGATTTTCCAAGCCCCCCTTCCTCATTACGTGCCCAGAAACCTTAACTGTCTCTTCCTGATGTTAAGCATAAGTTTTCTTTTTGTTTCTATCCCCCTCAAAACCTCGTTGTTGCTCGCATGTTCGCTCCATGATATCCTCATCATCTTTCTGTAGAGCAACATTTCTGTTGTCTCTTATATCAAAATGTATTTTCGTTTGTTTTTTTTTTTTACAGATCTTTACTTCAAAGTATATTTCACGTAAATATTTTATGATAGAAATGCATTGAAAATTAAAAAAGAAAGAAATTCTGTAATTCTTCATAGTACTAAATAATTAAAGTTCATACAATTCACTGTGTAAATAATGTGAATAAATTATAACAGGTTATTTAAGATAGCCAACATATTAAATATTGTACCAGAATAGTCCTTCTATTGGCTTGTACTTACGGCGAAGCTTCGGTTCTCTTCTTGCAGTAATAATTCTTGTCGACCCAATACCTTGTCAGTGATTGGTCATTGTTCCTTCTTTAGCCCAATGCCGACAGGTATTCTCCCGATCGTAAAAATTCCACAAGACATTCCGTTTCAGAAATTATCGGAATTAGTCTTTTAGCCATAACAGTTTACATTTTATAAAAGTCACGCAAAGCTTTCTTCTTGTCCATAGCTCTCGCATTCAGGACATCAAAATCGCAGCCATCTTACCTGCTTATATGCATCTGATTCTGACATTTACAATTGTTACGAGACAGTAACTCTGTTCCTGTTGCTGTCCATATTGATTAGGCTAATATATATATATATATATATAAAAGTGAACATTGAAGTCAACACTTAGAGGCGACAGGCTGTCTCATGCTAGACGCAAATTGCATCTAACATAAAGCAGTCTGTCGCCTCTAAGTGTTAACTTCAATGTTCACTTTTATATTTACACACGCTCTATCTCTGATATTGAGCATTTTATCCCATAAATATAGCACGCCTTAAGAGTATATTTCTTCATATATATATATATATATATATATATATATATATATATATATATATATATATATATATATATATATATATATCACTGCCATGAACAGACAAAAAATAGTTTTATTATTGCCACTCATGATAATAAAACGTAAAAATGAAAAATGGCCTAGCTAACCGGTTTCGTACCTCGCAATAGAGCTAATTCGAGGTAAATAGAGTAAATTGTATAATTAAAAAAAAACAATAGACAAAGTGTATTGGTGGGAGAAAAAATATTTAAATGGTAATTAGTTGGAGGCCTAATATAAAGTCCTTCTGTTTACAAACAGAATGCTTTAATGATAGAATATAAATGGCCTCCAACACTTTTAGGTGGTAATTTGAGTGGGACTTGCTAAGGATGGTAAAACCATCACCACAAAAACAAACAGCACAATCATGGCTATTTATAAGGTGTTCTACGATGGAAGACCTGTAGTCAGTGTCCGAGGGATTGTACTTAAGGTTTCGGATTTTCGGTGGAACGTGTTGTCTTATTCTAACATCCAGCCTTTGCGTCGTTCTCCCTATCTAGTGCGAACCGCAACTACATTTAAAAGAATAAGGGTCTTCCATCGCAGAACACCTTATAAACAGCCATGATTGTGCTGTTAGTTTTAGTGGTGACGCTTTTACCATCCTTAGCCAGTTCCACTCTAATTACCACCTAAAAGTGTTGGGTGCCATTTATATTCTATCATTAAAGCCATCTCTTTGTAAACCGAAGGACTTTATATTAGGCCTCCGACTTTTTTTTTCTCCCGCCAATACACTTTGTCCATTGTTTTTTTTTATTATTATTATTATATAATTTACTCGATTAAGCTCTGTTGAGCGAGGTACGAAACCGGTTAGCTTGCCCGTTTTTCATTTTTACTTTTTATTATCATGAGTGGTAATAATAAAACTAATTTTTGTCTATTCATGGCAGTGATAAAATTTTGTGCGACTAAACATATCTTTAAATATATATATATATATATATATATATATATATATATATATATGCAGAGAGAGCCAGAGATTGTAAAATTGTGAGTAAAAAATGCCGAGAAGAATAGGAAAGGGAGAGAGACAATCTGAAACCACAAAGGATAAAACTATCACCATAACATAAAATTAACCACATTAACCACACGTAATTCTTAGAACATCCCAGATCTGTTCAATAATAATTTTCTTTGAAAATCAATAATCAAATCTTACCTACAACCATTATAGTTATTTATATATACCTACACTTGCATGCATACAGTCTTACACACATTTTTGCCAACTTTATACACAGTAGGAGCCACATAAAAAGAAAGTCTTGAAAATTACCGTCGGGACCAATCGGCTACTTTGCTGAAGATATCCTGTACATTTCCTGAGAAGCCGGCAAAGGCGAACATATTTTCCACATGTATAAGTTCGGGTATCACTCTACTGAGTTTGTAAGGCATGTACTGGGAATTCTTTGCCCAGTTATCGTCATCAAAAGTTTTGTATGTCCAGTACCAAATTTTGAGAAACGTAGAATTTTTGCTGGCAATAATTGCTTGCACCCCCAACGCATCAAGGCGACAAGGACCCAAGGTTATGGGATAAACTCTCAGAGGATCGAAACTTTTCAGCGCGAGTTCATCGGTGTCCATATAAATTCCACCAAATTCTGCAAAAACAATTTAATCATTGTTAGGATAACAACCTATAATTATTTTCTCATTATGAACCAACAACTCTGTAAGTAATAGTTAATAGACATGGAGTTATCTCCCTGGAACAGTTATTTTCGTTAATTTATGCTTTAATATTAGTTTATACATTAAATTACACGGATGCTGATGGCTCTGTTCAAGTTCTCCAAGAGGCCAGATACACATTCCAAATTTTGCTTATATAACCCCAAAATACAAAGTTTAACTTTGTTGTAGCATACCTACGGACGATAATGGATATGTCGCCATTCACATAAATACAGTAGTAAATACTGTATGTTGGTCTGTAGTTGGAGATTTGTCACCAACTGTGCTGGTCAAACTCTCTGCCTTTGAGCAAAGAGGAACACCAGACGAGGCTCTATCGAAATGCACAGTCTCGTCTCGGGAAACAGATACCCGACCCCGTTTTATACAGGGTCTACGGGGAATTTTTGGCCGAGCCCTCGAGTTCAGATATCCCACATTAAATTCGGCCTTGTACCACATCTGACCGCGTGGGGCGGATCGCAGATATCCTACAGTTGGAGATACATTGTTGAATTCACTTGACTCACTTCTAGCAGTTGACTACGATGCGCCGCTGGCGATTCTGATATGTGTTGTATTATCGTACATTTCCAATCTTCGTTTGATTATTCTATTCAGTAACGTCTCCCTAGGTTACAACAAACTTACAACCAGGCAAAAAATATTGTGTTAAAATTCTTCTTTTTTTTTTCTTGACACCATAATAACTCCATCAATGATTTGAATGTTCTTTTTTTAAGCTGTTTTTAGAATTTGAATAAAAACATTGCATATGAAACTAAATTAATATATTATTTTTTCATGGAACCTACAACTAAAATATTAAACGCTATTTATTTGTCCAATTGTTTATTTGCAGGATTATTAATTAATAATCTGTAGTAACTATGGGAAAATTAAATTTTGGATTTTTCCTTGGATTTATTGGAAAAAATACTTCACGCGGTAATTTTCTCGCCAATATCTATTTTTTATAAGTCGATCATTCGTCCATGTCTTGAATATTGCTCTCACATCTGGTTTGATACATCTGGTTTGATACATCTGGTCTGGTACTTCTGCTATATATTTAGAGATGTTTGGTAAAATCAAAAAAAGTATCTGCAATATCATCGGTCCTGACCTTGGATTCAATCACTTTCGCACCGTCATAACGTAGCTTCCCTCTGCCTTCTCTATAACTATTTTCAGGGCAACAGTTCTCTTTGTTACCTAGTTTTTGAGCTCCGTCAGGCTATCTTACCCAAGAAACACCACTTCTACGGCATCTTCAGTACATGTGGTACCCCTAAGACCCTATGGGTCACGGGATTAAAAAAAAAATTCATGAATATCTTAAGAAGTAGTTAATCTCCTTAGGTTCAGCATATCGGTTGGCCATTACTGCAAGGAAAGTTGGGTCACCATGTCGTGCCAGACAATTCTTCTCATCAGAATCCATCTCGCACATTTATAAGACGATCATTCGTCCGTGCCTTGAATATTGCTCTCACATCTGGTCTGATACATCTGGTCTAATACATCTGATCTGATACATCTGGTCTAATACATCTGGTCTGATACTTCTGCAGTATCATCAGCCCTGACCTTGGATTCAATCACTTTCCCATCACCATAATGTAGCTTCCCTCTGCCTTTTCTATAAGTATTTTCAGGGTAACTGTTCTGGTGCGCTTTCCTCTTTGCTACTTCGATTTTACGGATTTAATCACACGATGGCGTAATGGATAGCGGCTCGCATTGAGGAATCGGAGAGCCGAATTCGAATTCCAGTCAAATCCATTGCATTCACTTACGTGCTAATACACTTGGGATAGGGATGAATCCTCTTCTCCCATCATCTATGGATAAATAGCAGGACACACCGAATTCTATAGCCATGGATGTCAACTGGTCTACTGCAGAAAGAAATGACAACCTATTGCAGGAAAAAATGCTGCCTCGTCAGTCATGTATCGAATAAATATGATCACTTAAGCGTGTATCACGCATGGCACATAACTGACTGACTAGACTGGCCGTTAGTTATTATCATTTTAGAATCAATATTGCCAAGTTTTATGCTAACAGTTTCATCTCTCGCACTTCTCGCTTGTGGAAGTCTCTTCTGGCCTCTTGCTTTCAAGTCAACTTTGACCTTCAAAAATTTAAATGCAATCTCAATCGCTTTCTTTAATCCTATTCTTTTATTGCCCTTCTCTTTCTCTCTTTCTCTCTCTCTCTCTCTCTCTCTCTCTCTCTCTCTCTCTCTCTCTCTCTCTCTCTCTCTCTCTCTCTCCTTAATAATGTTTCTCTCTTTATCATATTTTTTACACTCACTAACCTGTTGCGTCTTTATTGTCTTTCTTGATGCAAAATGATTGTAGTTTCGAAAGTCTATTCAAGAGACTTTTAATGAAGCCATAACATCTGAAATTGAATTGCTACATATGCAGACGACACTCTTCATATCCAACTAAACATATTGTCCTGACTTGAGGATGAATTCTCCCTGTTTAGTTGGTGTCAAATATGGTCGTTCGTTGGATATGATTAAAGATAACCCACTTTTCATCACTGGTGATGATTCTCCCCAGGAAATGTTTGGTAGAAAGTCTACTCTTCAATGACGTGCAGAGGACAACTCCTTGATTAACATGAGAAAAAGTCAGTTGATGAGGGATTCCATAGAAACTCTTGACATTTTACCTGAGCTTGAACACCGATCCCCGACACGAACGGAAAATATGTAATTCTTTCAGCGGCAAGACAACTTACTTCTCATCGTGGTATTTACTTATTATATTTTGGCAACAGTAGATTCTGTAATCATTGATGTGTGGATGGTGTAATGGATAATGACATGCAGAGGTCAACTCCTCGATTAACATGAGAAAAAGTCAGTTGATGAGGGATTCCATAGAATAAAGTTTATACCCTGTCGATGAAGATGTTCTCTGATCGAAAGGTGGTTTTTATTGAACTGTTTTATTAATTTTATTACGACTTGTTCAAGATCTTCCTCGGCTACAGTTTCCAAAAGTTTGATGGAACTTAGTCATCCAAAATGAAGATAATCTTCGACAGAGAACATTCCCAGTTGAAACTGACAAATTCATTATTGGAATGTCCAAACACTTAAAACTTCATTTCTATAGACAGAGAAAATTCCTTACGAACCCTTTTGGAAATCATGCATTATACAGCATCTGATATAGGTCTGAGTTTGATACCTGAGTTTGAACACCGATCCACGACACAAACGGAAAATATTTAATTCATTCAGCGGCGTGTAAGACAACGTATTTCTCATTGTTGTGTTTTAATTATTATAGTTTGGGAATACTAGATTCTGTAATCATGGATGTGCGGGTGGTGTAAAGGATAATGACTAGGAAATTTTAATTGTCGAATCGAGTTCCAGTTACCGTTTGCTTCGTTATATTCACTTACGCGACAATTCTCTTGAGAAAGCTATGAATACTTTTCTTCTCCCCCAGATATGGGTTAATTTTTAAAACTTGTATCACTAACACAATTATTATCTAAAAAAAATACTTACAATCTAAAACTATTTTCTAACTTTAAATAACCTGCAAAGGGTTGATAAGTCATAAAAAATGAATGAACCAATCAATTATTTATTGCATGTTTTAGTATGATCCTGTTGTTCCTTTGCGATAATTCTGCCCTGTACTTAATGCAGATAATGTCATATAGCAAAAACTCAATACTGACAAAAAGTTTTCGTCCAAATTAAGAAGAATATTCGCGATAAAAGAAATTACGATTGAAACTGGTCAAATCATCT
>OZ038485.1:25169437-25541937 GCA_964036315.1 Acanthosepion esculentum | reverse complement strand
AGTAAAAAAAAAAAAAAAAAATTTGAAAGTGAATTTTTTTTAAAAAAATCTACCAACCAGATGCACTTAAAATTAGAACGAATTATATCACTTCGGTGCTACCATCCAATAAATTTCCGTGCCGTAAGTTGTGAATATATTGACGTACGTCAATTAACGCCTGTCAATTACTTAAAAAAGGAACGACTACGGTTGGAAATATCTCTCTTAAAAAAATTTCTGCTAAAAATGTAAGTAATATTTCTTTCAAATTACATTAAGTATACTTTAATCATTCTAAATTTCCTAAGATAACAAAAGAAAAAGGTGTAATTGATTTTTCATGATTTTTTAACTAACAAACTATGATCTTTCCGACAGAAATGTCGATAAGTTCGATTTTACGAAATTTTTTGACTCGAAAAAAAAACAAGATTTTTTAATAAAATTTTTAACATTTATAGGAAGGATTAAAAATTCTGAAAAAATATTCAGAAAATACTTTGGTCTTTCCTCTTTAATAACAACATAAATATTTAAACGTTAAAAATCGTTTTATCAATTTGGCGACCTTTTGTCGTCAAGGTATACCACTTTTTAGCGAAATATTGGACATACCTATATTTATATCTATAAAAAAAGAATGTATAAATATAAAATGTCTTAAAATAATTGTCGGATTTTGTCCATTTCATAATATATGTATATGTGTATGTATATATATATTATATATATATATTATATAAAACATAGAGGAATATATATATATATATATATTATATATATATATATATATACTTATATATATATATATATATACTTATATATATATATATATATACTTATATATATATATATATATATATACTTATATATATATATATATACTTATATATATACACATATATATGTATACTTATATATATATATACTTATACATATATATATATATACTTATATATATATATATACTTATATATATATATACTCATATATATATATACTCATATATATATATATATATACTTATATATATATACTTATATATATATATATACTTATATATATATATACTTATATATATATATATACTTATATATATATATACTTATATATATATATATACTTATATATATATATACTTATATATATATATATACTTATATATATATATATACTTATATATATACTTATATATATATATACTTATATATATATATATACTTATATATATATATACTTATATATATATATATATTATATATATATATATACTTATATATATATATATATTATATATATATATACTTATATATATATATATTATATATATATATACTTATATATATATATATTATATATATATATACTTATATATATATATATTATATATATATATACTTATATATATATATATTATATATATATATACTTATATATATATATTATATATATATATACTTATATATATATATATTATATATATATATATACTTATATATATATATATATTATATATATATACTTATATATATATATATATTATATATATATATACTTATATATATATATATATTATATATATATATACTTATATATATATATATATACTTATATATATATATATACCTATATATATATATACTTATATATATATATACTTATATATATATATATATACTTATATATATATATATACCTATATATATATATACTTATATATATATATACTTATATATATATACTTATATATATATACTTATATATATATATATATACTTATATATATATACTTATATATATATATATATATACTTATATATATATATATATACTTATATATATATATACTTATATATATATATACTTATATATATATATACTTATATATATATATACTTATATATATATACTTATATATATATATACTTATATATATATACTTATATATATATACTTATATATATATACTTATATATATATACTTATATATATATTTATACTTATATATATATATATACTTATATATATATATACTTATATATATATATACTTATATATATATATATACTTATATATATATATACTTATATATATATATACTTATATATATATATACTTATATATATATATACTTATATATATATATACTTATATATATATATATACTTATATATATACTTATATATATATATACTTATATATATACTTATATATATATATACTTATATATATATACTTATATATATATATATACTTATATATATACTTATATATATATATACTTATATATATATACTCATATATATATACTCATATATATATATATATATATATATACTTATATATATGTATACTAATATATATATATACTTATATATATATATACTTATATATATATATACATATATATATACTAATATATATATATACTTATATATATATACTTATATATATGTATACTAATATATATATATACTTATATATATATATATATACTTATATATATATATATATACTTATACTAATATCAAAACCAACAGACGTTAACGATTTCAGTGCGAAAAAAACGTTCTTTCTCTTTATTCCGATCTGAAGTCACCTGCCAAGTCACCTGCCATAAAGAGGGGAGAGGTCATGTTGGCTTTTCTACTTTGTTGCATTACACCCACTTTTGTTCATATATATTATTCTACATCCTAATAACTACACTTCGTTCAATAACCCTCTACCATGAGTGGCACTTGAGCCCTGCGTTTGGTGAAATTTGCTCTGGTTTGAAATGTCATGTCACGCCAGAAAGTAGGTGATCAGGTACAGCCAATGTTGTTTTAACTGACATTATGCTCAGAAACAGTGAAACACTCAATAGGAATTACGTCACGAAAACCAATGCCTTAAATATCTCAACAACTTTTAACAATGTAAGACATATGTGAGTGTTACACAGACTCTCCATTTGTGTCATCTCTGGAAGAGTCTTCTCATTTAGGAAGTCCTTTCTTAGATTGGTCTATGAAGATCGTTGCAAACAGCCAGTTTTGTGAACCGTCTTAGGCCAATGCAAGCACCCACAATGCTTTCTATTCTATCCAATCTTCTTCCTGAATTTTATTAACTTATTATTTTTTTATCTCTCTATTAATATTCTCTCTACCATGCGTGGTTCTTGAGCCCTACATTTGGTGAAATTTAGTATATATGCATATTATATTTTTAATATTGGTATATATTATAACCGATCTCATTTAGTCTCTCTTTCTAGGATAGGCAAAGTATTGTTTGTTTCCGTTTCAGAAGTAAATTCTTTTGTAAGTTCGACTTTAGTTTCTTTATCTACAAGTCTTGTAAAATTGATTTGCTGTGATATATAAATAGATTGTCATTTATTTGCTTAGAGGCGAATCCATTGGTAACCCAAATATTTGTTGATAAAAATTATTTTTACATGTGAAATAGCATTGATTGGTGACGAGACAGCAGATTTTTATCATTTTTAGCTATTTGTCTTTCATTGTGTTAGATGCTTTTTGAAAGATTTAAGCATTTGTTAACGTGAATGTTGGTGCACAGGGATTTAACATCTAAACTAGCTATGAGTTGTCAGTCATGTTTATTCCTCTTTAGCTTTTCAACTACGTTGCCTGAACTTTTTACATTGTGATGGGTGGATTGTTCATAGGAGAAGGCTTAATATTTTTATTGCTTTTGACATCTTGGAGTAGTATCAATTCCTATTATACTGGGGTGCATTAAAATATCTGCTTTGTGGGTTTTAGGTAGACCTTAAAGTTTGGGTATTTTATGGAGATATTATATTAGTCTATAGCGTGATTTGTTTTTATTATTAATTACTTTTTTTTCAAATTTCTTCGTTTTAATAGAGCAGTTATAAACTAAAAGAATATCCGTTTTTATTATGCAAGCCAATGTCTTCACAATGAAATTGGCATGACTCAACCTTTGTTGGTAAAAACTTTCATGATAACCTTACATTTATATAGTTGTATGAGAGGCGTGGTCTGCTTGGGGGTTAAGAAGTGAAACGAGAATTTTTTTTTGTCATTACGGGATCCTATGGTTAGAAAGAGAGAGAGAGAGAGAAAGAGTTTTTTTTTCTAATGTCTTATACAACGCCAGCATAGGGCGTCAGGAAAGTCACATGACAGGCAAGGTGGGTCAATCCCATAAGCATTTTCGCCCAAGGTTTTGTTTCTTTGATAGACAAGTACCAAGTATTTTTTTTATTACAGAATATTGCGTGTTCAATTATCCTTAACTTTCATCAGAGTCTGACTATTTATTGTCACCTCAGTCTCTAAACATCTATTAAACGAGTTTTTGTATCTTCTGAATGATCAATTAAACAAATTTCAATACTTTAATATTTTAATAGTTATTAATTTACTAGGATGACTGATATTTCGTTCAATATAATTGTTGATATCATAATTCAACAGCTTAATTTTCCTTATCTTCTTTTATGAACAATTTACTTCTTTGTTTGCTCTGAATGGTTTGAAATGTCATGTCGCACCAGAAAGTAGGTGATCAGGTACAGCCAATGTTGTTTTAACTGACATTATGCTCAGAAACAGTGAAACACTCAATAGAAATTATGTCACCATTGCCTTAGATATCTCAACAACTTTTAACAATGTAAGGCATATGTGTGTGTTACACAGACTCTCCATTTGTGTAATCTCTGGAAGAGTCTTCTCATTTATGAAGTCCTTTCTTAGATTGGTCTATTAAGATCGTTGCAAACAGCCAGTTTTATTTATTATTATTTTTATCTCTCTATTAATATTCTCTCTACCATGAGTGGCTCTTGAGCCCTACATTTGGTGAAATTTAGTATATATGTATATTATATTTTTAATATAGGTATATAGCAAAACCGATTTCATTTAGTCTCTCTTTCTAGGATAGGCAAAGTATTGTTTCCATTTCATAATTAAATTCTCTAGTAATTTCGACTTTGGTTTGTTTATCTACAAGTCATGTAAAATAGATTTGCGGTGATATATTAATAGATTGTCATTAATATATCGGAAATATGTCGATTGTTTAGATAAAAGATCTTGGAAAAGACCAGATTCAAGAATTCTAAAAAATATGTACCAAAACCCCCGCTTAGAGGCGAATTCAATAATAATCCAAAGTTCTTTTGTTTTTTTTAAGTCATTGTTAAAGGTGAAGTATTATTGATTGGTTAGAAGACGGCAAATTTTTCTCATTTTAGCTATTAGTAAGGAGAAGTTTACTTTTGATTGTGACAGATTTATTTTTTTTAGATTTAAACATTTGTTTAACAGGAACTTTAGTGTACAGATGATTTAACATATAATCTAATCATTTTAATAGATTCGTATGAATGGAATATGTATTCTTTGGTTTAGATTGGTTTGGTTTATTTTGTTTTACAGCATATCAACCTCAATGGGTTATTTAATACCGACATTTTTAGGATAGATTCGTATGAATAGAATATGTATTCTTTGGTTTGGATTGGTTTGGTTTATTTTGTCCCACGGCACACGAACCTCAATGGGTTATTTTATGCCGACAACATTTTTAGGATAGATTCGTATGAATAGAATATGTATTCTTTGGTTTAAATTAGTTTCGTTTATTTTATCCCACGGCACACCGACGCCAATGGGTTATTTAATACCGACAACTTTTTTAGGATAGATTCGTATGAATAGAATATGTATTCTATGGTTTAGATTTGTTTGGTTTATTTTGTCCCACGGCACACCAACGTCAATGTGTTATTTAATGCAGACAACATTTTTAGAATAGATTCGTATTCGGTGAGAAATTTAATTGATAACAAATTTATTACTAGGCGTGGAAGACAATAAAAAAAATTAGCGAGGAGAACACGTTTCAGGAAGTCAGAAGATCATGTTTGACGTTGCATTGACATTTTTGAAGAACGAAGGTGATAGGGAAGCACGAAACTGGAAGTGTGTTCAGCAGGTGACAAGTGCGAGAAAATAACCTTTTAGGGTATAACTTACGGTTACATCTAGCTAATGCAAGCACCCACAATGCTTTCTATTCTATCCAATCTTCTTTCTGAATTTTATTAAGTTATTTTTTTTTTTATCTGTCTATTAACATTCTCAGATCATTAATAAACATGTACGTACATGATACCACAGTTTACGGAAACACCTAGTATTGGTTACTGATCTCTCTGTTAACCTCGCGCAATCAATTCAATCAGTAAAAAAAAATGGGGGGGTGCTATCAGGTAATTCAACAGTAAAACGAGGAGACCTAGTTGCTAATATGACAGTACGCTTAAATTCAAGCGATCGAGATACCGAGTAGGAGAGCTCATTAGATTGGTTGTTTGGGGTTTTATGGCATATCAACCACTATGGGTAATTTAATGCCAGATCCAGTATTTACTAGATATATAAAAAACGTATAGTTGGCAACATCATTGTTTCAAAAACGTATAGCTGGCAATTGTTTCAAAAACGTATAGCTGGCAACATCATTGTTTCAAAAAAATGTATCCCTGGCAACATCATTGTTTCAAAAACGTATAGCTGGCAACTGTTTCAAAAACGTATAGCTGGCAACATCATTGTTTCAAAAAAATGTAGCCCTGGCAACATCATTGTTTCAAAAACGTATAGCTGGCAGCTGTTTCAAAAACGTATAGCTGGCAACATCATTGTTTCAAAAAATGTATCCCTGGCAACATCATTGTTTCAAAAACGTATAGCTGGCAACATCATTGTTTCAAAAAAATGTATCCCTGGCAACATCATTGTTTCAAAAACGTATAGCTGGCAACTGTTTCAAAAACGTATAGCTGGCAACATCATTGTTTCAAAAAAATGTATCCCTGGCAACAACATTGTTTCAAAAACGTATAGCTGGCAACATCATTGTTTCAAAAACGTATAGCTGGCAACATCATTGTTTCCCATCACATTTTAGGGGTAAGGTGTTAGTATATTTAGTGTAGGGTTTGGGAGGGAAAGTTAATTGTAAGTTGTAGTTGTTTAGGGATGGGTTAGATGTGATGGGGCATGACATGACCAGCCGATTGATCGGATTGACGGCCTTTTGGTTGGACGTAGTTTATCGTCATACCCAGGACGCGGATGTAGTTTATCGTCATACCCAGGACGCGAGCTCATTAGAACAACTGCTACGAAAGTATTTATAGAAAAGACAGAGGGAAGCCACGTCACGGCGGTAAGAAAGTGACTAAAGTCGAGATGCCAGGTCGGGACCGATAAAATTAGAGATCTATGAATTTTGTTGAGAACTTCGATATATATATATATATATATATATATATATATATATATATATATATATATATAACCAGAACACCAGACCTGATTTAGCATCAATATTCAATGCAAGGACGAATAGAAGATTTATACAAGAGGGATTTATACAAGAGGGATTCTGTCGATAAAAATTGTCTAGCACGGCACAGTGAAACAACCTTCTTATCGGCAGACCTAGCAATTGATTTAATATGATTGTCCCACTTCATGCCAGTAGAAAATGTGAGATCAAGAAGAAGCATTGAGATTATCCCCTGGGGGTTAACATCAGTCATGCTAATGGAGGGAAAATGGTTCTCTATGATGATTAAAAGATAGTAGTTTTGTTTTAGAGACGTTACAATTTAGCAGCCATATCTTGCCCCAGTTAACAACTGATTGTAACTCATTATCGAGGACAGATGCTATTTTTACTATTGTCGGGCCTATCGGGCGTACTATTAAAACAGGAGCAAATAGTTATGTCATCAGCAAAAATATCGACCTGTGAACTGATGACATCGGGTAGGTTGTTAATGAGGATAAGAAACAATGTATGTGCAAGTATAGAGCCCTGGAAGCAATCCCGCATTAATGCGAAATGAACTAGAAACGTGACCATTCAATATGATCTTCATTACTTGATTTGTTAAGAACGATTGGATTAAATAAAATATCCGGCCAGAGATAACATAGGACTTGAGTTTGTGGAGAATGCCAACATGCCAAACCCCGTCAAACAATATCTAAAGCCAAAGCCGGAGCCTCACTGTTCTTATCGTTATTATTGAATTTACCTGATAGGCAAGTTCAGTAATAACAGTTAACATATCGGCGGTTGACCTAGAGAAAGGAAAG
This sequence comes from Acanthosepion esculentum, assembly GCA_964036315.1. NCBI lineage: Eukaryota > Metazoa > Mollusca > Cephalopoda > Sepiida > Sepiidae > Acanthosepion > Acanthosepion esculentum. The sequence continues at coordinate 25,533,793 of OZ038485.1, read as the reverse complement.
CCATGTTATTTATCTGTAGAAGGCCATGTGACACGAGATGTTTAACCAATTCAGGGTTGACTAGAGACTCTAGTACTTTGCCAAAAATGGTAAAAGACTAATAGGTTGATAATTCGAGGAATCGGAATGTTCATCAGAGTTCTTAAAGTCTGGAACTACCGAAGATTTCCAACAAGCCGAAAAGTAAGAAGCAGCAAGGCATCTGTTGTAGAGTTTGGGGGAGAACATGTGCCAGTTCAGGAGCACATCCCCGTGGGGCAATTTCTGAGATACCGCTAAGTCCGCACGCGTTGCGGGATCTAGTTTGGAGATGATAACAAAAACCATGGATTGAGTTTGGTTCATATCACCGAGTGGAGATTCCAGTCGAGTGGTTAAATCAAACATGCCCCTGAAGCGTCGAAAATGGAATTTGAAGAGAATATCCGAAAAAAGCTTTACCAGGAGTAGATAACTTACAGAGCCGCCGGTAATTTCTAGATCGAAACTTGCAAGAGGCTATATTGAATACTGGAGACCTATCTGGGCTGGCGCTACCAATTAATCACTTTCCAGCCTTGCTAAAATTCGAAATCACTCACGCAGCCTTGTGGATGATTAATTATTCTCAACCCTTCAGACCCTTTCCCACAGAGTCAACTTTGCAACACCATCTATCGCTATTTCCATGGCAAATGTTCGGATGAGCTCCACTCTTTAGTTCAATCAGTTCAGGTCATTACAGCTAAGACTCGCTATTCTACATACACCGCGTCTAATCCTCCATATTCCATTTGTAAGGAGGAAGTTCGACTTAGACACCACCACCCCCGGAAATTGCTAGTTTGTGGATCAAACTCTAACCTGAATTATTCCCTGAAAGTTACAATGTTAACCTCTTCAATTTAAGGGTCAACTATTATCTATCCTACATATCCTCATAATTTTCAACTCATTCTACGTTCACCTACCTCCTCTTACATTCAGTCCGTCCTGGGTAAGACATAAAACTACATCCGCGTCCTGGGTAAGGCGATAAACTACGTCCAGCAGCAAGGCCTCTGATCAGCAGGTTTTGAGAAGCGTGGAACCACCACTTAATTGCTGGTGTTCCAATGTCCACCCTGACCCGAGGTGGTAGCACCTGTTAGGCTCCCAGTTATGGGTAAATAGTTAACAATTACCAGCAATACTTTTTGAAAAAATTATTACTAGCAATACAATTTTTAAGGAAAAATATTGACATAAACAGATTTTTGACAAAACACAATACTACCAGCAATAAAGAATTTTGTGAGCATTGAGTGGCCCATTGGGGTTTTGGTGTGCCGTAGGACAAAATAAACCAAACCAATCTAAACCAAAGAATACATATTCTATTCATACGAATCTATCCTAAAAATGTTGTCGGTATTAAATAACCCATTGAGATTGATATGCCGTAAAACAAAATAAACCAAAGAATACATATTCTATTCATACGAATCTATCCTAAAAATGTTGTCGGCATTAAATAACCCATTGAGGTTGATATGCCGGCAAACAAAATAAACCAAACCAATCTAAACCAAAGAATGCATATTCTATTCATACGAATCTATCCTAAAAATGTTGTCGGTATTAAATAACCCATTGAGATTGATATGCCGTCAAACAAAATAAACCAAATAATACATATTCTATTCATACGAATCTATCCTAAAAATGTTGTCGGCATTAAATAACCCATTGAGGTTGATATGCCGTAAAACAAAATAAACCAAACCAATCTAAACCAAAGAATACATATTCTATTCATACGAATCTATCCTAAAAATGTTGTCGGTATTAAATAACCCATTGAGATTGATATGCCGTCAAACAAAATAAACCAAATAATACATATTCTATTCATACGAATCTATCCTAAAAATGTTGTCGGCATTAAATAACCCATTGAGGTTGATATGCCGTAAAACAAAATAAACCAAACCAATCTAAACCAAAGAATACATATTCTATTCATACGAATCTATCCTAAAAATGTTGTCGGTATTAAATAACCCATTGAGATTGATATGCCGTCAAACAAAATAAACCAAAGAATACATATTCTATTCATACGAATCTACCCTAAAAATGTTGTCGGTATTAAATAACCCATTGAGATTGATATGCCGTCAAACAAAATAAACCAAAGAATACATATTCTATTCATACGAATCTATCCTAAAAATGTTGTCGGTATTAAATAACCCATTGAGATTGATATGCCGTAAAACAAAATAAACCAAACCAATCTAAACCAAAGAATACATATTCTATTCATACGAATCTATCCTAAAAATGTTGTCGGTATTAAATAACCCATTGAGATTGATATGCCGTCAAACAAAATAAACCAAATAATACATATTCTATTCATACGAATCTATCCTAAAAATGTTGTCGGCATTAAATAACCCATTGAGGTTGATATGCCGTAAAACAAAATAAACCAAACCAATCTAAACCAAAGAATACATATTCTATTCATACGAATCTATCCTAAAAATGTTGTCGGTATTAAATAACCCATTGAGATTGATATGCCGTCAAACAAAATAAACCAAATAATACATATTCTATTCATACGAATCTATCCTAAAAATGTTGTCGGCATTAAATAACCCATTGAGGTTGATATGCCGTAAAACAAAATAAACCAAACCAATCTAAACCAAAGAATACATATTCTATTCATACGAATCTATCCTAAAAATGTTGTCGGTATTAAATAACCCATTGAGATTGATATGCCGTCAAACAAAATAAACCAAAGAATACATATTCTATTCATACGAATCTACCCTAAAAATGTTGTCGGTATTAAATAACCCATTGAGATTGATATGCCGTCAAACAAAATAAACCAAAGAATACATATTCTATTCATACGAATCTATCCTAAAAATGTTGTCGGTATTAAATAACCCATTGAGATTGATATGCCGTAAAACAAAATAAACCAAACCAATCTAAACCAAAGAATACATATTCTATTCATACGAATCTATCCTAAAAATGTTGTCGGTATTAAATAACCCATTGAGATTGATATGCCGTCAAACAAAATAAACCAAAGAATACATATTCTATTCATACGAATCTATCCTAAAAATGTTGTCGGCATTAAATAACCCATTGAGGTTGATATGCCGTAAAACAAAATAAACCAAACCAATCTAAACCAAAGAATACATATTCTATTCATATGAATCTATCCTAAATATGTTGTCGGCATTAAATAACCCATTGGGGTTGATATGCCGTAAAACAAAATAAACCAAACCAAACTAATCTTACATTCAGTAACATGCTACTACGAGTGGTTCTTGAGCTTTGTATTGGACAAACCTTTAATATATAAAAAAAAAAGATCAAGATGTCCTACTAAAGACATAAATCCAACTATTTATACGAGGCAAAAATGTCTTCTCAAGCACGTGTACCAACCAAATTGTGTTTCTAGACTGGTATTCCCCAGAACCCTAGGGTTCCGCAAGAGATCGATCGTGGTTCCGCGAGAAACAGTGTTAAATAATCTAGTGCATTTTTTAATAATTTTTGTTTAATTTTATATTTGTAATTTTAATATCACGTACGGCATATTGTTGGAAAATCCTTGTTTATTATAATATTATTTAAAATTATAATAATCATAGGGAATGGATTTAGCAACTGTCTACAGGATGATTGAAAAGTAACTACCCATTTTAAAATACTTAAAAAATAATTTATCTATTAACTATAATCTTTAAAAGAAATCGTTTAGCATGTTTTATTTAAAATTCGATATGGGCACCAGATTTCGCTACCAGCTTCTCGAGCCGCCCAGAAATCGTGTCAACTGATTTCACTTTTCAATCACCCTGTATATAGCGTCAGTGTGAAACCACATTAACTGCTTAGTGTAGAGGATGATAAAAAATATAAAAGAGATAAGTATTTAATGATGATATATAATAATTTTTATGCAGGGGTTCCCTGAAACATGAAAAGTATTTCAAGAGTTCCACAAGGGTAAAAAGGTTAATAAACGCTGGTTTATAGCAATAATAAATAACGCCGAATTTTAAAAGAAAATCTATTAACTTCTTTGCTTACGTTTTGTATACGATTTGTATTTTTTACGACTTATCAACCCTTTGGGGATTACCTCAAAACAAAACATATTTTTTGTATTGTAATAATAATTCTTTTTTTGGGTGTGCAGGAATATTGCATTAACATTTTTTTTTTAGATAACAATGATTTTTCCAGATACAATTCATACTATTTAACCCATAGGTGGGGGTGGAAGAGATTAATTCATACGTTCTGCACGTAAATGAATGCAACTTCGCTTTGCCATGACGGCTCCTCGCAACCTAATTGGTGAGGCAAACATGGCTTAAAAATTGTTGATTCCGTCACATGTTCACATTTTCTTTAGTATGACTACCGGATCTGTAGGCCGGTAGACGTTAATTTCACTATTTAGAAACGCAGAGAATTCTACTCGTACACGTGTATCAACTGGACGTCCTGGGGAAACGATCCCAGCATTCGTCACTTGAGAATCACACCACAGATTGCACCCCATATCATGCTAGTGAAATTGGATCGACGCAATTGTTCGGAAAGCGTTGATACATGTGCTAACGGAGTCAGAAAGCATCGTGGCCGAAGGCTTGATTGTATTGGCCTTGTTAAACTACTGGCTGCGCGCTCTCTCCCAAAAACTGTGCTCCGCGAGGAGCGTTTCTATCCAAACTTTAGCTCTAAATTGTAAAATAAAAAACCCAATAAAACTAAGACATTATTTAATTTTAAAAAAACAAACATTTTAATGGCTTTTATGAATAATATATATTTTAATGGCTTTTATGAATAATATATATTTTAATGGCTTTTATGAATAATATATATTAAAGACATTTTTGTCTGAAGCCAAAATATTTTGCAGTATAAACCAGAAGTTGCGTCTGTGGGTGTCGATAAAACGGGAATGTGCCTGAGCAGATGTCTGCAACAGGGATGAATTAGCTAACTACTGTAGCAGACAGGCAATCTTGAAAACAAGTAGTCGGCTATTATATATATATATATCTTAAGCGAGAAACAGAAATCCAATGTGAAAAAAACGTTTGCCATATTAATATTGTTTTTATGAAATATTATCACGTAACAACGTCGTGGGTAGGGTAACGGCTATCGACTCGGAAACTGGAATAGACGATCTAACCGAGGCCGTGGGGCTTACTTCGAATGCATTTCCTAAGGAAAGGTATGAATCTATCTATTCTTCTTCTTTCGTCAATCGATTAAATAGTAGCAAAACTAGATTCTTTGGTTTTGGCCATAGGGAATGTAGGATATTCCATTACCACAATATCCGGTCGGGATTATTCTAACATTATTTCGAAACAGATCTTCTTTTTCTAACAGTTCAAATATATCCTTGTGTCTTTCCTTGTCACGTGCCTTAGCGTAATCCATAAAAAAAAGTGAGTATCCATCTTTCTGCATTTGTGCTGTTCACTCGGTTATTTCTTGTTCCAATGTCTTTGACAAAAAAACACTATTCTGGTTTAATTACTAATGCAATTCTGCTTCACCCTCTATTAATCAGGATTCTTAAATATTGGTTTGGTTTGGTTTATTTTGTTTTACGGCATATCAACCTCAATGGGTCATTTAATGCCGACAACTTTTTTTTTCTGGTAATATTTTTGTTTTGTCAAAAATCTATTTCTGTTAATATTTTTTCCTCAAAAATGTATAGCTGGTAATATTATTTTTTCAAAAACGCATTGCTGATAAAAAATTTTTTTCAAAAACGTATTGCTGGTAATATTTTTTTTTCTTCAAAAATTTATTTCTGGTAATAATTTTTTACAAATATTTCTGGCATTAAGACCTATTTTTACACTTTTATTATGCCTTTAAACCTCAGTTTCTGGGTTAACTATTTGTCCATAGCTGGGACCCTAACAGGTGCTACCACCCGGGTCATTGTGGACCTGGGAACACCAGCAATTAAGAGGAGGTTCCACGGTCCTCAACCTTACTGTTGGACGTAGTTTATCGTCATACCCAGGACGCTAGAATATCTAATCCATTCATTACTTGCTTGATATTTTCAAGCTGCCTATATTTGTGTATACACCTTACGTTCCAAGTCCCCGTTTCTAATTGTTTGTGTTTTGTCTGTTTCGAATAGACGCTGGATAACGGTCCGTTGAGACCTGTTACTCTTGTCTGTTCTTACCAGGCGAGGGTTCGTTCCCAAAGAGCTTAACCCGCTTTACGCCGTTAGTCTTTATATTCGTTTTGCGTAAATATATTCAATAATTCGCCGTAAATAAAGCATAGCGTGAGGAAAAAAAGCCCCAGACTTAATAAAAACAAAGTTTTATGGTGAAAAAGTTTGTTATTAATAAGAGGAAAGACTAAAGTACATTTTAATTATTTTATTTTCATTTTTTTTTATTCCTTTCTAGCACGTTTGAAATTTTGTGAAAAATCTTGGGTTTTTTTACGTCAGCGGTCGCGTAATATTTAACATTAGTTTTTTAGCGCTTTTTTTCACTTGAAAAACATTAATTTGGAAATTCTTGCAAAAATTAAATAATTGTCGGATTTTAATGAAACTTTCAGAACTTATTCAAAAATGAATTAAATTATTTTAGAAAATTTTGTTTTTTAAAAAGTCATCGTAAAAATATTTTTTTTTTACATCTGTTACACTCCTCTTACTTAATTTTATGAAAACTTGAAAACTCGAATATGAGCATCTCTGTAATTTTTTAATTAAATATAGAAGACTTTGAACAAATATAAATCACCGATTTTTTTTTTATAAATCGAGGAGCGTTTCTACCCAAACTTTAGCTCTAAATTGTAAAATACAAAACCCAATAAAACTAAGACATTATTTAATTTAAAAAAAAAAAATTTTAATGGCTTTTATGAATAATATATATTAAAGACATTTTTGTCTGAAGCCAAAATATTTTTTCGATTAATGGCTGACGCTAGAATCCAGTAGAGCAAAACACTACGCCATCTTGGCCTCACGTTTTACACTGATATGAGCGACTACATCAAATCAATACCTGCATCTACTGCAAAGAAATTTGGATCACTGTGTCGTGCTAGAAAAATGTTCTCGTCAGAATCCATCTTGCACATTTACAAATCTACTATTTGTCCGTGCATACACAGTGGCAGCATACACAGTGGATTAAAGGGTAAACTTTAAAAATAGTGTGAGGATTTCACCACGCGTCAGTGCGTTGCCAAAAAATTGTAGTTGTTAAAATTTAATAAAAATACATAAATATTTGAACAGGTAAAAAGATATATAAATAAGTAATTGCTTTTGTTTCTTCCTTTCTCTCTCACTGCCGAAATATATCTGCGAAAGTAATAGGTCAGATTATATTTAAAATAATAATGTCGTACCCTTTATATGGAGATCTGCGTACCAAATTATGACAATACCAACAGTCAGCACTAACAGAACAAGGAAGCACCTCATAATATTTGCCGTGTTCATTTTCCTGAAAGTAAAAATATGCGTTGACAATTTGGGGTTCGATATAGTTTACTCATTCATTTTTCTAAGACAATAAAATTACATCCTGGGGGCAAAAAAGAACAATATAAGGCAGTTTTTAAGCATTTTGTTTTATAAGAAATGCATAAGAGAATCTCTGGAATGTCATGTCATTTAAATTTCTTTAAGTATGGAAGTCTAATGTAAGACTTTCAGAAAGTATCTTACACCAGGAAATATCAGTACGGTACCACTTCCTGCTTCTAGATATGGTAAGATTTAGTTGTACTTACAAATTTTCTTCCAACCATTTTATGCTGAATAAATGACAATAAATTTGGATTCTTACCTGGTCAATATATAATTTTGCCTTGTCCTCTAACCACAATTTGTCTAGGTATTTATGTGTGGGGGTTCTTTTTGCGGTATGGACAGGTGCATTATTCTCTAATCACTTTGTGCGTGTTTTTTTTTTTTTGTTGTTGTTTTTTTCGGAGGAAGGGGATTCTTTTCGCAATATGAGTTTTAGCTTTTTGAACAATAAGAGTTTTCACTTGCTTCCAGGGTGATTATGAGTAAACTTTTTGAGAAATTTCCCTCACTCTTGAGCATTTAATTATTAATCGTGTGATCAAACTTCACTTAGAGCAATTGCCAAACACGGACCCAAGATCATGATACGACGACTTCCATCATGCTTTACAGATTTTGATATGCAGTCAGGATTAAAGTGCTTAACAGATCTACGGAAGCAACGTTCTGGAGTATTACTCACAAACTCAAATCTGGGCATCACACCAGACAACTCGCCAATACCAATCTGAATCTCAACTTCCATTTGAAGTGGTATGTATATATAAGGAGGAGGCATTTATACTATCATATATGTTCTCAATAAAAGGAGGATACAAAACGAAAGTAAAATACAAAATTGGCTGAAAGTTTATGAAATATTTATTCCATAAAATAGGAATGAAATAATAAAAAAATTGGCTGTGGACAGAAGTACGTCTTTCGTTAACAACACAGTCCGAATATCTAGTTTCAGAAATATGAAAATACTATTTACCTGGTCGAATGCAAAGGATCGCATTTCGTTAGGATCGATTACTCTACTCATTAGAAACAAGGAAAAGGTATGAGTTTTTAAAGGTGTCATTCAGCTGCTGCTGTTGCTAATAGACTGCTGGCTACTGCTACAACCTATCTTCTATACAGTCTATTATTTGTGCCGAACTATAAATACTCTGCACATACGTTCTTTTTCTTTCTTTTTTTAAGCTTTTCACCCCAGGCAAGGCTGAAAGCCACTAACACGCAAGGGTTACGGATGATTTGGAGCAAGAGCAGATAGGAGTGAGGAAAGGATGTGGAGAAGGATAGTGGATAGATCAATGCAACTGGAGATGTCGATTGACGTTACATTTGAATAGTTGGAGATTATAGTTGTCAGGGAAACAGGAATAAGGAAGAGAGTTCTACGGGCGTGAGGTGCGAGATATGAAGCTATTGGAGTAGAAGAGACGTCTAAATTTAACAGTTTCAACAGTGAAAGGGTGAGAACGGGATGCCAGCCTCGTAGGACGCTTGAATTCATGGAGCCTGGGGACCAGCGATAGCAGCTCATCGGAGCAATTACCATGGAAGTATTTGTAAAAAGAGACAGAGAGAGGCGACGGCGCGTCTGTGAGAGAGAGACTGCAGACGAGAAGCCAGATCAGGGCCAATTACATTGCATACCCGTCTCTGGATCTTATCAACAACCCCGAGGCAAATAGAAGGGACTCCAGACCATATATGGCAGCAATACTTAGCCAACAGTCTTTCATTAATGTTCTTATTTGGCAACAGAGCGTTCCCTGCATATTTCTTTCAAGATAAACGGTATTTTGTTAGTAGGCAACATTTAGTTGTATTGCCTTCTGTATTCCATATGAATGTCAAATTCTCTACTCCCTCTTCCTTCATTTTGTGTCCTAGAAATGTTTCATTTTTCTTCTAAGAATAGGAGTCATTTTTGTTTCAATTTTTCTTAAAGATTCCTCGATGATCACATACTTCGTCCATTGAATTTTCACCATTCTTCTATAAAATCACCTATCGATTGACTCAAGGATGCTCTTCATCTGTGAGGAAACTCTTCAATGTTCGTTGCCTTGTAGGAGTTCGGCTCTATTTTCTTTCTTCCTAAAGAAATGTTCATGTTTCTAAATACTTTGTTTGGATTTTGCAAAACATCTTTGGTTATTACAAGGCGCCTTCAGATTTCAATGTTACATTTTCCATCGTCTGTTAAAACTTTTCCCATATAGTTAAATTTTATCATCTTTGTGTCTCCAATCCGTAGTTTGTATGTTGATCTATCTCGCTTTCTAACGGCCATAGATTGTTACCTTTTAGCAATTTATGGTTACACCTTCCTGCCTGCTTTCATTTATTTTGTCTAGTAGTTACAGTAGACTATTTTCTGTCTACCATCAACATATTGTCATATGCGTATAATTTGTGCATATTTTAAATTCTGTCATGAAAAATGCATATTTCTACTGTCTATCATATTTGATTATTGTTGCATTAGACCTGCCAGATTCCCTTTTTCATAAATACCTTTCCTGGAAACGTATACAAATATTCTTATAGTAAACAACACGTATTTTTATTACATACATCAGTTTATAGGGTTAATGAAAAAAAATTATTTGTTTAGTATCAAATATTGCGGCTAGAGGCTACTTTCTTTATGAATTATATAGTGTTATGAATTGATGTCGAAGTAATTCGTTTTAAAGCAACACTTCCCATAATAAAATCATAAACGCTATACCTTTAACAACTACTCCTAAAACTCTGAAATTTTATTTACTATTTATTTACATATTACGTCAATAGGAGTAGACAGGTTCCCCTAACGTCTTGTTCACACGCTCCCTCGGATATTTGAAAAGGAATAGAAGTTTATCCATCGTTACCTGTTTAGCATCGGGTTTCCGGTCCCTTCTAAAGTCTACGTCAGCTCTGTACTTCTAATGTCTTCGTCTATTTATTTACTTTTTTTTTTTCTTCAATAGAAGTAGATTGCTTATCACCCGGTTCACACTCCACTTGGATCATTTGAATAGAAATAGAGGTTTATTGCTTCTTTCCTCTTTAGAGCAGATTTTCCGGATCCTACCAAAATTTTTTACTACTTTTTCACTTTAAGTGGACCCCTTGCGTCTTGGTGGCATTATCACCTTCGAGTGGAGATTTTTACTCTGTAACCCTCTACCTAGAATGGCTCTTGGAATTTTCATTTTTGATGGCCCGCTCTCTTGTTGGTGTCAATATGTATTTCGAATGGAGATTCGTACTCTGTAACCTTCTATCTAGCCTGGCTCATGGGAATTTCACTTTTGGTGCCCCCCTTGTATCTTGATGGCATTATCGACTTCGAGCGGAGATTCTTACTCTATAACCTTCTACCTAGAATGGTTCTTGGAATTTTCAATTTTCGTGGCACCCTCGCATCTTGGTAGCATTGTCCTCTTCAAGTGGGATTCTTACTCTATAACCTTCTACCGAGTGTGGCTCTTAGGATTTTCACTTTTGGTGGCCTCCTTGTGTCTTGGTGGCGTTATCACTTTCGAGTGGAGATTCTTACTCTGTAACACTCTACCTAGAGTATCTCTTCGGATGTTCTCTTTTGGTGACCTCCTTGAGTCTTGGTGGCGTTATCACCTTCGAGTGGACATTCTTACTCTGTAACCCTCTACCTAAAGTACCACTTGGGATTTTCAATTTTAGTGGCCCTCCTGAGTCTTAGTGGCGTTATCACCTTCGAGTGGAGATTTTTACTCTGTAACCTTCTACCTAAAGTATCTCTTGGGATTTTCACTTTTGGTGACCTCCTTGGATCTTTGTTTCTTTATCACCTTCGGGTGGAGATTCTTACACTCTAACCCTCTACCTAGAGTATCTTTTGGGATTTTCAATTTTGGTGGCCCTTGCGTCTTGGTGGCATTATCACCTTCGTGTGGATATTCTTACTCTGTAGCCCTCGACCTGGAGTGGCTCTTGGGATTTTCACTTTTGATGGCCACCTTGAATCTTGGTAGCTTTATCACCTTCGTGTGGTGATTCTTACTCTGTAACCCCCTACCTTAGAATGGCTCTTAGAATTTTCATTTTTGATGGCTCGCTTTTTTGTTGGTGGCAGTATGTATTTCGAATGCAGATTCTTACTCTGTAACCCTCTATCTAGCCTGGCTCTTGGGAATTTCACTTTTGGTCCCCCCCCTTATATCTTGGTGGCATTATCGACTTTGAGCGGAGATTCTTACTCTATAACTTTCTACCTAGAATTGCTCTTGGAATTTTCAATTTTCGTGGCACCCTCGCGTCTTGGTAGCATTGTCATCTTCAAGTGGGATTCTTACTCTATAACCTTCTACCGAGTGTTTCTCTTAGGATTTTCACTTTTGGTGGCCCACTTGATTCTTGGTGGCATTATCACCTTCAAGTGGAGATTCTTACTCTGTAACCCTCTACCTAGAGTGGCTCTTACGACCTTCACTTTTGTTGGCCCCCTTGATTCATGGTGGCATCATCACCTTCGCCGGGTTATATTAAAGGAGACCAACAACAACAACCACAGGTCTCGCAAAATACAAAAAGAATCGGTTAAAAAGGCACGTCAGGCTATATGACGGTTCCGTATACGATACAGGTTCGAATCCTGTCGGAAGACGAATATTTTCTATTTTCTATGAAGATTTCTCGGACATTCAGGCCGGTAAATGTTGTTAATACTGTTTATTATAAACAGAGCATTTACTTAAATACTTGTATCTATAAAAAGAATGTTAAACATAAAAATGTCTTTAGATAGTGTTGAAACTTGACTAATGCATGGAATAATAATGCAAACACAAAATGTACTTAGAACAAAATGTATTGAAACAAGAAAGTGTACACAATATTTACATATAGTCTTTTGTATATTCCTGGGAAGACCGTTCCTGGAGAATGTGTTGACTAAGTCGCAGTCGGGCAGAGTCTCTAGTTGGATCTCTTGATTCGCCTCCCACGTCTTCCCGGTACCAACCATATTTATATCGTCGGTACTCCACTATTCAAAAAAAGGTTGATCCTACCACAGCAGATAGATAGATAGATAGATAGATAGGATTTGAGCGTGAATTTACATCGCAACTTGAACACATAAATATCTGATATTAGGATGTAAAGTGTTAATCTATAGTAATATGAAAATTATTGATAAATATTTTAACAGAAACTTTGCTTTAGATAGATAGATACAATTTCAACAAAATATATATGTAAGAAGACAACAAGACAGATAAATACGAATAAACCGAGGACAATAAAAATCTTTGCCTCCGTCTATCCGAAATATCCGTATATCCGAGAAAGTTGGAACGAAAATTTGCTATAGATAGATAGATATAAAAAGACTGGGATAGATAGATAGATAGATAGATAGATAGATAGATAGATAGATAGATGCAGTAGCAGTAAAAAGTTGTTAGTTCCATTGTTAAACACAAATCGATCAATATCGTGCGTTAATGGTCTGAAAATGCATCAAATTTGATTAATGAAAAGTGATACCGATTTATTTTACATTTGGAAAATATATAGGTACGTGAATGTAAGAAATTTGAAAAGTTTTGAAGAAAATTTGTTATCGATGAATTGATATGAACACATAGATAGATAGATAGAAAGATAGATAGATTTTTGGCGTGAATTTACATAGCAACTTGAACACATAAATATCTGATATTAGGATGTAAAGTGTTAATCTATAGTAATATGAAAAATATTGATATATATTTTAACAGAAACTTTGCGAGAGAGAGAGATTTAGGTATCTCCACTAGATTGCGTAAAAACAGTATATAGCACGATGAAAAAGGTTCCAAACTCAATAAAAACAGTTTTTTCATCAAAATGTTTATGTTACTATTAAGAGGAAAGACCAAAGTATTTTTTTATTATTTCTTGAAATTTTTTACTCCTTTCTAGTACGTTCGAAATTTTGGTTAAAAATCTTGTTTTTTTTTAACGACATTGTTTTATTTTGCGCTTTTCCAAGGAAAATACACACTGATTTGGAAATTCTTGCAAAATTCAAATAATTGTCGGATTTTAATTAAGCTTTCAATACATATTCAGAAATGAATGAAATTATTTTTGAATTTTTTCTTCTTTAGAAAAGCTAGGTAAAATTTTTTTCTTTATCTTTTTTTTTTACATATGTTACCACCCACTTACATAATTTCATGAAATTTCGTGAAATTAAATTTTTAAGGGGGATTTTTTTTGTTTTTATTAGTTAAAACAGGACTCTTTGGAGAAAGTAAATCATCAATTTTTTTTTTTTTTTTTGGTAAAACAGTTACCTGTTTCATCGAAAATCTGCTCTGAATTGTAAAATAAAAAAATGCAATAAAACTATGACATTATTTATTTAGAAAAGGTTTTAATTGCTTTTGAAAATATGTTATATTAAGGACACTATTGTCTGAAGAAATTAAATTTTTTCGATGAATAATAAATTTTTAGAAAAATAGTTAAAATCGTTTAAAATTCTTCATTGGTTTCAAGAATGCAATTTGGTGATATCGTTAAGTAAAAAGTAAATTTAAGAATCAAAATTTGAAAATCTCATAACAGTCGTTTGTACCCGAATATTTTTTTAATAATTTTTTTAGATATTTTTTAGTGAAAAAAAACGTTCATAATTTCTACCTATGATATAATCCTTAAAATGGTCACAGGATTTAAGTGTCGTCTGAAGCACTGCAATTATTTCACTTTTAATTCAGTTCTCCAAATCACCCCTTCAAAATATCAAAAAAATAGTTTTTTCTCAATTGCGATTTCACTAAATATTTTATTTTATGTATTTATTTTTGTTTCGGTCTTACTTCAGTTAATTATTTTTTTGTTTAAGGTAGTAAACTTAAGAACCTAGAAATGAAATGCAAATTTCATAAAGCTTCTTTAAAACTTAACTAAAAGTCAATAAAATATTAATTGTTGAAAATGTTAATTTGTAAAAATTACTAGGTAGTTAAAAACAAAAAAAAAATGCGTTCACTTATTTTTCGTAAATATGTCATTTCTGGTCATCCATAACAGCTGTCATCACCTTAAGAATTTCTCCATAAATCAATAAAGATCAAAGAAAGAGGAACCGATCGTTAATAAATGCTTGTATATTGTTTTTTATGCTATAAGAAATATTTATTTCAAATCAGATTAGTTTAACAGAACTTTAAATTTTCTAATTTTACTCAAATAACATGTCACAAATCTGTAATTTTAAATTTTTAAAGAATTTAAAACCCGAAATGTGTTTATTTACAAATTTCTTAAAAATTAAGAAAATGGCCGGTTTTAAGTAAATTTTAAGAAATCGAGCAATTATTTGATATTCCAATCTATATAATTTCTATCTGAAATACACCAGAATATTTTACTTACTTGAAATAATAAATTTAATCATTTAGCTTTCAGTTAAAACTAGAATGAAAACTTCAAGAATGCTTTTTCGTTTTTAAAATTTAATTTTAAAACTTATGTATCGAAAATTCAGTGGTGGTACGAAGAAAAGATACGAATACACCGAGGACAATAAAAATGTATGCCTCCGTATATCCAAAAAAGTTAAAACAAAAATTTGCTATAAATAGATATAAAAAGACTGGGATAGCTAGCTAGCTACATATGGAGAGTTAGAGACAGATACATTTCACCTGCCCAAGCCGTAGCACTTAAATACTAAGTACAACATAAATATATACCTCCGTACAACCCCAAAATTTAGAAATTACAACAAACAAATTGCTATAGATAGATAGATAGATAGATAGATAGATAGATAGATAGATAGATACATACATACATACATACATACATACATACATACATACATACATACATACATACATATAGTGTGCTGTAATAGGTACCTCCAAAAATGAAAGCGGTTCTTAATTTTAAAAAGCATTTTAATGGATGAAAAATCTTTCTTGAAGTGTTAATTTCAGTTTTAATACTGTTTTTTTTTATAATTTTCTCACCCCCAAATAAAGCAATAATTGCTTAAATTAAAGACTAGCATAGATAGATTGATAGATAGATAGATAGATAAGAAATAGATAGATAGATAGATAAGAAATAGATAGATATATACATAAGAAATAGATAGATAGATAAGAAATAGATAGATAGATACATAAGAAATAGATAGATAGATAGATAGATAAGAAATAGATACATAGATATTCCTGATGTTTTCTGTCAATTATACATACCCATAGATAGATGAGAAATAGATAGATCGATAGATAGATAGATAAGAAATAGACATATAGATAAGAAATAGATAGATAGATAAGAAATAGATAGATAGATAAGAAATAGATAGATAGATAGATAGATAGATAGGAAATAGACAGATAGATAAGAAATAGATAGATATATAGATAGATAGATAGGAAATAGACAAATAGATAAGAAATATATAGATAGATAAGAAATAGATAGATAGATAAGAAATAGATAGATAGATAGATAGATAGATAAGAAATTAGATAGATAAGAAATAGATAGATAGATAGATAAGAAATAGATAGATAGATAGATAGATAGATAGGAAATAGACAGATAGATAAGAAATAGATAGATATATAGATAGATAGATAGGAAATAGACAGATAGATAAGAAATAGATAGATAGATAAGAAATAGATAGATAGATAAGAAATAGATAGATAGATAGGAAATAGACAGATAGATAAGAAATATATAGATAGATAAGAAATAGATAGATAGATAGATAGATAAGAAATAGATAGATAGATAGATAGATAGATAGATAGATATTCCTAATGTTTTCTGTCAATTATACCTGCCCATAGATAAATAAGAAATACATAATGAAAATAGACAAAAAAAAGTATTTAAAAAAAAAATGTGGTCAGGATATTTGTATCATCATTAAGAAGAAATATCAAAAGATTTTCTTATGGAAAAAATATTTTTCTTTTCTTCATAGGCCCTAAAAATGTTGGTTAAAATTTCTCTTATTGTGTGTGTGTCAAAACGGACATTGAATTAATACGGCAAATGTGGGCGATTTTTTTTTTTTTTTTTTTTTTTTGTAGCGAAATCAATTTCAATCAGCAGATAATTGCCGGAATTTAATAAAACAGGAGTAGATGTTTACAATTTGTTTTCCTGTTTAATTCTCTTTCAAACGGAGTAAATCCTTTCGGCTTAGTGGCATTATTGCCTTATTTGAGGGTGAGAAAATTTGAAAAAAAAAATAAAGACAGAATTAAAACTGAAAAGAAAGATTTCAAGAAATATTTTTTATCCATTAAATTCTTCTTAAAATTAAGAATTGCCTTCATTTTTGGAGGTACTTATTACAGTACACTGTATGTATGTATATATGTACGTATGCATGTTTCTATCTAGTAACCATAACAAAGGTTGACTCTCGAAAAAACAATGAATGAAGAAAATGTCGACTTTGTTATTCCAATTCCAATCGATTCATATCTATCTGTCTATCTATAAGAAATAGATAGATAGATAGATAGATAGATAAGAAATAGATAGATAGATAGATTTTTGAAATGCTGGAATTAAATTTCTGTCACATTGAAGCCAAAGGTGACTTATTCTCAACACTGAAATTGAATTTGTACGTGCTTTTTTTTATACACAATTCAAACTTGTAAAAAGTTTCGTTCTTTAAAACTTCATCGGACTATATATATATATATATGTATAATAAAACTATATATATATATGTATAATAAAACTCTAAAAGATAGTGGCCACAAAAAACCCAAACTAACTTATATTAAAAATGAAAATAGTAAGCATAGAAAAAACAGAAGTACAAAATAATTTGGTATACGTCCCCATACAACCAAATGGTAAAGAACAAATTAGGACAAAAATTCCTCGCATTAATAGTCAGGCATTTTCCCAGTGAAAGTCAACTAATTACTATTTTCAATAAAAATACACTAAAATTAAGTTATAACTGTACCGATAACTTTGAAAAAATTATTAAGAAACATAATGCTAATATCTTAAATAAACACTTACACCAGAACCAAAAAGTTTTAGACAATGGAAAAATAAAAACAAAACTGACGAGGATAAGCAAAAATTATGTAATTGTAGAAACCCTCAAAACTGTCCTCTACAAAATAAATGTTCCACGGAATCATTAGTATACCAACGCAATATATCTTCTATTGAAAATACTGAAAACATAAAAGCCATGAGTTCAAAAAAAGGTTCAACCAACATCAAAGTTCGTTTAGGATAAATAAATATAAAAATCAAACATCTCTCTCAAAGTACTTCTGGCACCTAAAAGAATCCAATAAAACACCTACAGTAAAATGGAAGTTAATAAGAAAAGCTACAATATGTAGGTCATTAAATGACCCATGTCCTTTATGCATACATGAGAAACTATATATTACTAAGTTTATAAAAAATAAAATTTTATTGAATAAGAGAAATGAAATAGCTATTTTGTGCCGTCATTGTCAAAAATTTTCTTTAAACAATATTTAAAAATTAAATTTAAAAAATGAGACCTGGTAATATACATACTTATATATGATGTGAATAAATAATTTTAAATACTTTAAGTAATTCTATTACATTTACTTGTTTTATAAAAAAAAATATAGTCGATTAAATTTAAAAGTAAAAATATTTTAAAATTGGTTTCAAAATTGTAATTAAATAAAACGGATTCTAAACTAAACATCTTTTAAAATTGTAGTTAAATAAAACATATTCTAACCTAAAACACCTATCTCAAAGTACTTCAAACGCTTAAAAGAATCCAATAAAACACCTATAGTTAAATGAAATTAATATGAAAAGTTAGAATTTGTAGGCCGTTAAATGACCCATGTCCGTTGTACATACATGAGAAAAATATATATTACTAAGTTTATAAAAAATAAAAGTTTACTGAATCAGTGAAATAATTTAGCTATCTTTGCCGTCATTGTCATAAATTTTACTTTAAAAAAATGTAACCTGGTAATATACATACTTATACTCGATATGAAAAAATAATTTTACATACTGTAAGTAATTCTAATGCATTTACTTGGTTTTAAAAAGAAATATAGTCTATTAAAAATTAAAAATTAAAATTTTTTAGAATTATAGTTAGATAAAACATATTCTAGCCTAAACATCCCCCAAAAATCTTTAAGTATACAAATAGAAAAAATGCCGTAAGAATTTTTTGTCGTTAACAATAAAATTTTTATAAAAACCCCAGACGACATGCATTTAGCGGATGTCAGAATTTGTTGAAAAATACATGCCTACCCATCCCTAAACCTAACCCCGCTTTCGAATGTAACTATTAACTGATACAACGAAAATTGAAATTGAACAAGCTACCACCCCTTGTCTAGATAAGTGGATTTCTCTGTATCCTTGGAAACACTGAATTATGAATCTTTGCCGTGCCTTTAAAATTGTAAATTTAAAAATAAATTACTCCAAAATTCGCTTAACGAGGAAATGGAACTAATGTCTTTAATTTAATAACAAAATTAAATTCGAAGCTTTTAGCTTCCATTTTTGAAACATGGTTATTACTGTGTAGCGAAAAAAAACATATTTCAAATCAGTTAATTTATAATATTAATGCTCTGTAAATTTACATTGAGCACTATTGTGTAAAAATATCTACAAGAACACCAGATTATATATCTTACCTTTCTTTATATATATATATATATATATATATATATATATATATATATAAAAAAAGACATTTTTACGTTTAACATTCTTTTTATAGATACAAGTATTTAAGTAAATGCTCTGTTTATAATAAACAATATTAAATAACATTTTCCGGCCTGAATGTCCGAGAAATTTTCATAGAAAATATTCGTCCTCCGATAGGATTCGAACCCTACATATATATACCACACATACACTTATGTAAATCTCACATATACATACGTTCATTTACATGTGCAATTACACACATAGGCACATACACATGTATCGATATACACAGGTACCTATGTATATTCATATATCAATACTTACACATATATTTTCAAATCTTTACACATATTTATATTTAAATTTTTCCTTAAATTTCACAGTTAATGTTTAACGTTAGGTGATGACTTAAGTGACATATCAAACAAATATTTCTAATTTTAACATTTTACTATCAATATTGATAGTTAAAGAGTAATATATTTAAATTTAAATTAATTTATCAATTTAAACTGAAATTATCTCCAGATGACTAAAAAAAAATTCAATCTGACAATTCTAATTAGAGAATATTAAGAGAAAATAAGATAAAACGTTAAGAAAAGAACTTTAAGTCCTTCTCTTAGAATACTTTCCATATATATATATATATATATATATATATATATATATATATATATATATATATATATATATATACAAAAAAAGATCTATAGCCATAAATACCTACACCTGCATACGTATTTATATTACTATATTTTACATATATTCACATATATCACATATACGAACTCACAAATACTTACATTCATATATACACATATCTCTGTAACCCCTTGCGTGATAGTGGCCACCGGCCTTGCTCGGGGTGATACGCTTAAAAAAAAAAAAAAAAAAAAAAAAAAAATCTACATACACAGACCACATGCAATCCTATATACATGACACGATATATATATACACACATACACATATATATATATATATATATATATATATATATATATATATATATATATATATATATATACACACACACATATACACATATACACATGTATGTATATAGACAAACATACCTACCTAAATTTATGCTTCCATTTTTAAATTTTACGTCTCTCACAGTGGAGTAATGGATAGCGACTCGGATTGAACTTTCGAGTTCGAATTCCAGTTGAATCCATTACATTCGCTTATGTGCTAGTACCCTTGGGAAAGTTATGTATCCTCTTCTCCCCCCAGCTATGGGTAAATAACAAGACAGATTCTATAGCCTTTGCCGCAGAAAAAAGTCTGCCTCGTCAGTCATGTATCGAAAGATACATGATCGCATAAGCGTGTATCGCGCATGGCACATAACTGACTCTTTTATAATCTTGTGTAGGTATATTTTTTCACAAATGTCATCTTCAATAAGGAGTTTCATTTTTTTGTTGTGTATTTCCATAATTATTATTCTACCACTTTTGTCATTTGATGTTTCTTTGGGGGCTTTTATATATCTGTGGGGAAGATAAGAATTTTGTGTCCAAATATTTTTGAATGGACCCCTTTTTAGAAATTCCCCAAATAGACATGCCAATAACACTACGAAGAGGAGATCGCATCGACAAACCAAATTTTTGTCTATAAAATTTGTTATCAAAGGTGAAAAAACATTCATTAGTGATTAAATAGTTTGGTTTGTTTTACGGCATATCAACATCAATGGATTATTTAATGCCGACAAAATTTTTACTGCTGGTAATAATTTTTTCTTCAAAATATATTGCTGAAAATTTTTTTTTAGAAAAACTTATTGCTGGTATTAAAATCTATTTTTACACTTTCATGGTGTTTTGACCCAAACGGGCGTTAACTATTTACCCATAGCTGGGACCCTAAAAGGTGCTACCACCCCAGGTTATGGTAGACATGGGAAGACTAGCAATTAAGAGGTGGTTCCACGCTCCTCAAAACCTCCTGATCAGAGGCGTTAATGTTGGGTGTAGTTTATCATCTTACCCAGGACGCGGATGTAGTTTATCGTTATACACAGAACGGGTGATTAAATGGTACATTTTTATGTTCTTATATGTAGTAAAAGGTCATTTTATTTTTGTTTTTATTAAGTGTGTCTTTAGTAAATTTAGACATTTCTTTACGGGAACATTTGTATATAAAGATTTTATATCTAAACTCGTCATATATTTGTTTTCAAATTCTCTATTTTTAATTTGTTTAAAAGATCAACAGAGTTTTATATGCGAGGAAGTAATTCTACCAAGAAGTAGCGTTAAAATTTGGGTTAGTGTGGCAGCTAACTTATGTGGGGCGCTACCTATTCCTGATATAATGGGTCTCATCGGGATATCGACGCATGAATGAATTCATTTCGGACTTTCAGACCAGACATGTGGATGGAACTGGGAGTTCGGTGCGTTGACGCGCAACGACCCTACGACCTCAGTCGTTCATGAGACTGATGATGTACTAGCAATGTCCAACAATTCGCAAAAAAAAATAAAAATAACGGCATAGCATAATGAGAAAAGGCCCCACACTTAATAAAACAAAGTTTTATCGTGAAAAAGTTTATGTTATTAAT
Source organism: Acanthosepion esculentum (assembly GCA_964036315.1). Lineage (NCBI taxonomy): Eukaryota > Metazoa > Mollusca > Cephalopoda > Sepiida > Sepiidae > Acanthosepion > Acanthosepion esculentum. The sequence goes on along the minus strand of OZ038485.1, from coordinate 25,511,861 downwards.
AAGAGAAAAGACCAAAGTATTTTTTAATTATTTTTTTAAAATTTTTATTCCTTTCCAGCACGTTTGAAATTTTGGCTGAAAATCTTGTTTTTTTTACGTCAGCGGTCGCGTAATATTTAGTTTTTAGCGCTTTTGTCAGTTGAAAAACACATTAATTTGTAAATTCTTGCAAAAATCAAATAATTGTCGGATTTTAATGAAACTTTCAGAACTTATTAAAAAATGAATGAAATTATTTTAGAAATGTTTGTTTTTTAGAAAGTCATGGTAAAAATATTTTTTTTACATTTGTTACACTCCTCTTACTTAATTTTATGAAAACTTGAAAACTCGAATATGTGCCTCTCTTTATTTTTTTTAATTAAATGCAGAAGACTTTGAAGAATATAAATCATCGATTTTTTGTAAATCGAGGAGCGTTTCTACTCAAACTTTAGCTCTGAGTTGTAAAATACAAAACCCAATAAAACTAAGATATTATTTAATTTAAAAAAAAACAACTTTTAATGGCTTTTATGAATAATATATATTAAAGACATTTTTTATCTGATGCCAAAATATTTTTTTGATGAAAAATGAATTTTTACAAGAATTGTTTTTTTTAATGTGATAAAAATTTGTTAAATATTTTAAAATTAAGTTTGAATCTGTGCTTCTCTGGAAATATTCTTATTAAAAGATCTACTTTTTACAGCTCATAAATTTGAAAGCTTATTACAGTCTGCGAAGCGATCCTATTTTTACAATAATTTTTAACGTGCCAAAAAATGTATTAAAAATCGTCTCCGACAAAACTACAGAAGCACAATTTCGTATCAAATTTTCTGACTGACCGACTATCATCGTCACATTTTCAAAATTTTTAATTTTTTTTTTTTTTTTTAATATTTCACTAAAGATTTTCTTTTCATTTTTTAAATATAATCGGTTTTTTTTTTCAGTAAGAGATATACTGCCATTATTAATTTTTTTCTGCTCAGGCAGAAGGGTTTTAAAATTGTTCAAGAACGCAGTACTCAAATGGTTAATAGGCAGTTAAAGAACAGAAAAGTTCGTTTGAATCGGATAATTTTTTTATTTTCATTTCGAAAAAAAACGCATCCATTTTTTGGTGATACCTGAACAGACCGAAATAGATAGATAGATAGATAGATAGATAGATAGATAGATAGATAATGAAGAGACCAAGAGAGACAGACAGACATGAAGAGAACTAGATAGATAGATAGATAGATAGATAGATAGATAGATAGATAGATAGATAGATAGATAGATAATGAAGAGACCAAGAGAGACAGACAGACATGAAGAGAACTAGATAGATAGATAGATAGATAGATAGATAGATAGATAGATAGATAGATAGATAATGAAGAGACCAAGAGAGACAGACAGACATGAAGAGAACTAGATAGATAGATAGATAGATAGATAGATAGATAGATAATGAAGAGACCAAGAGAGACAGACAGACATGAAGAGAACTAGATAGATAGATAGATAGATAGATAGATAGATAGATAGATAATGAAGAGACCAAGAGAGACAGACAGACATGAAGAGAACTAGATAGATAGATAGATAGATAGATAGATAATGAAGAGACCAAGAGAGACAGACAGACATGAAGAGAACTAGATAGATAGATAGATAGATAGATAGATAGATAGATAGATAGATAATGAAGAGACCAAGAGAGACAGACAGACATGAAGAGAACTAGATAGATAGATAGATAGATAGATAGATAATGAAGAGACCAAGAGAGACAGACAGACATGAAGAGAACTAGATAGATAGATAGATAGATAGATAGATAATGAAGAGACCAAGAGAGACAGACAGACATGAAGAGAACTAGATAGATAGATAGATAGATAGATAGATAATGAAGAGACCAAGAGAGACAGACAGACATGAAGAGAACTAGATAGATAGATAGATAGATAGATAGATAGATAGATAGATAGATAGATAATGAAGAGACCAAGAGAGACAGACAGACATGAAGAGAACTAGATAGATAGATAGATAGATAGATAGATAGATAGATAATGAAGAGACCAAGAGAGACAGACAGACATGAAGAGAACTAGATAGATAGATAGATAGATAGATAGATAGATAATGAAGAGACCAAGAGAGACAGACAGACATGAAGAGAACTAGATAGATAGATAGATAGATAGATAGATAGATAGATAGATAATGAAGAGACCAAGAGAGACAGACAGACATGAAGAGAACTAGATAGATAGATAGATAGATAGATAGATAGATAATGAAGAGACCAAGAGAGACAGACAGACATGAAGAGAACTAGATAGATAGATAGATAGATAGATAATGAAGAGACCAAGAGAGACAGACAGACATGAAGAGAACTAGATAGATAGATAGATAGATAGATAGATAGATAGATAGATAGATAATGAAGAGACCAAGAGAGACAGACATGAAGAGAACTAGATAGATAGATAGATAGATAATGAAGAGACCAAGAGAGACAGACATGAAGAGAACTAGATAGATAGATAGATAGATAGATAATGAAGAAACCAATACTAATTTTTTTCTTTAAATTCTACCTACCCAGCAGGAGCGGACTGAAAGTGTTATAGGCTCTCGGGCAGAAAATACAATGGGCCTCCTCCCCCCGCTCTTTACAGTTAAATGCCAGATAGATAGATAGATAGATAGATAGAATCAAGACTAGACCTGATATTTTTTAACAATATCACCTACTCATGCAGTAGTTGCAAGACGCTATTCGTCCCACTGTCAAACAGAAATTGGTCCAATATCATGCGTTGTCTGTTTCAGTCAATAAAAGGCAACGCAGTATTACATTTGAAAAAAATACCTCTGAACGTGTTAGAAATTTGAAACTTTCGAGAGAAAAATTCTTATAAATAAATAAATAGAAAAGAAATTCAAAAACAAGAAAGTAAAAAAACTTATCACATGTTTTACAGCAACAGCCCCACTCATCAGGTGTTAGATAAAAATCAATACAATTCATTCAAGATATATTAATTTTTATTTACTATAATATTTTTATGTTATTTCAATATGTTAAAATAATTTGTTTTTTACCACTAAGATTCAATTTCTTCATATGATTTTACTAACAAAACGCCTTAAACGGGTTATCCTCTGGTAATACTACAACATTTTTTTCTTTCTTTTTCTTTTATTTTCTTAGAAGCACAATCAGATAGATAGATAGATAGATAGATATATAGATAATGAACAGAGAGTAATAGATAGATAGATAGATAGATAGATAGATAGATAGATAGATAATGAACAGAGAGTAATAGATAGATAGATAGATAATGAACAGAGAGTAATAGATAGATAGATAGATAATGAACAGAGAGTAATAGATAGATAGATAGATAGATAGATAGATAGATAGATAGATAATGAACAAACCGATACAAATTTAATTTGTAATTCCACCTGCCAAGATGCATGAAATCATTTTTAATGAAGTCATTGTCACATTGAAATGAAAACGATACATTAGTTCAGTGTCTAAAATGCATTAAAATAATTTAAAAATAACGCCAATTAACTTCAAGTGCGTTCATTCAATAAAGTTCATATTTTAACAGAAAGTCTCCTACAAATAAATAGATATATATAAACAGAACGAGATAGAAAAAATACTTCTTTTTAAGTAGAAAAAAGCTTACCTCCTTTTTTCATTAAAAAAAAAACAAAACAATTCACCACAAAACTTTTGCGTCCTCCAAGCGTTCTGTTGGTCAGATAAGAAACTACAAACATATGCTAACTTAACATCGAGTTTGCTTTTTATGTAAAACTAGAGAGTAATCCTTCACGTCTAATAGCCATCAAATAACGCATACCAAGCGTATATCCGAGCGCTTTTCTGACTGACCCCAACCTCGTCTGAACATCGACCTGGATCCTAGAATTTATTGTTTTAAAATAATATTATGACTTTTTGCTCTTATTTTTATTTTGAATCAGGATGAGTTTTGTTTTTCTATGTACGTTACAATTATGTTTTTCATTTTGTTTTGGGCGAATTTCAAGCTTACAAAAAAGTTGTATTTGAAGTGAATTACAATGTCATAAAAAAATCCTCAATGAGTAAAATGAAAAAAAAAGTAGATCATTTATAAAAAGAAATATTAGTAGAGTGGAATCGTCCATGTTATTTTAACACCTCTGCTGTGGGAACAATCTATTCTTTACACCCACGTAAAATTAAGCTTATCCAATGAAAACTTCATATTTCTAATCAGAGAATTCTATTGGCTTACAGCTCGAAAATTTGAAAGCTCACGGGAAAATTAATAAATTGCGCCAAAATCCTCGGAGCCGATTTTGATACCCAAGAATTTATAAAAGGAAGATTTTTGATTAACCAACTCAGTCAGCGGATTGAACACAGAGAGAGGCCAGACTAAGCTACGCTACTCGAAACAATAACTTTCCCGCGCAAAAAAGGAACATCACTGACTCAACGACTACTGGCTCGAATAATCCTCTGTGACTAAGAAATATTTCCGAACTTTAAACAAACTTTGCTTACGTAAAGTGAACAAGAAAATATTCACTACTAAATAAGTAAAAGAACTACGATCGAACTAAAGCCTTAACTACAGTTAAGGGTACGCAACTTCAGTTGACTTAACCAAAAGAACAGTACGTAAATAATTGCATACAAATTTACCGAAAACGCAATCTAACATAACTTGTAATATTACACGAATATATTGAACACTAGAACAATCCGGATATTTTAATACAAACAACATTAAACACACCAACTTTTCAACAACATAAAAACATCATTGTAAATATTGTTTAATTGTATATAAATGTGTGTATTATTTGAATTGAATTATTGCCTTGTTGTGTTTCATATTTTAAACATTTTTATTGTTGAGGATGAATGTCAAGAACACACCAGCCTAACAACCAAATCCTTCTGATAATTTACATCACTCTAGATAAACTTAATACATTCTACTCGTCCCCAACAGTAGTGTAATATAATTTTAATTAATAAATTATTAAAAAGTATAAACAAATAAACGTTATATAATCGTCTAGGTCTCTCTATTGCACGTAATTTTAGAGAAGGACATTTGAAAGAAAACCAGACGGTTGATAAAAAATTGTTACATTGTATTTGTAAAAATTCCTAGTTTTAGAATTGACGGTTAAAGTATCGCCAAAATTATTTATTTATGGATGGATTGATGCAGATCCATTTTATTTGAATTCAAAAAAATTAATTTTAATTTCTGTCCAATCAAATGCATGGAATTATGTCCACGTAAAACTTGAAGCTAAGGCGTGTCTGGACCCTATTCATTTCCTAATTAAAGAAGCAGGCCAGCAAATCAAGACGGAGGATGTAATCAGATTTCAAGGCAGAAAGAGGTTTCAAAGCAGAAGAGTGGCTATAAAGGAAGGTTTCTAATTTCAAAAGGGTCAAATCTTCAGCGGTCAGCCTAGGCGATCATATATACATGGCATACAGATTTTTCCCCGCAGTCTTTCTGCGGAAGACCAGTTGCTATGCAATGTTATAGAACCCGGTCTGTCTTGCTATTTACCCATAGCTGGGGGGTGTTGAAGAAGAAGAGGATTCATACCTTTCGCAAGGATATTAGCACGTAAGTGAATGTAATGGATCTGACTGGAATTCGAACTCGGCTCTCCGATTCCTCAATCCGAGCCGCTATCCACCGTACCTCCAAATCTTCATACAAGATCTTAATATTTCTACCAATACGGACTGACACCTTAACTTCATTCTTCATTTAAAATAAGAAAGAAAATAAATAGATACATAGGAACGGAATAAGATAGATAGATGGATAGATAGATAGATAGATAGATAGCTAGATAGATAGATAGATAGATAATGTACAGATATAGATAGATAGATAGATAGATAGATAATGTACTGAGATAGATAGATAGATAGATAGATAGATACATAGGCATTGATGTCGCTAGTATTCAGACATTAAGTTTTTCCCAATCCATTAGACAAATCATGGATGTTTCTACACGTTTCCATAGCAAAACCAAACAACAGGCTCCTCTAATTGTTTTATTTATTACCTCCTCCCTTCGCTCTTGCCGAGCTTTGCATTACTTCTCTCTTGATAACTCGGTTCTCTCTATGGTAGCTATTTATATTTCGTTCCACCCATCTGTTAAACAGGAACCCCTGTTCATAAGACCTCTTTTCGTTACCAGCATGCTGATTGGGACTCACTTCATGATTTTCTTCGTGACGCCCCTTGAACTGATGTCTGCAACCTCCCAATTGTAAATTACGCCATTGAGGTTTCTTCTTTGGTCAAAACCGACATGGACGCTTTCATCCCTTCACGGAAGAACTGAGTGAATTTTCTCCATGGTTCACAGCATAGCACACAGGAGCAACTATTTTCAGATATACCAGCGTGATAGCTCTTGTCACAACAGGCGCCTATTCGTTACTGCTCGTAATAAATGTAAACGAGTCCTCGAATGAGCTAAGTCCCTGTTTGCCGAGAGAATGAAGCACTGCATATCCTCTAACAACTTTGGCTCTTGTGATTACTGGCGGATCTATAATAGCGTATTAAATAAGGGCAAGGTCTCTATTCCCCTAGCTCTTCAATCAATTTGAGATGTTATCATCCTCTGCTATCTATCTATCTCTCTATCTGTCTGTGTGTCTGTTTATTATCTATCTATCGATCAAACTTTGTTATTTGAACACAGCATATCTATCTATCTATCTATCTATCTATCTATCTATCTATCTGTCTGTTTATTATCTATCTATCTATCTATCTATCTATCTATCAAACTTTGTTATTTGAACACAGCATATCTGTCTATCTATCGCAGCCTGTTTATCTATCTGTCTATCTATCTATCTTAGTCTGTTTATTATCTATCTATCTATCTATCAAATTTTGTTTTTTGAACACAGCATATCTATCTATCTATCTATGTCTACAATTTGGAGAAGATTTTCGGTAAATGAGTAGTAGTGTGAAAAAGAAATGTTGATTTAAATTTTCCAATGAGTCCTGTTATAAACTAATAAAACAAATTTTGCAATCAAAATTTAATTTCTCGAAATTTCATAAAATTAAGTAAGTAGTGGTAATGTAGTGATTACTACTATGTTTGCCACACCTAAATTTTTCTCAACTGTGATTGGTCAAATAATACATATTAACTATCACAGGACAATTTACTGATCGCATTCACCACACTGAATTTTTCCTACTGTTAATTCACAAACATGCTTTTGTTATAAAATCACCGATTGGGTAATTTTTCATCCAATCAGATATTTTTTGTGTGCTCTCGAAATTTCTCCCGCCGTTGTCCTGGGAGCCTACCCATAGTTATATAAACCAGGATTCGTTCCAAAAATAGACAGTAGAAGCAGAACTCAGTAGAACTCAGCAACTCACACGCGTCTACACAGACTATTCATTCTACTCACTGCGCGCACACACACACAGAACTTAAATATCATTCACCATCAATTCTATGTAACAAGCCAAGTTGCAACAGCTTTGTTAGTTATATATAATCCACAACTGAATTACTACATATTCTTCTGAAAACATCATCCTATCTAATACAGAACTTTGAACATTCTTATTCAGAAAACTTGTTTTATTACATTTAATCTTTCAGCTAACAGATAAAGGGAAACTACTTCTCCTCTCTTATTGTTTCACACATTACAAAAAATGTTTTGTATTTGTTGATTTTAATATATATTTTATTGTTGAAACAAAAATCGGTTTTCCAATGTTTTTCCTTAATTCAAAAATGTATAATTGTTAAATGCTATTCAACACGCAGCCACATCAATCTTTTCAACACAACCAGCATTTACAGTAACATACGTAAAAAAAAATTACAAAGATTTTCTAAAAGTAAAATTAAAAATAATTTACTTTATTTATGAATAAGTCGTGAAAGTTACATTAAAATCCGTTAAATGTTAAAAAATGATTTTTGCAAGGATTTCCAAATCGATGTGATTTAGCGGGGAAAATGGCGCTAAAACACCAAAAGTAAATATTAGGCCGACCACTGGTGATTTTTCAGCGAATTAATGGAGGTACGTACTTTTTGTAACCTTGAAATTCATATAGTAAATAGAAAAACAAAAATCATGACGATACAAAATAAATACAAGCGCAAGACAGAGCAATTTTTTAAACTATAAATTCTAGGATTCCCGGTGCTATGAGCCAGGGTAGCGCTCAGGCTTGCAACTATCGTGGCTTCACCATCGCTTGACATACATTTAAACGGTCGATACAGTATGTTTGGTGAACGCAACAGTTTTGTGGTGAATGGTTTTTTTTTTTAATGAAAAAGTGGGTAAGGTTTCTTCTGATTCAAAGAAATATATTTTTATGTTTTAATGCGAGTCGCTTCATTTCGCATTTCGTGATTAAGCATCATATTGAGAAATTTTCTGAGGATGAATATAGTGAAATGGGGGAAAAGTTGTACAAAAGTTAAGAATAATTTTTAAATAATTTACTTCCACAAGAAGAAGGGACTATACTTTAAAAAAGACGATATTTGGAGTTGATCCGCACTGAAGACAAAGAAATGTAGAAACGGGAGTTGAATACAGTCATAAAGGAACTGTCATAGGTTGAAACAGTAGATAACTAAGTATTAATAGTTGAATAGATTTTTTCCCATTGGATGTTAGGATGAGATTACAACAGGCGCCTATTCGTTACTGCTCGTAATAAATGTAAACGAGTCCTCGAATGAGCTAAGTCCCTGTTTGCCGAGAGAATGAAGCACTGCATATCCTCTAACAACTTTGGCTCTTGTGATTACTGGCGGATCTGTAATAGCGTATTAAATAAGGGCAAGGTCTCTATTCCCCTAGCTCTTCAATCAATTTGAGATGTTATCATACTCTACTGATAAAGCTGAATGCGTCGCCCGTAAATTCTCCTCACACTCTACTCTTAACTCATCTGGAGTACCCCTGCCTACCCCCACCCTTAGAACTGAGTCTCTTTTGAGTGATATGCATATTACTCCATCCATGGTTCTTGTTGTCATTTCTAACCTTGATTCTCACAAAGCTTGTGAACCCAATGATATCTCTATAATAGTCATTAGGAAGCATGTTCCCGAACTGGCTCCTGATCTCTCTAAACTGTATAACAAATTCCTCGCTGAATCGTACCTGCTGGAAGTCATAGTCATTTGTTCCAGTTTTTAAGAACTCTGGTGAACTATCCGACTCTTCCAACTATCAGCCTATTAGCCTTCGACGTCTTTTTGGGAGACTGCTAGAGGCCCTAATCAATGCTGAATTGGTTCAACATCTCTCATCACGGGGCCTTTTTTCATACAAGCAATACGGCTTTCGTTTCTACATGTCAACTGCTGCTCTCCTGACGATAATTGCGGAAAGAGTTTATGATGCTCTAAATAAAAACGATGAAACCCAAGCTGTCGCATTGGACATCTCGAAAGCCTTTGACAGGGTTTGGCATACAGGCCTTCTCCACAAGCTGAAAAGTCAGTGTCTCCGGACATAGTTTTGAGCTGATCCAGTCTTTCTTATCAAATCGTGAAATGAAAGTTATCCTGAATGGCCATTTGTCTAGATCCTTTCGTACTACCGCGGGTGTGTCCTATGCTAACGAAAGTTCCTCGCCCGCTTTCACCTTTGCTTTACATTCTTGCGTTAGAACCTTCGCAAGTTAAAGACAAATCCGGTCCTGTGCGGAATTTCCCTACCTGGAGCTACCAACTCGGCCAGGTATTCTGCCTATGCTGACGATGTTTCGGTTCTTGTGTTGAGCAGAGCCGAGATTAACGAAGCCAGCAAAGAAATCATAGGATTCGAGACGGTGACAGGGACCAAGATCAACCGCAATAAGTCTTGGTTTTGCGGTTGGGTGTGTGGAAGGGAGTTTCTCTTCCCGAACCTTTCCTCTAGACCAGAGGTTCTCAACCAGGGGTAAATTTACCCCTATGGGGTAAAAAATTATATAGTCGGGGGTAAATAATTGAAGTACCTGATAATTTAAAAAATAATTCAATTAAATTTAATTTTGTAAAATGAGACAGAGAGAATGCAAAGAAAGTGTGGGGGGGAGGAAGGGGGAAAGGAGATTGTCTATCAATCTTGTTCAGTCCCGTTTGGGCATGCTCACTGTTCACCCCCCCCCCCAGTAACACCACTGTTCCGAATTTCAGTTGACCTCTGGAAGTGACCTGGAGCAGATTCGATTCTCTCATTGCTGTATATTACTGCTGCCATGTAAGTATATTAGTATTATATGTTCTGAGAGTAATACTATAAGTTTGTATGCATTTATTATGATATTTCATTAAATTAAAAGTAAACATTAATTGAGAGCTTTGATGAGAACTAGTTACTAGTTGATGAGAGTGTTACTGTTAACTGAAGAATCAGTCATGAGTGGCAATATTCCGGATATGTTTTCAGTGAATGGAGAATTAGTCACATGACTAATTCATAATTATTTCGTTTCAGATTGTGTCATGTCCAAGAAACGTACATATCTGGATTCATATGTAGAATATGGCTTTGACTTCGTTGTTGTGGATGGTGTGGAGAAGCCTCAGTGTCTGCTGTGCTTAAAAGTTCTTGGAAATGGGTCACTGAAACCTTCAATACTGAAACAGCATCTGGAAGCTTCACATCCTGTCCATGCATCCGATGACCGTGCTACATTTGAGTCAAAGAGAGCTAGGTTTAGGGCTGCAGGAACACTGCCCAAACTTGGCTTTGTATCAGAGAAGAAACCAATGCTTGCAGCTTCCTATAATGTAGCGCTGCGAATAGCAAAGGCCAAGAAACCTCATGACATTGCCGAGAAGCTGATTAAACCTTGTGCCTTAGACATGGTTGAACATGTGGGATTAAAGCAAAGCAGATGATTCAAGCCATTCCCCTTTCTAATGATACAATCCATCGGCGTATTAGTGAAATGTCTCAAGATATTTATCAACAAGTTATTGGACAAATCAAATCTAGCCCAGCAAAAATATCTTTGCAACTTGACGAAACCTGTGATGTAGCCAATTTTTCACAACTTCTTGTTTTTGTTCGTGACATATGTGGAAAAGAACTAAAAATGAATTTCTCTTTTGTGAACCTCTCCAGCAAACCACAAAGGCTATTGATATAATGCAGAAAATACAAGACTTCTTTGACAAGAACAATCTCACGTGGGACATTGTTGGCTCAATCTGTACTGACGGAGCTCCAGTCATGATGGGAGTGAGATCAGGCTTCACTGCACTTGTGAAGCAAAAAGCACCCCATGTAATAACAACACATTGTTTTCTTCACAGACATGCATTAGCTGCAAAAACTCTTCCTGAAAATCTGAAAATTGTTTTGCATAAAGTTGTTGAGGCTGTTAACTTCATTCGGCCCCGAGCATTGAATCACCGTTTGTTCAAAGCTTTTTGTGATGAGATGGGGTCTGAGCATTCCATTTTTTACTGCATACTGAAGTAAGGTGGCTTTCACGTTGACTTATTTTAAATCGTGTGTTTGAGCTCCGTAGTGAGGTAGAAATGTTTCTTCGTGACCGGAATTCAAAACTGTGTGAAAATTTTGCTGATCCCAAGTTCATCGCCTGTTTAGAGTACCTGTCAGATATATTTACCCATCTTAACCAAGTTAACAAACAACTCCAAGTAACATCAGTAACCATTGTTGAAGCAAGTGAAAAGATGACAGCATTGCAGACAAAGCTGGACTTATGGGCACGGAGAGTTCACCAAAGCAACTTTGCAAATTTCCCAAATTTGGATGAGGTCATTAGAGAAAGTCCTGGAGTGTTACCTGGGATAAATGAAGACATCACAGACCATTTGAATATCTTGAAGAATCACTTCACTAGCTACTTTTCAAAAGACATGATTCCAACAGAGAGATGTATAATAAGACCTTTTGTCACTGAACTGTCAGAAATAAAAGATGACAGCCCAGTAAAAGATGAACTGATTGATCTTCAATCTTCTGCTACTCTTAGAGAAGAATTTGAAAAAGTTGGTGTTAATTTTTTGATAAAACTCACAGATTCATTCCCACTCCTTACTCAGCGTGCCTTCCAAGTGCTTGTTCCTTTTGTCACTACGTACTTATGTGAATCAGGGTTCCCAAGTTTAGTAGCAATAAAGACAAAGGCCAGAAACCGCCAGAAAGCCGATGATGATATTAGAGTAGCATTATCAGAAACAGCTCCTCGCATAAACAAACTGATTGACTCAATGAATCAGAAGTGTTCCCACTGATAATGCTTTTGGTGTTTCTGTTCCTTATTTTTTGTAATACAAATTAACTTCATAATTTTCTATTTAGAAAAGGTTTGATTTTCTTCTTTTTTTTTTTATACGAATGTATAATACTATTTTTATACAAAACCTAAAGTCCTAAACAATAAAAAGGTTCTTTCTGACCTTCTTGTTATTCTGTCACTTTATGACGTTGATGTACAAATGAATGATGGATTACTAATTTTTTGATCAGAATACTGAATTTTTACTAATTTTTAGTATTTGTCAGTATTTTTTATTTCTGTTTTAGTATTTTTACTAATGACTAATTTGCACAATTTTTAGTCACAAATACTAATCATAATCATTCATTCAAAAAAAAATTTTTTTTAGTATTTTCCAAAAATTTTTTAAATTGCCAAAAACAAAAATACTAAAAAAAAATTTTTTTTTGAATGAATGATTATGATTAGTATTAATTTGTAGATCTACTAATACAGCGGATAAAATGAATAATTTTTTATCAATGACTACAAACGTTAATAAAAATACTGAATTTTATACAGAGTACTAACTTATACTAAAAAATTAGTAGATTAGTACTAAATAAGAAATCAGTATTTTGAGTGTCGCTTAGTATTTTTTTTTAGTCACAGTAATTTGACTAAAAAAAACCCTTTGTATTTTGAATTAAAAAATCATTCATTCATTTAGTCACGAAATTGTACATCAATGCTTTATGATGGCTATGATTTTTTTGTATGGGAATAGGGGGTAAATGGGGAAATACATAAAGCCGAGGGGGTCAATGATGGAGGAAAGGTTGAGAATGGCTGCTCTAGACAAACGGGCCGGACAAGATACTGGTCGGAGGTACAAGAGAAGGGTGAGGTCGCAGTTCATCTGTGGTCTCGGAGGAACCTTCCCTTAAAGGGGAAGGCGGAAGTATATGTCTCGTACATCTACCCGATTCTCCTTTACCAACTCTACGTGCTTCCACCTCACTAATGTCATTAGTAAGGCTACCTCACTAATGTCATTAGTAAGGCTCTCGTTCGTCTTGTGGGGAAGCAAGGCCGCTAAGACACTTCGGGTGATCTGTTACCTCTACCCTTGTGAAGGCGATCTGGGTATGCCTAGCGTTGAGATTCGTCAACATACGCTTCGCACCGCGTTCCTAAATCGATTGTGTCGCGATTTTGATGAGGAGGGCGCCTTCTGGAAAGAAGAAGTTCCCATCCATGAAAAGTGAGTACTCATGTGCGGAGAAGGCCCGCCATTTACCGCGAGGCGAGTGCTCCTTCTATCGTGAATGGCGTATTGCCCTGATACACCTCTTACGAATGTCGGATGACCTCTCCAAAGCCCAGGCGTTTTCTCGAAGGGCATTATATCACGTGTGATGATCTGATTGACGAGCTCGAGGCAGGAGGCTCTCGCTCATTATGGCCATGGGCGTCCGGGTTGAAATGCCTCAATAACGATGAGGTGTCACTCACCTGGTTGGTGATTCGCATGGACCACTGGGTCGCAAAAGGCTTTGTTCGGCGGGCTTGGAGAAATCTCTAAATTGCGTTCGCTGTGATGTGGAGGTGGCGACCTCGGATCACGCTTTTTTTCGTTGCAATCCCGTTGTGCAAGTTTATTGAAGGTATCATGGTTCGCATGCTGGGTGGAAAGTTCGTTGTCCCTGAGATCAGTTCTGTCTGTAGAAACGTGGTACCGCTGTTGACGAAGGCTGAACACCACGTGTTCTTTTGATTACTAGGTGTCGTCCTTTGAACGGCACGCCAGAAGGAATTCTAAGGTGGGGGGCGAGAAGCTCACTTCTTCCCAGCTAATCTTGTACTTTAAGCATCAGCTTAAAGTCAAGATTAGGACGGAAACGCGGCGGCTCCATTCATCAGAATTTGGCAAATGGTGGGTGAATCTTGCGCGCTTGTATCGAGTGAAAGGTGCTGATTTGAAGTGACATTTTGATGCCGGTTAGGCATCAGAATATTGTTCTGTGTTAAACTTTGGCTAACCCCGACAGATTTAGGCTAGTTTAGGTTTCCGTTTGTACTTAGTTTATTCCTTCAAGTTAACTTAGCTAAGGGGGATAATCTCATTGGCTCCTTTTATTTCTCCGCCTTTTTTAGTTTAATCCCCCTTCCCTCTCTGTTTAGGTGAGCAGAGACGTAAATTCTCCGGTGGATGCGAGGTGCCTTTTGTTTCGGGTGTGATTTTCGTATTTGTCGTTGTGTTTTGAATGAGTGTGTGTTTGAGTAAGTCTTTGGAATGAATGTTTTATATTATTAGAGTCCCGAATTGATTTCGTACAGTTAACTGATGTTTCTGCCGCATTTAAGGTTTGGGTGGGTGATTTAAGGATTATTACTAACATTACTTGGTTTGGTTACTTGTAAATAGTTTTGTTTTCATATTGTAAATACACATTGGGGCTAGATTTTAAACTGTTTTTATTCTCCTCCATTGCGCTAGACAATGAATTATACATATACGGACTAGTTAGGACTTCATGGAGATTCTCAGGTATTATGGTGAATGAAATAAGAATGCGTTGTTTTGGTGTAAGGAAATATTGCGGCATGTTTGCTAGCTACGTTTAACGTCCTTAAGAAGGAAGACCGTCCTTTTCCCCATTTCCCATTTCGGCCTTATGCCATATTTTGTAAATATTACTAATAAATAATGCCCTTCGCTATGGTACCTAGACTTTTTGAATTTAAGCACAGTATTAGACTGGCATCAAGATCTCATCAATTTACTGTTGAGCTGGCTTGATAAAGCTATAAGTTCTATGCTAACAGTTTCTTTTCTTGCACTTCTCGCTTATGGCATGCTTTCTGGCTCCATGCTTTCCAGCTAATTTTAATCTGCAAAAATTTAAATGCAATGTCAATCGCTATCTACAGTCCTCCTGATTAGTCTTTTCTCTTCCCACTCATGTTTCTGTTCCTATTTCTTCCATACCCTGTAAACCCTTGTGTCTTAGTGGCTTTACTGCCTTGCATAGGGTGATAATACCAATTAAAAAATATATATATATATTCCTAGAACAAAAAGCTTTCCTAAAACTCTCTTCCAGCTCCTTGCTTCCCGGTCAATGCTGATCTTCAAAAAAATGCAATGTCAATCGTTATCTACTGTGTTTTTAATTTCTGTTCTCCTTAAAAGCTTTTTTTTTTTCATATTTTCTCACACATAGTAACCACTTGTGTCTTAGTGGCTTTATTGCCTTGCTTGGGGTGAAATCATTAAAAAAAAACAGAAAAAAGATTAAAATTATATATAAATCTTATATATCTATAAGTCTACCATTCATCCACACTTAGAATGTTGCTGCTGCATATGGGCCAGTGCCCCTGCTATTTACCTCGATCAAATCCAAAGAAGAATCAGCCAAATTATTGGTCCTAATCTGGCAGCTCGGCTTCAGTCACTTTCCCATTGCCGTAAGGTTGCCTCTCTCTGCCTTTTCTATAAATACTTTCATGATAATTGTTTGGATGACTACTTCACTATGGTACCTAGACTTTTTGAATTTAAGCACAGTATTAGATTGGCATCAAGATCCCACCAATTTACAGCTGGGCCGGCTAGATGTAGCTGTAAATTCTATGCTGTTTCTTCCCGCTTGTGGAACTCTCTTCCGGCTTCATGCTTTCCAGCCAACTTTAATCTTCAAAAATTTAATTGCAATGTCAATCGCTATTTACTGTCTTCCTGGTCACTCTTTTCTCTTCTCGTTCATTATTAATGTTCCTGTTCCTAATTCTTCCCACAGGCAGGAAACAATAGTAATAGAGGACTGGACCCACCCTGGGAGCACATTTCTTTACGACAACGGTTGGGATTTGGTCACTTCCGCTTGCCTTATGAAAGTCTAATTTAGAAACAATGACCGAGACCAGTTTCTAGAAGGGAAATCAGATAAGGTTGAATGCTTTGCTCGGAAATTCCCTTCCAACTCAACAGTCGACTCATCTGGAGTACCCACACCTGATTCTACCCCCATCCACTAGAACAGAGACACTACTGAGTGATATGCACATAACCCCGTCACTGGTCTCGGATATTATTTCTAAATTAGATTCCTATAAGACAATCGGAGGTGACAGGATCCCAACCGTCGTCCTAAAGAAATGTTCTCCTGAAGTGGGTCCAATTCTCTCCGATCTCTGCAGCGATGCTTCCTGTTTTCCTGCTTGTTGAAAGTCCTCCTCTGTAGTTCCTGTTTTTAAGAACTCTGGAGAACCTTTTTGACCTTACTCTTAACTATTGCCCTATTAGTCTTCTGCCGCTTTTCGGCAAAGTATTCGAGGCTTTAATCACTACTGAAGTGTTTAAGCATCTTACCTCTCAAGACCTAGTCTCTGACAAACAATATGGCTTCCGTTTTGCCAGGTCTATCGTTGATGTGTAGCCATCAGTGAATATGTATATCAAACTCTTGATAATAATGGCGAAGCTCGAGCTGTGTCTCTAGATATCTCGAAGGCGATTCACAGGGTTTGGTACGCTGGTCTTCGTGTGGTATGAAAGATATGAGAAAATAAAAATGCAAGATGAAATATTAACTTTACTTATAATGACTGCGTGTTTAATGTAATTTGTATCACGAAAGTATGAGTTTGATACACAGTGTTGATGGTCATGTTGTTTATGATGATCATGTTGTTCCATGAATCATGTATGTTGTTTGATACAGTGTTGATGATCATGTCTCACTTATTTCCAATTGTGTCTTTAATCTTTCTTTTTCAGTCACTGTGTGTTTTTGTTCGTTTGTTTTTTTTTTCACACGTGCAATAATAATTCATTTCAGTTTTTCCGTAGTAAATCAACCGTGCAATTTGCCCGTATGTGCTGTTCAGCTTTTTTATGTGTTCTGGATCAGATTTTTGAATTTGTTGAAGACGGATATAAAGATGTATACCATACCTGTCAAGAAAAAATGTTTGCAATGAACACAAAAGAAGAAAAAAAAAAATTCCTTTGTTTTCTGTATAATACTCGTGTATAAGTCGACTTCATATATACTGCAGCCGCTGAATTTTTTGTTGAAAACTCTGATTTTTCCAAATAGCTTTTTTCTTTTCTCTTTTTAATCGGTATCACCCCACGCAAGTCAGTAAAGCCACTAAGACACAAGGAGTTACGGGGTGTGGAAGAATTAGGAACAGAAACATTTATAGTGAGCGGGAAGGGAAAGGAGTAAAATGGTCGGCTCCCTGTGCCGCTCCAGTAAGTACCTGATTCCTCCTGCTACCCTCTACCTTTACAAGAGCTAAATCAGGCCGAAAATGGATTACTGTTGTCATATGTTGGCAGGAGCTACCCGCACCGCACTCTCCGGCCTTGATAGAGTTCAGAAACGTCACCGACCACGTGTGGGCGATGAATTATTTCCACTAAGTTTTTTTTTTTTTCGTAATAACCATTCATTATAAAATACATTACTTTATCCTTTTAAGGGCACAAACTATCCAATGGCGTAAACACTGGCTATATTCAATGCCTCGAAGGTCAACGTAGTTACATTCAATTATCGCTGATCTAAACTGAACTGCCACCAATCAGAATGAATGTAGGTCCTCTCGGGGAAGCACCCCGTACCTTGAAAGACTGTTGAGTCTCAAACTCGTACCCGACCTCAAGTGAAACACGTACATATAATCCCTTGCTAAGGATGCAGGTAAAATGGTCGACTCCCTGTACCGCTCCAGTAAGTACCTGACTCCTCCTGCTACCCTCTACCTTCACAAGAGCCAAATCAGGCCGAAAATGGCGTACTGTTGTCATATGTAAGCGGGAGACCTCACTCTCCGCCCTTGATAGAGTTCAGAAAAGTCTCCGTGCCCGTGTGGGCGACGAATTATTTCCACTAATTTTTTTTTAAAATAATAACCATTCATTATAAAATACATGACTTTAAGCGCACAAACTATCCAATGGGATAAAAACTGGCTACATTCAATGCCGCGAAGGTCAAGCTAGTTCCATTCAATCATCGCCGATCTGACCTCGAACTGCCACCAATCAGGATGAATATAGGCCCTCTCGGGGAACCACCCCGTGCCTTGAAAGACTTTTGGGTCACAAACTCGTACCCGACATCAAGTGGAACACGTACATATGATCCATTACTAAGAATGTAGGTAAAATTGTCGGCTCCCTGTACCGCTCCAGTAATTACTTGACTCCTCCTGCTCTTTTGCAAGAGCCAAATCAGACCGAAAATGGAGTACTGTTGTTATATGTGGGCAGGAGTTACCCGCACTTTACTCTCCGGCCTTGAGTAGAGTTCAGAAACGTCTCCGTGCCAGTGTGGGCGACGAATTATTTCCACTCAGTTATTTTAATAATAACCATTCATTATAAAATACATGACTTTAAGCGCACAAACTATCCAATGGGATAAAAACTAACAACATTCAATGCCTCGAAGGTCAATCTATTTACATTCCATCATCGCCGATCTGACCTCGAACTGCCACCAATCAGGATGAATGTAGGTCCTCTCGGGTAAGCGCCCTCGTGCCTTGAAAGATTGATGGGTCTCAAACTCGTACCCGACCTCAAGTGGAACTCGTACATATGATCCATTGCTAAAGATGCAGGTAAAACGTTCGGATCTTTTTTATCGCTCCAGTAAGTACCTTTTTTTTCAAATTTGGCCGTGAGCTGCGCAGACTTCATTCTCCAGCTGTGATAGAGTTCAAAAGCGTCTCCGAAGCTTTGCGGGTGACTTATTATTCTCCACCTTTAAACCCACAGGTGGGGTGTGGCAAACCTCTCACTGCTTTCCCGCTGCCTCTACGGAAAGTGCTCGGACGATCTTCATTCTCTGGTCCCGTCAATTCAATCCTTCACGGCAAGGACACGCCATGACACTTACATAGTAACAAACCACCCACGTTCCCTCTGTATTCCATCGGTGAGAAGTAAGTTCCATTAAAGCAGCTTCTTCCCGCGGATCACTGCACTGTGGAACCGACTCCCAAAGGAATGTTTCGTACAATCTTAACCTGTTCAAGTCTAGGGTTAACCGTGATCTTCCACTCTTACACATAAAAATGGCTTCCGGACGTAACCCTTAAAAAAAGAAAGAAAAAAGAAAAGTATGAGCCACATAAAAAGAAAGTTTTGATAATTACCGTTGGGACCAATCGGTTAACTTCCTGAAGAAATTCTGTACGTTTCCAAAGAAGCCGGCAAAGGCGAATAAACGTTCCACGTGTATAAGTTCGGGTATAATTCTACTGAGTTTGTAAGGCATGTATTGGGAATTTTTTGCCCAGCTATTGTCTTCGAAAGTTTCGTATGTCCAGTACCAAATTTTGAGAAACGTAGAATTCTTGTTGGCAATAATTACTTGCACCCCCAACGCATCAGGTCGACAAGGACCCAAGGTTATGGGATAAACTCTCAGAGGATCGAAACTTTTCAGTGCGAGTTCATCGGTGTCCATATAAATTCCACCAAATTCTGCAAAAATAATTTAATCATTTTTAGAATGCTTTCCAACCTATAATTATTTTGTCTTTATGAATCAAAAACTCTGTAATTAGTAGTTATTAGACTTTGTGTTAATAGACCTGGGACGGATATTTTTGTCAATTTATACTAAACTAGCAGGCCTCGCCCGCTCGCTATCGCTTCGCAAAGTAAGATAAATTCACTACATGAAATCTTTGAAACAAAAATTTCAAATGTACATTTCATTCATAAATAGGCTTGTTATAGTAAAGGTAAGTTTTACAAATAGATGCCAACTTGTTGAAGGTCAAGAAACACTTTTCTGCACTACATAAGATGATATTCCTAAAGAGAACTATTTTTTTATACGAAAATCAAAACAATCCTCGAATAAAAGAAACAGTAATGAAAGACAGTTAATTAATGAAATACTTTTTAAAAATCAATATGCAAATTAGTTAAACTTGAAGAGTGATATTGACTATAAGTAGATAATAAATACAGATATTGCGCATTAATTGTGTAAACTGCTCTCTCGAGTAGTATACACATTCGGATACTTACCTGGCACAGAGATTCGTCCCTGCGCTGGTAGTATCACGGCTACCACTAGCTTGGACTGGCTCTGGCCTGGACCAGCTATGACAAGCCAAGAACAGCTATGACTAGCTTAGACCAGCGGCCCGGGTGAAAACACTCGGGTCCCCACGTTAAAAACCAACCATGTGTCACAACCTGACTCAGTGGGGGGTCAATTAAATACACTTACCTGGCACAGGGATTCGTCCCTGCGCTGGTAGTATCACAGCTATGACCGGCTTGGACTAGCTAAGACTAGCTTAGACAAGCTATGACCAGCGGCCCGAGTGAAAACACTCGGGTCCCCACGTTAAAAACTGACCTTGTGTCCCAACCTGACTCAGTGGGGGGGGGGGTCAAATAAACACCGTGTAAATTGCTCTTTTTGAGTAATTTCACGCCTACTTATCATCTCTCAGTTACGTCTCTGTATTTGGACAGAGTGCGCACAGGGATTCTCTGTCAAGGGACGGAGTGGCAGCTGAGGAAAATAATACTGAAAAGGTGCCCAGCTCTGGATAACAGCTGCCCGAGGCGGCGCCCTCCCATCGCACTAGAGTGAGGGATCGGTGCTCGCACCGAGGCCAGCACAACCGACGGTTGCGGGGGCTGAGGGAAATTTTTGTTCCTGTCCCGAGCGTACGTGCACGGATCCCCACCTAAAAACATTGATTTTATCTTATAAATTGTCCCCCTGTTCTGTCACCCATGAAATAAAAATAATTGTTTCTACAGAAAATAAGGAACTACGTACGTACATCAAATCGTCTTTAAATTAAGTGGCAGCAAAAGAATTATCGTTGAACTTTTAAAAGGTAAACTTTAAATAGTGACAGAGCAGTGAGAGGCTCGTAATGTTTTGTCTGTGGAAAAGAGGTTGTAAGTTGGAAAATAATTCATCACCCGCAAGGATGCGGAGATACTTTTGACCTGTATCAAGGCAGGCAAATAAGGACTGGGTAGTCCAGGTTCAGATATAGCAGCAATACTCCATTTTTGGTTTGATCTAGCACTTATAGTGTATGGCATGGGGAGTCAGATACTTATGGTAGTGGTACAATGAAGCAACTATTTTCCCAGTATCTTTAGCAATAGATCGGATTACCATGAATTTTTGAACAAACTATTTTCCATCGTATATTTAAAACTTATTACAGTGCTAGAAGAATGAGATAGATAGCAATCGAATTCAACCGATAAATAGATTCATATAAATAAAAGAAAATAGAAATGAACTAATATGTGACTGACCCATCAAAAGTTGTATCCTGATAATATCAGCTTGATGTTGCACAACTTTAACCGGTTTGTCAAATATACGTGTTACCCTGGTGGTTTTGATGATAACAAGGTTTGGCACCAGTTCTAGAAGATGATCCCACCACTTTCCGTTCGGTATCTTTTCGGTGTGGACAAAAATGAAACCAGGCTTCAATATTCTGTAAGAACTAAGAATACTTAGTAAGTAAAAGAAAGTGAAATCTCTATTGCCCAGGAAGATATAATGGACAAGCTTTGGTACCGGAAGTCCATCCTGACAATATCTGCTCTCGGCTAGAATGTATAGACATTCGTGATACTCGGGAAAGGATAAAAATCTACCACTTTTCTTCAAACATTTCTGGAGAGAATATTTGTGTAAAATTGCATGCAGCACATCTGTAACAACAACAAAAACAACAATCTTTGTAGTGAATGAAAAAGAAATTATCAGGATGACGACAGTGACAGATATAAATAGGAATATACTCGACTCTCCCGTTGAATTCGACGTATGAGGGTCAAGCAGATCAGTTCCTAGGAAACTGACGGCCCAACACCAGCACATGAGATTTGATTATAGAGGTGAATGTTTGGTGCAGAACCATCCACACTTTTTGAAGAGCGGAATATTTTTTTAAGCATTTCACCCCAAGCAAGGCGGGAAGCCACTAGCACGCAAGGGGTTACAGAATATTTGGAGAGAGAGCAGATAGGAGTGATAGAGGAAAGGGTGTGGAGAAGGATAGTGGATAGATCAAGGCAACTGGAGATGTCGATTGACATTACATTTGAATAGTTGCAGATTATAGTTGTCATGGAAACAGGAATAAGGAAGGGTGTTCCACAAGCGAGAGGTGCGAGAAATGAAGCTATTGGAGTAGAAGAGACGTCTACATTTAACAGTTTCAACAGTAAAAGGGTGGGAGCGGGATGCCAGCCTCGTAGGACGCTTGAATTCATGAAGTCTGGGAACCAGCACAAGCAGCTCATCGGAGTAATTACCGTGAAAGTATTTGTAAAAAAGACAGACAGGCGACGACGCGTCTGTGAGAGAGCGACTGCAGACGAGATGCCAGATCATTGCATATCCGACTCTGGATATTATCAAGAACCCCAAAGCAAACAGAAGTGGCTCCAGATCATATATGGCAGCCATACTCTATGTAAGGGCAAATGGTTGATTTGTATGTTTGAAGGATCGATTTCGGGGAGAAAAATTTCCTGGCCCGGCACAGGGAGCCAAGTTTCCTTGCGGTGGACGAAGCAATTGACTCAATGTATTTGTTCCATCTCAGGTCAGCAGTCAGCGTGAATCCGAGCAGCCGCAGAGAGGAGCTTTCGAGAAGTTGAGCCTCAGACCTTCTAATGGGATGCAGGGAAGGATCTCTGTGATGATTAATAGAGAGCAGTTTTGTTTTTGATGCGTTAAAGTTAACTAGCCAATTCCTGCCTTAGTTCACAACCGATTGGAGGCCCCTTTCGAGACGAACGGCCAAGTTAATTTTGTCAGCGACATTAGATTTGTTTTTGAGGCAGGAGTAAATTATGGTGTCGTCCGCGTAGATGCCAACTTGGGAATCTATGGCGCCAGGAAGATCGTTTATGAAGATAAGGAACAGAGTAGGGCCTAGGATGGAGCCTTGAGGAACACCTGCGTTCGTGGGATAGGAGCTGGAGGAGAATCCGTTGAGAACGACCTTCAATTCACCGTTTGACAGGAATTATTGTATTAGGTCAAACAATCGACCTGTAGTACCATAACCCTAAAGCTTACGAACAAGGCCGGCATGCCAAACTCTATCAAACGCCTTGGAGATGTCTAGGGCCACGGCACGAGCTTCTCCGTTATTATGAAGAGCTTGGTAGACAAATTCAGTGATGGCCGTAAGCGCATCAACTGTAGATCGAGCAAAGCGGAAACCATATTGCTTGTCTGAGAGCAGATCATGGGATGTAAGATGGTTAATCACTTCGGCGTTGTTTAGGGCTTCGAAGACTTTGCCGAAGAGGGGTAGGAGACTGATTAGAAGGATCAGAGGGGTCGCCAGAGTTCTTAAAGACAGGAACAATGGATGATGACTTCCAGCAGTCAGCAAAACAAGACTCCTTGAGGAAGTAGTTATATAATTTAGAGAGGGCGGGCGCCAGTTCAGGCGCGCATTTCTTCAAGACAATGGCTGGTATCCCATCTCCACCACTAGCTTTGTGGAGGTCTAAATTAGAGATAATGTCCAATACCAATAACGGG
This sequence comes from Acanthosepion esculentum, assembly GCA_964036315.1. Lineage (NCBI taxonomy): Eukaryota > Metazoa > Mollusca > Cephalopoda > Sepiida > Sepiidae > Acanthosepion > Acanthosepion esculentum. Next base: position 25,487,968 of record OZ038485.1, on the reverse strand, counting down.
GATATGTGTAAGCCGCTCAATAGGGCTTCATTTCTAAGAGAGAAATCGGGTATGGGTACACCGGAAGAGTCAAGCGTTGAATTTAAAGAAAATTTCCGAGCAAAGTATTCAGCCTTGTCGGCAGAGGAGGTCAGGACCTCAAACTGGTTGAACAGGGTTTGCTATTGTTCAGTACACTCTTGCAGAGACGCCAATAATCCTTGGAGCCGAATTTGCGAGATGTAATACGTTCCTTCATTCGAGCAGCAAACAGTGACTTACCTTCGTTGAGGACAAGCTTACACTCCTCACGGGCGGGGGCAAATAGGCGTCTATTGCAGTCGGACATGTCGCTACGAAATAGGTGGAAGAAGTGGTTCCTATGGGCAATGGCGGCTGAGCAAGCATCGGGGAACCAAGGGGAGGAGCGCGACTTGACCTTAAATTTCCTTGAGGGGATGAAAGCGTCAATTCCAGCTTTAACCCAGGATGAGACCTCAGAAGCACATTCTTGAACGGGGAGCTTAAAGACAACATCCCAGGGGACATCACGGAGGAAATCATGGAACGAGTCCCAGTCAGCTCGTTGATAGCAGAACGAGATTCTAGTGGTAGGAGGCTCTTTGCAGGGGGTGGGGTTGAAGGAGATGTTAAGAGACACTACAGCATGATCGGAGTTACCAAGAGAACAGAGCTGCGTGACACTACAAGATAGAGTTAAAACACAGATCGAGAAGAGAGGCCTTACTGTCCCGGTTGAATACAGAGACTTGGTGCACTACGTGCCACAGGGTCCCCAAACGACCCTCCGCAGGTTTTGAATTCAGATTTGCCATCCAGTCTGTCCTGCTATTTACCCATATCTGGAGGGAGAAGAAGCGGATTCACACCTTTCCCAAGGATATTAGTACTTAAGTGAATGTAATGGATTCGACTGGAATTCGAACTCGGCTCTCCGATTCCTCAATCCAAGCCGCTATTCATTACTTCACCGTTCATTCACATATATATATGAGAGAGAGGGGGGTAATAATCCGTTGGTATATAATCCAAGTGAATCCTAATAATATAAAATAGTAAAACTGATCCACAAAAAGAGCTCAATGACTTTATTACAACAGAGCATATAAGTTACATCATAGAGAAATCCAAAATTAGCACAGAAGAATAGCTATTTCAACCAAACGTTACTACGTTGGTATTTTTTCGACATACTGTTTCCCTGTATCACAGCTCCTCAGCGTGGCTGGACGTACGATGGCTTCAAGCCGGGATCAAAACCAAACTGATTTCACATTAGTCAGATATCTGACCTCAGAAAGGGAGGGAATTTTAACGTTTTTCTCTATACGAAATAGTTGTGGGAAAACAAATATTTGTACACATACAAATTTTAAATTTATTGTATTTCTAACTAATGAATAAGCATATTTTTCATATAATTAGTAAATATGCATAGAAAACAGAAAACTTTTTGGTATAATAGAAATAATAGGTCCAGCTAGTTAAATTTAAAATAATAGTGTCGTACCCTGTTTATGAAGATCTGTGTACCAAATGATGACAATACCAATAGTTAGCAATAACAGAACAAGGAAACACTTCATAATATTTGTCGTGTTCATTTTCCTGAAAGTAAAAATATGCGTTGATAATTTGCTGTTCAATTACTCATTCATGTTTCTAAGACAATAAAATTACATTCTGGGATGCAAAAAGACGATCCAAGGCATTTTTGAACATTTTTATCACAAATGCATGAACTATAAACATGCCGAGAATATTCCACACTTCAACAGACACTGTTTAAACCAAATAAATTAGCATCACCACGTGAAATATTTGACTCATCAGAGAAAACTAAAAGCCTATTTTTATCGGGTCTGCACTCGGGAAAACACTCTTATAAAAACCCACAGATTTTGACTTTCAAAGAGCAAAGATGCAGTTGTCGCCAAGCCGAATAGAAGACGTGGCTATATAGATTTTTCTTATCCGTGTGTGAAAGAAACATGTGTCGGTAACTTCATCACCAACAACAATAGACATTTAGTGGATCTTCATTAACGATAAAAGTCTTTTTCTCAACCTTAGCTTTTTATCTGTGGACCATCTATTTTAAAGTCTTTTCTAAATAAAAAATATTTTATGTGAATCAACTACAGAAAGACTTGAATTCAGCTAAAGGTTATTTCTACTCTTTTTTGACTCTTGAATTCATGTAGATATGTTTGTAAATACAAATTATTTCTTTAAGAGGCATGAGACCACGTTTACTTTATCTTTATTTTTTAATCGTCTGCTATTCGGACGTTCGAATTTTTACTATAAAAAAAACCTGTACAACTGAATTTCCTATAGATAGATAGATAGATAGATAGATAGATAGATTGGTATTCCTGATGATGTTTTTTTAAACTTTACCTGCCCAGGTAGGATCATGAAAAACACATCAAAGGAAAATGCGAAAAACTGTTATAAAAATTTAACATATTTTTATTTTTGTGTTTTTACAACTTTTTGTTAACGTGTTAAGTTCTTACAATCCTTTGTAGTTATTTTACGAGATGAAAAGTTTGAAAACAAATATGATTTCTTCGTGTGTATGTGTAAGAAAGAAGAGGAGTGGGGGAAAGAAGAAGATAGGGAGAAAGTGAGGGGGGAAAATGTAAGTGTTCCGTGATTGTTGAGAAAGATGGCTGAATGCGTAAGGGGAATTTCTTTTAAGTGCAGCGTCGTGATCTGTTGCCATCTGTTGCTATTGTCTCTACCTAATGGTTTCTCTGTCTAGAAAATCAAACCTTCACAAACCTTTTGTATTGTTGGGGAAACACGAACCGATGGTTGAAAAATGTTAAATTATTTATTTTCAAATCATTAATTTATAAATCGGACAATGCACAATCGTCCGATTCGGAAAACATATTTTCTTTTTTTTTTTTTTTTGTTGTCATTTCGTGTTTGACTGTGTTGGTGTTGATTTTCGCCTTCGCTCCACAGTCCAGTTGTCACATTCAAATCGAACCAATCATATCATTGTCTAATGCATTCAATTCAAATCAATTCATTCAAGAAATTTTATATTTTTAACACAAAGTCTGCTACAAATAAATTAGGTACCGCCATGAGATCGCTAAAAAAGAGCATAGCATGATGAAAAAGACGCCAAAATTGACAAAAACAAAATTTTATCGTCTAAATATTTATGTTATTATTAAGAGGAAAGATCTAAGTATTTGAGGGAGGTATTTTTTTACATTTTTTAATCGTTTCTAGCAGGTCCGAAATTTTTCGTTAGAAATCTTTCCTTTTTTTTGAGTCAGCAAAATTGACAGATAATCATGTCAGCCATTTTTCCATTTTATAAAAAAAATGATCATCTCTGTTTAAAATTCTTTTAAAAATCAATTATCATTATTTCAAAACTTATTTTAAGAAAATCAGAAATTATAATGTTTATTTATGATATTTTGAAACCAGCATTATTGAGTTTCTGCGCCAAAAAGGTGTAGTTTGAACAAAGGAGGTCATAACATGACAGGTGATGAATGACGTATTGACGGATTACGTGAGGATAATTTGTTCTACGGAGGGAGAGAAGTGAAATTATTTAGATTTAAGTGAACAAATTACTTACCACGTTATTTTTACGGAAAACTTTCAGCGCTGTAATTTTTTTTTTGTACTTAGCTTTCATCTTTACGTTTACGATGCTTTATGGAAAATATATTATGAAGAAATTAAAATAAGACTGTTAAGAGTGAGATTAAATTTCATAAGAAAGGTATCTAATTAATTTATAGGTACCTTTCTTATGAAATTTTATCAGGAGTGTACATAAAATACTATAATTTTATGTACATTTATTACATTTTACTGTGTTATTTGTATTTCCATTGATTTTATTATTAATTTTGATATTTCATTTATGGAAAAATGCCATAACTGAGATTAATATAAAAATAAGATCATATAAATTTTATAAGATGATACTGATACTTGTAGGTACCCTTCTCAGTTGAAATTGAAAACTCAAATCAACTTCTCTACACGTGTTTCGCAAAAGTAAAGGCCTTAACAGCGGAGAACAATGCTTAACTCAAATAACGCAACTTAATTGTATTCTGGTTTGTGACAGAGAGAGCCGGGGAAACACACACACACGTATTTTATTTTATTGAAATTGGAGTGAATCTGAGTAGCGAAATTAGATCAGAGCAATTTTGTTTACTGATGGGAAATCTGATCTAGCCCTTGTGGAATTGGGTCATTAGAAAGACAATGAAAAAAGGTCGAAATAATTATTATCAGTTAAAATTTGAAATAGAGCTTACTAAGCTAGGAGGGACTTTGAAATTCATATGTTTTGGGGTTGAAAGGAGCACCCGTGATAATCGTGTGTGGGCCAAGGGTCGATTCTGACTAACCAGATTTATCTATATAAACGCGTAGTTATGCTGAAAAAGAGGCAGACGGAAGAGAGAGACGGAAGAGGCAGGCAGAAGAGGCAGACGGGAGAGGCGAAAGGTTGCTTTTGGTCCGTCTGTCGTCGAGTGCAGTTGAGCTGGATGGCGAGATGTCGGAGATTGAAAGTGAACAGAGTTGAATTGAAGGCTCGAAGAAGTACGAAGAAGCGAATTACTCCTCCAACATCTAAGACTGCTACTGCTACTATAATTACTACCACTGGAAACGGAAACTTCGAACAAGCTGCAATAATCAAAGAGTTGCGTTTGGCTCGTCTGTCGTCGAGTACAGTCGAGCTGGGTGGAGAGATATCGGAGATTGAAAGTGAGCAGAGTTGAATTGAAGGCTTGAAGAAGTACGAAAGTGACGTCAGGATTGGAACAAAACCCCCGCTAGCATGTACTGTTGATATAAGTACCGTTGCTCCGGCTACCATGAAGATTACTACTACTGTTACTACTGCCGAGGAGGAACGCAACTATAAACTTTAGGCCGCGCACAAAAATCTTTATCTCTCGTATATCGTTCTGAGCCGATTTCACAACAAGCTAATCACATCTCTCTCTCTCTCTCTCTCTCTCTCTCTCTCTCTCTCTCTCTCTCTCTCTCTCTCTCTCTCTCTCTAATACAGTGTATGAGTTTTTACGTCAATTATTTTCTTTTCTGTAACACGTTTCTTTTTTATACTATTCTTTTCTGCTATATAAAAGACATTAACAATTCAACCATTGAATAGTTGTTTGTCCGGCTTTCTGCATATATATATATATATATATATATATATATATATATATATATATATATATTTGTGCATTCTAAATTTCTTAGCACAGACTCTCCAGCCGTGTCTGCATCTTCAGTCGACCGTGAATGGATGAACATCACTTCTGCTTTCTGGATCAAACCAAAGACAACGTGGGCAGGAAGCAGGATTAAACCAGTGGGCCGGTCGAATGATCTACGGATGCTCAGGGGAACTCCCTTAAGTTCGGTTAAGACCGAGTAGACACCTCAGCCCAGAGAGTAAGACGTCGGAGGTTGAGGGGCTGGGACGAAAGTGTTAGAGTTGGTCTTCCGTACTTTATAATTACAGCCCGATTACAGACAAATAAATTACATTTCTTAATTACTGCGGGTCTTCTGATTAGTCAAAACGATACAATGTACAATGTGGTAAAAAATGATCTATCTCATAAGGACATTTACGAAAGTAGACGCGGGTTTTAACTAATTTTATAATATTTTAACACTTAAATGTAAAAATCTATTATAATTAACGAAATAACAAATAATTGTATTAAAAATTCATTTTTGATCGAAAAAATTTTTACTTACAGAAAATATTGTTCATATTCATAAAAACAACTAAAAGCAAACAAAAGCATTTGAAATTAAATAATATCTTTGTTTTATTGAGTTTTGTATATTACAATTCAGAGCTGAATTTCAGGTGTCTGGGGGGGGGTCCAATTAAAAAAAAACATGGTTTGCATTCCTCAAAGCCTTGTGCTTTTAACTAAACTGTATTGGACGGAATTTTTAAAGTTTTCATAAAATTAGTTATGGGGAGGGGTAATAAATATAAAAATTATTTCTGCCATGACTTTAATAAAAAAAAACATATTTATAATAATTTCCATCATCTATGAATAGTTTCTGAAAGTTTCATTAACATCCGACAATTATTTTTATTTTTGCATGATTTTCCAAATTAATTTGTGTCATACAAAAAAACGGGTGAAAAATTATTGTTATTTTACTAGTTCCGGTAATACAAAGAGAAACAAGGTCTTTTAATCAAAATTTAGAATGTTCTAAAAAGAAGTAAAACATTTTTTTAAATAATTAAAAAAAAACTTTGTTCTTTCCTCTTAATAATAACATAAACATTTAGACGATAAAATTTTGTTTTCGTCAAGTTTGGCGTCTTTTTCATCATGCTATGCTCTTTTTTAGCGGTCTCATGGAGTTACCTAAAATAAATACATACATATGAAGAGAACGGGATAGATAGATAGATAGATATATAGATAGATAGATAGATAGATAGATAGATAGATAGCAGAGGATGATAACATCTCAAATTGATTGAAGAGCTAGGGGAATAGAGACCTTGCCCTTATTTAATACGCTATTACAGATCCGCCAGTAATCACAAGAGCCAAAGTTGTTAGAGGATATGCAGTGCTTCATTCTCTCGGCAAACAGGGACTTAGCTCATTCGAGGACTCGTTTACATTTATTACGAGCAGTAACGAATAGGCGCCTGTTGTAATCTCATCCTAACATCCAATGGGAAAAAATCTATTCAACTATTAATACTTAGTTATCTACTGTTTCAACCTATGACAGTTCCTTTATGACTGTATTCAACTCCCGTTTCTACATTTCTTTGTCTTCAGTGCGGATCAACTCCAAATATCGTCTTTTTTAAAGTATAGTCCCTTCTTCTTGTGGAAGTAAATTATTTAAAAATTATTCTTAATTTTTGTACAACTTTTCCCCCATTTCACTATATTCATCCTCAGAAAATTTCTCAATATGATGCTTAATCACGAAATGCGAAATGAAGCGACTCGCATTAAAACATAAAAATATATTTCTTTGAATCAGAAGAAACCTTACCCACTTTTTCATTAAAAAAAACAAAACAATTCACCACAAAACTGTTTCGTTCACCAAACATACTGTATCGACCGTTTAAATGTATGTCAAGCGATGGTGAAGCCGTGATAGTTGCAAGCCTGAGCGCTACCCTGGCTCATAGCACCGGGAATCCTAGAATTTATAGTTTTTAAAAAATTGCTCTGTCTTGGGCTTATATTTATTTTGTATCGTCATGATTTTTGTTTTTCTACTTACTTTATGAATTTCAAGGTTACAAAAAGTACGCACCTCCATTAATTCGCTGAAAAATCACCAGTGGTCGGCCTAATATTTACTTTTTGGTGTTTTAGCGCCATTTTTCCCGCTAAATCACATCGATTTGGAAATCCTTGCAAAAATCATTTTTTAACATCTAACGGATTTTAATGTAACTTTCACGACTTATTCATAAATAAAGTAAATTATTTTTAATTTTACTTTTAGAAAATCTTTGTAATTTTTTTTACGTATGTTACCACTACTTACCTAATTTTATGAAATTTCGAGAAATTAAATTTTGATTGCAAAATTTGTTTTATTAATTAATAGCATGACTCCTTGGAAAATTTAAAACATTTTTTTTTTCACACTACTACTCATTTACCGAAAATCTACTCCAGATCGTAGACATAGATAGATAGATAGATAGATAGATACATACATACATACATACATACATACATACATACATAGTATGTTCAGAAGCATACGACCTGATTCAGGTGATACTTAATAATATGAAAATAATATGCGATTAGTAATAACAAAGTCGACGTTTTCTTCATTCATTGTTTTTTCGAGAGTCAACCTTTGTTATGACTACTAGATAGATAGATAGATAGATAGATAGATAGATAGATAGATAGAAAGAAAGAAAGATAGATAGATAGATAGATAGATAGATAGATAGATAGATAGATAGATAGATAGATAGATAGGAATAGCCATGAACAATGATTGGAAGACGAGAAAAATGGAAATAGATAATGAATAGTGTGAACTAGATAATGGACACTTATAGATAGATAACGAATACATAGAAATTGAACAGGCTTAGATAGATAGATAGATAGATAGAGAGAGAGAGAGAGAGAGAGAGAGATATGAAGACTGAGATAGATAGATAGATAGATAGATAGATAGATAGATAGATAAACAGACTGAGATAGATAGATAGATCGTTTTTGCACGATTTTTCCGCATTTCGCTATATTCAACATCAACAAATTTCGTAAAAGTATGATGTTTAATCATAAGATGCAAAATGAAGCTACTCGCATTATTAAACTCACACACACACACACACATATATATATATATATATATATATATATATATATATATATATATATATATATATATATATATAGCTTTTCACATGATAAAAAATGAATTTAAATTTTTTTTTTAAGTCACAAAACCGTTACGTATTCCAAGTGCATTTTGGGCCTGACGGGAAACTAAAAATATTTGCTATATCTATTTTGTGAGATAGATAGATAGATAGATAGATAGATAGATAGATAGATAGATAGATATGAACAAACCTGTTCCTGATGGTTTTTAACAATTTTCACCTCCCCAGGCAAGAGAAGCAAATCAGTGTTAATCCAATTGTGAAAGAGAAATCGGAAATCTATCAGGTGTAATAGACACTTGTGACTTTTTAAAAAATCGTTTAACATTTTATATTCTCCGAGTGTCCAAGTTTTGATATGGAAATCCTTCAGAATGAATATATTACATACTCATATTTATTACCTACTGTCGTCATGGAGAACGCATGGATAAAAACAATTCTTCTTTTCTATTTTCTGCCCATCCTAAAGGATTTCTATCTCAAAACGGACGCTTATGGCAGAGAATATAAAATGTCAAATGATTTTTTTTTAAGTCAGTCATTTTCTTTCTCTTTTTTAGTCTCGAACAAACGGCAGATCGGGAAAAATAATAGTCTATTGTACAAAATTTTATTAATTAAAAGTAACATTGATTTATTTCCCATTTAGAAAATATGTATCTCAATACATGCTAGAAATTTGAAACGTTTACCAGATAGATACAAAATAGATAGTGAACTAATTTAATATATAAATTTGAAAAACATGTCACTTGATTTATGTGATACTTAATAAGGGTGGTTATAGTTGTCGGTTCTATCTAGATAGGTTAGCGGTGCAAACGGCTTGTTTGACCGGGCGATGAAATCCTGTGACAGTGGGGACGTGGCTATTGCTAGGGCAGACTTGGCCTCCTTGCTTATCAAAAAGAATCAAGCTCTGTTAGTTAGGGCTAGGTTAAAAAGAATGTCCTCTGAGGTGACGAATATGGCCGCTGAATTGCGTACAGAGGAATCTCAGAATGCATCTCGGCGACATATCGCATGCGTCACATTGCTAGATAAAGCGGACCGTGACTACAAACGCGGGCATGTGTCAGGCTTTTCGTGATTACTATTTTTTTCGTGATTACTTTCTGGAACTTTTCAAACAGGGATCCCGGTCTGAGCCCTGCTCATTTCGACGCTTATTTAGCCGACTTTCCTTGCTTTGAGACAGTTGAAATTCTAGGTACGAGGGGCCTATTACAGAGTCGGAAATCTGGGAAGCGCTGAAGCAGGTTGGCCTGGATAAATCTCCGGGATTAGATGGTCTTCCCTTCGAAATCTATAACAGAAGATGGAAAATACGACACTGCGATCCGAAGACGCATTGGGATGGCCAAATATGCATTCCAAAAGCTAAGCAAAGTATTAAGAGAAAGAAAAAGAAACGAAGAAAAAAGTACTGAACTGTTATGTGATATATGTCCTCCTGTACGGCAGCAAATGCTGGACAATCTCCTGAAAGATAAAGAAGATACTTGAACCAACAGAAATGTAGTTCTACAGAAAGATGCTGAGGATACCATGGACGAAACATCTGTGCAACGACGAGGTTTTAGAGAAAATGGTAACTTATACTTAACATCACGAAGAACCAGTTGAAATTTCCGGGTTATATAATAAGAAAGGGGGGTTTGGAAAATCGCAGGACAGATTGAGGGTAAGAGAGACAGGAAAGCACGCGTAATAGACTTGATGGGCTTGAGTAAATGGGTGATAGAACAGGGTTTGGAAGAAATAACAAAAAGACAAAACTTATTACGAGCTACAAAGCACAGGAAGATGTGGAGAGCCATGATCGCCTACACCCTGAAGGGACACGGCACGTAAAAGAAACTAGAAGTATGAAAAAACTAGTTCCATTGTCACAGATAAATCGGGCGTTAATTGTCTACTCTAAGTCTAATGAGACAAACTGGAAAATGTATTAGCGCGTTTCACCGAGAGCGTCTGCTCTCTTTGGCTTGCTCAGGTTAGAATGAAAGAAAGATAAAACTGTACGCGAGGAAAATGCTTTGGGATCTCTAAGGATAAGTGGTGATCATAAAGCAAATTAAATTAGGTTACCTTATCACTTCCAATGTCAAGACTCAAGAGATTGTCTATACATGCACACTCATATATGTCTGTGCATACATACAGACATACGCGTATGGACGCGCATACGCACATCGTAGAGCCCTTTTTATGCATACTTGTACACAAATATACATACGACTATTTCTTATATATACCTGTGCACACATCGTCAGATAAAGTTTTAAGACACCCAACTTTTTCTACTTCCTCATACATCTTTCTTCAAAAATGTTTTTCATATATAAAAATTTATATATCGTTATCCTACACATATACACATATATGTTCCCCTCATATATAACCATGCACACGTACACACACACACACACACACACACACATATATATATATATATATATATATATATATATATATATATATCCATACGCATTTAAAGTCATTTTTGGGAGGGCATTGTTTTATGGGTCGCATTGATATATATATATATATATATATATATATATATATATATATATATATAAAGGTGGACATGGAAGTCAGCACTTAGAGGCGACAGTCTGTTTCATGCTAGTGCAATCGTCAGGCCTGATATATATTTACACACGCTCTATCTCTGATATTGAGCACTTTATCCCATAAATATAGAACACTTTAAGACTATATTTCTTCATATATATATATATATATATATATATATATTTGTCATCCACAGACAGACTGTTTCACTGTTTCACAGCTCATCAGTGTGGCTAGGCGTCCGGTTGCCTCTAGCTAGGATCGAAACCCGACTGAATTTACGTCAGTCGGAACTTCTCCCACTAAGCCACCGGCGCACGACAGGGATGAAGGTGAATTTTAGCATGTTTATTTTTTTATTTAGATAAACACACAGTAACTGACAGTGACTCAATTCTGCCGAAGAGTCGTGCAATATTAGCTTAAATAGTCACTGTTTACAAATTCACACCTCAAACCAGAGAGCTCAACCGAAATTAATTTTTCAGGAGCCAATAATATTTTTATTATAATAGATTATAATAAAAACATTTTACATCGCTAAACAAAAGCTTTCACGTTTCAATACTAGGATTGTATTTCCTCAGACGATGGTAGATAACTTGTGATAACAAATGAGATATTTGGGAAATTTAAAAACAAATCGTTACCTCTTTTCGGAAGTTAAAGTGGTGGGGCATGAGGTCAAACTTAAAAATTTACTTGTATAATATACTCGATCTGTTTTGTCTCTTTATATATATATATATATATATATATATATATATATATATATATATATATATATATATATCTTTGTCTCTTTTATATATATATATATATATATATATATATATATATATATATATATATGGTAGTTGTATATTTAGGTAGCAATCCTTCTTTTATGGAAGTTTCATTAAAAACGACAGACAAGGTACTACGGTTAAGTTTTTTATTTAATTTTTCTTGTGTACGAACAAGAGCTTTCTTTGCTGGACAAAGGGTGTGTAAGAACTGTCCAAATGTTTTATTTTTCCGAGCGCTTTCGGCTATACCTTTAGCCATTATCAAGGATGATTTGATTATTCAGCTTAATTGAGTGTGTGCATTATGTGTATGTCTTAGTGTGTAGTAGGGGTGTTTTAATTTCCAAATACGGTTAGAACGTTGTGGCTTTGTTCGTAGTTAATATTGTTGAGGGTAGGCTTTTTCTTTTTTATTATTAAAGCCTCCATTATTTTCATCCTTTTTTTGCAAGTGAAAGCAATTAATATATTTGTGTTTTCTACTAATATATTTCTAATGGAGTCTGGTACATTTTTGTGTGTGTTTAAATGGGTTCTAATGGAGCTGTGATCAGATAGGTGTAACATAAGACGTCTGGATAAGCATGTAGTTGTGTAACCAATGTAATTATTTATGAGTCCGGTTTCCTTAGGAACGCAGTTCCTTAAGGGGCATTTGAACTCATAGATAATGTTCGTTCTTTGCAATTTTGACTTAGCAGGTGTATTGTTATTTTTGAAAACCCATTTTTGAGAACCCATACGACACACTAAGACACACACATAATGCACACACTCAATTAAGCAGAAAAATCAAATCATCCTTGATAATGGCTAAAGGTATAGCCGAAAGCGCTCGCAAAAATAAAACATTTGGACAGTTCTTACACACCCTTTGTCCAGCAAAAAAAGCTCTTGTTCGTACACAATAAAAATTAAATAAAAAACTTAACCGTAGTACCTTGTCTGTCGTTTTTAATGAAACTTGCATATATATATATATATATATATATATATATATATATATATATATATATATCTTTGTCTCCTTTATATATATATATATATATATATATATATATATATATCTTTGTCTCCTTTATATATATATATATATATATATATATATATATATATATATATCTTTGTCTCTTTTATATATATATATATAATGGACTCTCCCGTCGGTTTCGACGTATGAGGATTTGACAGCTTAGTTGATTCAGTTATGAAATTTTGTGCGATAACCTTAAGTGGCATTTAAGACCCGCTAGTGATTTACAAAGGAGGCCACATATGGAGCAAGTGTAAGGATTATGAGATGAGATCACTGTTGGATTGGCTGACCTTTTAGATCTTGCTCTCGCTTCTTGAAGATGATTCAGACAAGCAGATTGAAAATTACTGAAACACGTTGATCTCCATTCTACCCGCTCCAAGACTAAGCGCTCAAGAGTGTTATGTGGTATATTGACTGCTGACAATTTGCTTTTCACCTTGTCTTTGTATTTTAGCTATGGGCATCCTACATTCCTGTAGCCCTGATCTAACTGGCTGTACATTAGGATCTTGGATATCCTGTCATCAGACATTCTCAAGACATGACCAGTCCACCGTAACTGAGACTCTATGAGAAACGTCTCGATTCCTCCAATATTACACCTATTAAACAAGTCTACGTTAGATGTCCTATCTTGAAGGTTAACTCCACAGATTGCACGCAGACAGCTTTTATGGAAAACATCTAGCTGGCGATATGGTACCTGTATGGAGTCCACGAATCTGAGTCCTACAAAAGGATGGCAAGTAAAACAGCTCTGTAAACCCGAATTTTCGTATCCAGTCGAATACCCCGCTCATTCCACAAGCACTGGCGAAGTTTGCCGAAAGCACTGGTAGCCTTAGCAATCCGATGCATGATTTCATCATCTAAAGTTTCACTGTAATTGACTTTGCTACCAAGATAGGTTAAAGACTTTACATAGTTCAGGGATTTGTCTTCTACTTTCAATGGTCTCTCTGGAATTTTGTAGACTGGTGGTTTTTGTTTCTCACCACGCAATTGCTTCGGAGTAGGACAAGGTTGGTGCACAACTTTAAAGTTTTCTTTATGCTAAGTGTAAGACCAAATGTTTTACATGCAGCATAGAAACGACTTATTAGATATTAGGCCTCCTCAAAAGACGTCGCTACAAGAGCCGCATCATCAGCAAACAACAAATCATGAATAATTTGCGTACGAAGGTGGGTCTTGGCTTTGAAGCGCTGATGATTGAAGAGACCACCAGTTGTTCGAAACTGAAACTTGACGCCACTCTCTGTGTCTGCAAATGCATATTTCAGCATCACCGAGAAGAAAAGGGCAAAAAGGACAGAGGCCATGACACAACCTTGCTTGGTGCCATTTGTGACATTAAAGTATTCCGACATCATACCATCAGACACGATATTATCTTTCATTCCTTCATGAAAGGAGATGATGACCTTTAGCATGTTTTCAGGGATGTCGAGTTTCCTCAAGACTTGCCAAAGAGCCTCTCGATTCACAGTGCCAAAGGCCTTCGTCAAGTCCACAAACACCATGTACAACTAACGGTTTTTCTCGCTAACCTTCTTTGCAACTTGACGAAGAGAAAATATCATGTCAATGGTGCCACGACCCGACCGAAAACCACACTGCGATTCAGGATAGATGTCGTCAACAAGGTGTATAATGATTCTGTTTAGAATCAGTCTAGTTAGGATTTTGTCTGCAATTGAAAGTAATGATATCCCCCGATGATTATCACAGACACACCTGAAACCCTTGTTTTTGTAGAGGTGTTTGATAGAGGCGTCTTTATAATCCTGTGGGACACAGCCTTCCTTCCATATCTCCTCGAAAAGGAGATGTAACTTTTTTACCAACTTTTGGCCACCATGCTTATACACTTCGGGTGGAATAGGATCCATATGAGATTACCTCTTGATAAGTAGGTTCAAAAGACAACTCCGGAATTTCAGGATTTTGCTCAGTTGATGTGATGGCTTCCTCATCAGTAACCGAAGTGGTGTTTAACACAGTTTCGAAATGCTCTTTCTAGCGATTTAAAATGTCTCCAGATTGAGAGTTAATTGTGTGTGTATATATATATATATATATATATATATATATATATATATATAAAAGTGGACATGGAAGTCAGCACTTAGAGGCGACAGTCTGTTTCATGCTAGTGCAATCGTCAGGCGACTAGACGATTGCACTAGCATGAAACAGACTGTCGCCTCTAAGTGCTGACTTCCATGTCCACTTTTATATTTACACACGCTCTATCTCTGATATTGAGCACTTTATCCCATAAATATAGCACACTTTAAGACTATATTTCTTCATATATATATATATATATATATATTTGTCTCTTATATATATATATATATATATATATATATATATATATATATATATATATATATATATATACACACACTCAATTATACCAAGGCGATCTTTATACCAGGCCTGACAACCATGCAACTGGGATCCGCGACTAGGGGTGGACATGTGGCTAGCCAAATTACTACTAAATAACAATTACTGCATTTTTAGCAAGGAATTTCTTAGTAATGTCTAGTAATTAGTTAATTAGCAACTATACATAATATTAGGAAGCATCTTACAATTATTGACTTATTTCCATAAATGCAAATGTACAAGGAATGATTTTTGTTACTTGTACATTTGTTCCACAGATGAAAAAATACTTATTTTGTTATGACAAAATAATAGATATTTATTTATTACCAGTATACATAGTTTTAAAAATTAAAATCAATTAACATTAACAAAAACACAAAATTAATTAAGAGGATAATTTGGGGAATTAGCCAGTATAAGGAGTTATATACGTATGTACATTGGGGTCTGTAATATTTTGAAAATAGCCGACTCCAAATTGGTACATCTTTGTTGGGATTTTTTTTTCTTTCTACTAGTTCGTATACCGCAGTATATAAAAGTTGGTTAATTAAAATTATCTCCGATTTATTTTACCTTCAAAATATATATACCTCCCTACATACAAGCAACTTTTAAAAAATTTAACAGAAAATTTGCTTTGAAATACGTTTTGAATTGGGATTTTTTTTATTTGGATACAAAAAAAGTATCTATTTAAAAATAATCTCTTTACTGTACTTGACATATTTCATGAGACAACGACGACGACAACAACAGGTTTTAATTTTAAATACTAAGCCTTTATCCACACGAATTTGTGTTCGTATTCTTGAAAATCATATAAACCAATGTATAATAGGGAAAACAAATTTTTTCTTTGTTTCAATATATTTACTACTTTAAATTTACTGTAAGTTTATTTAAAACTTAGGAATGGTACCAATAAATAAAATATTCGACTTAATCTTTAAATTAAATTAAAAAATAAAAAATGTACGCAATTTTTATAAAATCGTCAAATGTATTTCAAAGCATTTTTTAACACCGTCGTTCGTTGCAAAATAAAAACCGTCAAAAATTCTATTATTCATATATATAGACAAGAAATCAAGAAAATACAACAAAGAAACCTACCTTTCAAGCGCAGAAGCAAATGTCGATGTTACCTGTTACGGCTATAGTACGAACCCACAGGGTTTAACAAATTTTACACAAGTTTCGTTAATCTTTTTTTTTCCAATTAAAAATCGTAAAATAATCGGTGACAAAATTAAACTTCCTGTGTGTAGAATAAATGTGTTTTGATAGAATATTTATTCAAATTTATAATCAAAATAATCACGGAAGAAGACGATATATATAACGTAAAATTTTATATATATATATCTTTAAAATCATATATACAAATGTATGTAAAATTATATATATATATATATATATATGTATATATATATATATATATGTATATATGTATGTATGTATGTATGTATATATATATGTAAAATTTCAGATATAACTAAAATGGAAAAAATTTCTTTAAATGGAAAATATGAATAAAGACAACAAGGAAAACTTAGACGACGCTTTGGCTAAGATGAGATTCCCTTTTGACTTTATTCTACACACACATATATATATATATATATATATATATATATATATATATATATATATATATATATATATATATATATATATATGTATAGAAAGAGAGAGAGAGATATTATTTATGTATATATGTGTGTGCGTGTGTGTGTGTATATATATTCGTTAGTGTTAAAAAGAAATAAGACTGAATTTTACAAATTGTGTTCTTTTTTCGTTCTTTTTTTTCTGGTGGTGGATAAGATATGCTTCAAAAATGTTCAGGGAATTTGAATAGTACGCACTAACAGACTAAAAGTCCTTTTGCCGCTACCGTTTTGTGTGTAGCAATATAGCATAATTAGGTGAGCCGGTGTGAAAACGGCATTCAAAAACTACTTTGAAGGAAATTGTGAAAACTAAATATTACGAAAAAAAGTAACATTTTTTTATGGATCAGATTATCTATTCTCAAATTTCTGTAACATCTGCGTGCTTGTGTGTGTATGCGTGTTCGTTTATCCACGCGCTCTGGTGTGATCGTTGCACGCACGTACGCGACGTCGACGTTCAACCCAATCGTTAAAAATACGTCGAATAAACAATGATGCGATTACTTTGGACCGGTATGTTTTTTTTTTAATTTTCTGCAATTCAAAGTTTTTTTGTAATATCACAGGGTCTTGTGTAGAGAAGAAAAGGAGAGGTTAGCTTTCAATGAATTAATGGTATGTATACTAAAAACTCTCCCCTGTTGTTGTAATGGCGATTGCTGTGTCATAAATATTCCATTAATTCAGTCACACAAGAATTATTTTCTGTATGGAATGACTGATAGATTTTTACAATTTATCTACATTTAACAGGTCAAAGCCAGAAAATATATTTGGATTGTAAGAATTTTTTGAACGTTTTTTTAATCATTTCACACAAACAAGGCGACAGTGCCAGTAGAATGCATGGGGTCACATGAACTGAAAGTGAACGAAAAGATTGAAAATGGAGAGGATTGAGGAAAGGTAAAAAAAAAAAAAGAAACCGGGTTCAAGAAAACAGAAGATAGCGATTGATGCTGCATTTAATTTTTTGAAGATTGTAGTAATCAGGAAAGCAAGAAAACGGAACAGAATTTCACAGGTAGGAAGTGCAAGAGGAAAAATTAGATTAGAAATTACAGTTGCATCTAGCTAGTTAAAAAGTTAAACGTTGTGACCTAGTTGCCAATCTAGTAGCACGTTTAAATTATTGTAGTCGGGACACCAGGAAAAAAAATCGTCGGAGCAGTTACCATGAAAATATTTGTAGTAAGGACAGAGGGAAACCAGGTCGGATCGACGAAAAAGTGACTGGAGACGAGATAGCTAGTCAGGGTCGATTGGATTGCAGACAGTTCTCTGGATTACCATGAAAATATTTGTAAAACAGACAGAGGGTAACCACGTTAGATCGGCGAGAAAGTGACTGGAGACGAGATAGCTAGTCAAAACCGATTGTATTGCAGACACTTCTCTGGATTACCATGAAAATATTTGTAAAACAGACAGAGCGAAAAAACGTTCGATTGGCGAGAAAGTGACTGGAGACGTGATAGCTAGTCAGGACCGATTGTATTGCAGAATCTTCTCTGGATTACCATGAAAATATTAGTAAAACAGAACGAGGGAAACCACGTTAGATCGGCGAGAAAGTGACTGGAGAAGAGATAGCTAGTCAGGACCGATTGTATTGCAGACTCTTCTCTATATTACCATAAAAATATTAGTAAAACAGAACGAGGGAAACCACGTTAGATCGGCGAGAAAGTGACTGGAGAAGAGATAGCTAGTCAGGACCGATTGTATTGCAGACTCTTCTCTATATTACCATAAAAATATTAGTAAAACAGAACGAGGGAAACCACGTTAGATCGGCGAGAAAGTGACTGGAGAAGAGATAGCGAGTCAGGACCGATTGTATTGCAGACTCTTCTCTATATTACCATAAAAATATTAGTAAAACAGAACGAGGGAAACCACGTTAGATCGGCGAGAAAGTGACTGGAGAAGAGATAGCTAGTCAGGACCGATTGTATTGCAGACTCTTCTCTATATTACCATAAAAATATTAGTAAAACAGAACGAGGGAAACCACGTTAGATCGGCGAGAAAGTGACTGGAGAAGAGATAGCGAGTCAGGACCGATTGTATTGCAGACTCTTCTCTATATTACCATAAAAATATTAGTAAAACAGAACGAGGGAAACCACGTTAGATCGGCGAGAAAGTGACTGGAGAAGAGATAGCTAGTCAGGACCGATTGTATTGCAGACTCTTCTCTATATTACCATACAAATATTAGTAAAACAGAACGAGGGAAACCACGTTAGATCGGCGAGAAAGTGACTGGAGAAGAGATAGCTAGTCAGGACCGATTGTATTGCAGACTCTTCTCTATATTACCATAAAAATATTAGTAAAACAGAACGAGGGAAACCACGTTAGATCGGCGAGAAAGTGACTGGATAAGAGATAGCTAGTCAGGACCGATTGTATTGCAGACTCTTCTCTATATTACCATAAAAATATTAGTAAAACAGAACGAGGGAAACCACGTTAGATCGGCGAGAAAGTGACTGGAGAAGAGATAGCTAGTCAGGACCGATTGTATTGCAGACTCTTCTCTATATTACCATAAAAATATTAGTAAAACAGAACGAGGGAAACCACGTTAGATCGGCGAGAAAGTGACTGGATAAGAGATAGCTAGTCAGGACCGATTGTATTGCAGACTCTTCTCTATATTACCATAAAAATATTAGTAAAACAGAACGAGGGAAACCACGTTAGATCGGCGAGAAAGTGACTGGAGAAGAGATAGCTAGTCAGGACCGATTGTATTGCAGACTCTTCTCTATATTACCATAAAAATATTAGTAAAACAGAACGAGGGAAACCACGTTAGATCGGCGAGAAAGTGACTGGATAAGAGATAGCTAGTCAGGACCGATTGTATTGCAGACTCTTCTCTATATTACCATAAAAATATTAGTAAAACAGAACGAGGGAAACCACGTTAGATCGGCGAGAAAGTGACTGGAGAAGAGATAGCTAGTCAGGACCGATTGTATTGCAGACTCTTCTCTATATTACCATAAAAATATTAGTAAAACAGAACGAGGGAAACCACGTTAGATCGGCGAGAAAGTGACTGGAGAAGAGATAGCTCGTCAGGACCGATTGTATTGCAGACTCTTCTCTATATTACCATAAAAATATTAGTAAAACAGAACGAGGGAAACCACGTTAGATCGGCGAGAAAGTGACTGGAGAAGAGATAGCTCGTCAGGACCGATTGTATTGCAGACTCTTCTCTATATTACCATAAAAATATTAGTAAAACAGAACGAGGGAAACCACGTTAGATCGGCGAGAAAGTGACTGGAGAAGAGATAGCTCGTCAGGACCGATTGTATTGCAGACTCTTCTCTATATTACCATAAAAATATTAGTAAAACAGAACGAGGAAAACCACGTTAGATCGGCGAGAAAGTGACTGGAGAAGAGATAGCTAGTCAGGACCGATTTTATTGCAAACTCTTCTTTGGATTACCATGTAATAATTTGTAAAACAGACAGAGGGAAACCACGCCACATCGACAAAAATGTGACTGAAGACGTGATAGCTAGTCATGACCGATTGTATTGCAGACTCTTCTCTGGATCACCATGAAAATATTAGTAAAACAGAACGAGGGAAACAACGTTAGATCGGCGAGAAAGTGACTGGAGACGAGATAGCTTGTCAGGACCGATTGTATTGAAGACACTTCTCTGGATTACCATGAAAATATTTGTAGAAAAGACAGAGAGAAAACACTTTAGATCGGACAGAAAGTGACTGGAGACGAGATAGCTAGACAGGACCGATTTTATTACAGACGCTTCTCTGGATTACCATGAAAATATTTGTAAAACAGACAGAGGGTAACCACGTTAGATCGGCGAGAAAGTGACTGGAGACGAGATAGCTAGTCAAAACCGATTGTATTGCAGACTCTTCTCTGGATTACCATGAAAATATTTGTAAAACAGACAGGGGGAAAAAACGTTCGATTGGCGAGAAAGTGACTGGAGAAGAGATAGCTAGTCAGGACCGATTGTATTGCAGACTCTTCTTTGGATTACCATGTAATAATTTGTAAAAAAGACAGAGGGAAACCACGCCACATCGACGAAAATGTGACTGGAGATGAGATAGCTAGTCATGACCGATTGTATTGCAGACTTCTCTGTATCACCATGAAAATATTAGTAAAACAGACAGAGGGAAACCACGTCAGATCGGCGAGAAAGTGACTGGAGACGAGATAGCTTGTCAGGACCGATTGTATTGAAGACACTTCTCTGGATTACCATGAAAATATTTGTGGAAAAGACAGAGAGAAAACACTTTAGATCGGACAGAAAGTGACTGGAGACGAGATAGCTAGACAGGACCGATTTTATTGCAGACACTTCTCTGGATTACCATGAATATATTTGTAGAAAGACAGAGGGAAACCAAGCCCCATCGACGAAAAAGTGACTGGAGACAAGACAGCTAGTCAGGACCGATTGTATTGCAGACTTTTCTCTGGATTACCATGAAAATATTAGTAAAACAGACAGAGGGAAACCACGTTAGATCGGCAAGAAAGTGACTGGAGAAGAGATAGCTCGTCAGGACCGATTGTATTGCAGACGCTTCTCTGGATTACCATGAAAATATTTGTAAAACAGACAGAGGGAAAAAACGTTCGATTGGGGAGAAAGTGACTGGAGAAGAGATAGCTAGTCAGGACCGATTGTATTGCAGACTCTTCTTTGGATTACCATGTAATAATTTGTAAAAAAGACAGAGGGAAACCACGCCACATCGACGAAAATGTGACTGGAGATGAGATAGCTAGTCATGACCGATTGTATTGCAGACTCTTCTCTGGATCACCATGAAAATATTAGTAAAACAGACAGAGGGAAACCACGTTAGATCGGCGAGGAAGTGACTGGAGACGAGATAGCTTGTCAGGACCGATTGTATTGAAGACACTTCTCTGGATTACCATGAAAATATTTGTAGAAAAGACAGAGAGAAAACACTTTAGATCGGACAGAAAGTGACTGGAGACGAGATAGCTAGACAGGACCGATTTTATTGCAGACACTTCTCTGGATTACCATGAATATATTTGTAGAAAGACAGAGGGAAACCAAGCCCCATCGACGAAAAAGTGACTGGAGACAAGACAGCTAGTCAGGACCGATTGTATTGCAGACTTTTCTCTGGATTACCATGAAAATATTAGTAAAACAGACAGAGGGAAACCACGTTAGATCGGCAAGAAAGTGACTGGAGAAGAGATAGCTCGTCAGGACCGATTGTATTGCAGACGCTTCTCTGGATTACCATGAAAATATTTGTAGAAAAGACAGAGGGTAACCACGTTAGATCGACGAAAAAGTGACTGAAGACGAGATAGCTAGACAGGACCGATTGTATTGCAGACTCTTTTCTGGATTACCATGAAAATATTAGTAAAACAGTCAGAGGGAAACCACGTTAGATCGGCGAGGAATTGACTGGAGACGGGATAGCTTGTCAGGACCGATTGTATTGATAAGAGCCAGTTACCCACCTTATTATGATGAATGAACTGATCCATTCATGGTAATTAGTCCTGGGTAATTGTCTAAAAAAGAACATCATAATATAATAAGTGTTGTGTCTTGTCAGACCCCACATAACAACAAACTATTTCTGTTAAATAGATGTCACAAATGGCGTCCAACTCACCCTACACACTCTAGAGTAAAAGCGACGCTAATTTACATCGCTTGATCTCATTTTCTGCTACTTTCAGAGTTGTTTTTCTATTTCTAGTATTTTAATATAGCGTAGATTACTGTAGAAATTTCAATTCTCAGATGGAACAACCGTTCCGAAGTGAAATTGTCCTATGGACCACTAAAATATTACTCTTGACCCCCAATTTGCTTTCTTTTTGTGTAGATCCACAGTAATGTTACATGGACCACGCTTGAGAACCACTGATGTAAGCCTTTAGAAGATACCGTAATTGCACCTCTTAAGAGCTGAAAATGAAATTAAGAACGTTCTCTGTAATACCGTACGTGATCTGCCAGTGACGTTAAAATGAAAGTTCAGGAGGATATTAGAAAGAAGTAAGGTCGAAATTGAAGAAGAAAAGTTAAATCAAATCTAGTGATTTTTCCAAGCGTAGCTTAGATGTGGCACAAGGCCGAAAGTATGGAGTACCCAGTGAGGATCGAACTCACTATGCAGTCGTAACTGTTCATAGCGAGACAAGCTTGCTAACCATTACCATTAATTATTATCTAAAACTGATGTTTTCTCAATCTGTGATGCGGTCTTAATATGACGTCACAACCCCACCCTCAGTCACCTGGCAAGTCAATGGTCGATCCTTACGGCCAGCCTTGGAATTGGTTGTCCCGATCCTTTAATCCCACCCTGCTCACGTTGTGTTTGTTATGGATCATAGGGCGGGCGAAGGCCGAGTCGTATACTCAACGTCGCTGCTCCGGTAGCTTTAGCGAGATGACGTCACAAGGAACAAAGTAAGAGACAGCTGTGTCATACATCAACTTTATATCAAAGGTTCATACAATGAACGTTCTACTCGCTAAATTAACAACATGCATATTTTCAGTACCTTTCTCCTTAATACCCCTGACGCTATGTTTATTCACGCTCGGTAAACTGGTACAAGGCTGAAGTCTGATTTCTTTCACTCTGTGGTTTCTTCGGGCCGACCATTCATTTCCCTCTGTCTGTTTTACAAATATTTTCATGGTAATCCAGAGAAGAGTCTGCAATACAATCGTTCCTGGTGAGCTATCTCGTCTCCAGTCACTTTTTCGTCGATCTAGGCCGGGGTCTAAGTTCTTTTTGCAGAATCTGCGCGGCGTTTGGCAAAACGGGTCTCTCTCGCAAACAGCATCTCGAGCTGTACAGTTCTTTCTTCTCATCTCTCACCTCACACATTTGTATTTACGGTGTGGGGCATGAGGTGGTTGAGAAATTGATTGCCTGATCAAATTTGGGGAGTGGTGGTGGCAGAGTATCGATCCGCCCAACTTTCTTCCCTCTCGCGTGGGTACCTCTCACTATCACCGCCCGAAGAGTGCAGGCAATTCCTCCGCCTGCCTTGAAATTCTACCTGGGCCTTTACCTCTCTCTTTGTCTCCTGATCAAACCTGTTCCCAGAGGCTAGGCGTGGTCTGGCCCAAATTGCTAAATTCAATTATCATCCGAAATTTCCGTCAACAGGGAATTCTTATCGCGTCCTTGTGGAGTCGGTTGCATCTGGGATTTGGCGCCAGTCGCTCCCCCTCACCAGCTCTTTGGTCAACAAGTGACAAAAAGAAACAATTACTTTGTTTTAATAAATTTTATCGCGTCTTAGACAGGTAGAAATATAACTAAAATTCAATTCCCATTTTCCTTTGGAAACATGTCTTATCAACAGCCCGAATTTTGGCTAGAGACTTGCCGTTAGCCTTTGTGGGTGGCTTTCCTATTACCCACTTCATTCAACGAGTGCCCACTGACGCCTTATCTCGTTCCCTCATCGGCACGTGACGTCGTTAAAATATAATCTGTTCTTTCACGCGGGGTCGATTGGACACTTAAGAAAATACCATCTTTTATATTAATTTGATCAAAACAAATGGCTTCTAAACTAGCCGTCGTCGGCATCTCAATCCCAAGCTGGGGAAAAAGAAAAGAAAAGAAATATACTTTCTTTTCATTTTTATTGTCTTGTTATCAGTATATTTTCAGTCTGTCGAAAAACAGGGTTTCTTTTCTTGCTTGCCAGTTCATTTTTTAAAGTCTTTTTTTCCCAATTTATCAGTGCCTTGTTAATACTGTCACATTAATGTACGGTGAAAGAGAGTTCATGCCTGCGTCTCTTTAGAAAAGGATGTTGAAATAATCTCATTCAGGTCATCTAGGTATCGCTAGAATGAAATCTCTCATGCGCAGCTACGTTTACTGGCCCAATATGGACAAAGACATAGAAAGATTGGTAAACGTGTGCAGAGGTTGTGCCATGGCAGCAAAATCACCACCAGTTAAATTCCACCCTTGGCCAAAGACAGACGCATCGTGGTCGATATTGCGGGATTCGTAAATGGTGTATACTATCTAATCGTCTAACTTCTACAATTACAAATACTTCTTGCATGAATTGTTTGCTAGATATGGTATCCTGGATACTACTGTTTCGGACAGCGACACGCAATTCACCGCTAAAGCGTTTGAAAGTTTTTGTAAAACTTTTGCAATGCAACATACAACATATCAGAAACTCCTCACTACCATCAAGGATCGAATGGGCAAGCAGAACGCTTTGTCGATAAAGTCACAAAGGGCATTAGAAAACTAAGGGAGGATATGTTATTACAGCAGTTTTTACGTGTATGTCGGATCGAACCTAATGCTAACACTGTATCAGGCAGAGTTCGCAAGGAAAATTAGATCCGTATTGAAAACAATTCCTAAGATGTTTTTTATGGCAATTCGCCCCAAGCAAGGCGGGAGTGCCACTAGCACGCAAGGGGTTACAGAGGATTGAGAACAAGAGTAAAGAGGCGTGTTTGGGGAAAGGATACAGAGAAGGACGGGGAACAAGCTCAGGGTGTAGATTGACATTACACTTGAATATTTGAAGATTAAAGTCATATGGGAGGCAAGTAAGCGGAAGGGAGTTCCACAGACGGGAAGTGCGAAAGTAGAAGAGTGGGTTACATTTAACCGTTTTGACAATGAAAGGGTGGGACCGAGATGCCAGCCTGGTAGCTCGCTTAAATTCATGTAGTCCGGGAAACAGCGAAAGTAGCTCGTCGGAACAATTGCCGTGAAAATATTTGTAGAAGAGACAGAGTGGGGGCCACGACACGTCTGTGGGATAGCAATTGTAGACTAGATGGAAGATCAGGACCTATGATTTTGCATATTCATCTCCGGATTTTGTCGAGAACCTCGAGACGTACAGCGAGAAAACCAGACCATATATGACAGTAATATTTCATGCAAGGACGGATGGTTGATTTATAGATTTGAAGGGTGGATTCAGACGAGAAAAACTTTCTGGCACGACACAGAGAACCAACTTTCCTTGTGGTAGATGAAGTTAAGAAATACAGAAGACGCTGCCATTAAGAAATACAACCATCAGCTAATTTTCATTGGACCTGGCACGACAAACAATGGAAAGTGTAGCGGATCTAAAATTGAGAACAGCTACAAGCAAATCTAGGAAAAAACTGACTGGTCAAATTCAACTTCCTTAAAAACCAAACTAATAACATTCCATCATCGCCGATCGGACCAGAACTATCACCAGATGAACTGTTTTTCCCTCGAGGAAGCCCCGTGCTTTAAGTGCCTACTTGAACTTAAACTCAGCCTAAACCTCAAATGAAACTCGTACATACGTTCCATCGCTAAAGAGACTGGGGGAAAAATGGTCAGTTCCCGCTACCACTCCAGTAAGTACCTGACTCCTCGCGATTTCCTGTACATTTATAAGAGCAAGATCGGCCAGAAAATTGAGTACTGTTGCTGTATATGGACAGGTGCTGCTCAGTCTTCACTTTCCTGTCCAAAAGCGTTTTCGCATCCTTGTAGGTGATGAATTATTTCCCACCCTATAACACCTTTCTCACAGACGGGATGCTGCTCTGTCGTTATTTCCATGGAAAGTGTTCAGATTAAAATGATTCTTTAGTCCCACCAGTTCTTGCCTTCACGGCTAAGACCCGCCATGCTATGAATATTGTAGCGAACCACCCTCATTTCCTTCGTATTCCTGTGGGTAAACTGTGGGTTCCACTCGAGCACCTTCTTCCCACGAACTGCTTCTCTGTGGAACCGACTCCCAAGAGGATACTTCCCCAACCGCTACAATCTTAACCCATTCGAAACTAGTGTTAACCGTTATCTTCCCCATATATCCGCATAAACCAATGGTCTCAAACTTTTTGAAGTCGGTTAGCACTTGAAATCCTACCAATAATTGTAGGCTCACTATATGCAAATTTCAGAAAAATATGTTATAATGAAGTCAAATATTGCAGAAAAGAAATAAGGCAATAAAAAACTATAACATGAAACATACCTTTAAGTTTATTCATTGCTTGTGTTTATGAGAAACATAAGCCTGATGAGTTTTAGCGATTTCTTCAATGTTTGGGCATGCGCAGACACTAGTGGACCACCATTATATATAATGGCCCTATTCTATCAGAATGAAAGGTGATGTCGAGGCTGACATTCTATGGGTGTCAATCAATCCTATGACCAATGTCTACTGAACATATATTGAGAAAACAATTTCCTCTGCGAACACGTTTTTTCTCGGTGTCTTTAACTTCAGGGTGTAGAGTAGAAATGGAAGATCTCATTAGATATAGGGGGACTTCCACAGGCAGACATGAGTTACCACACACAGTGTTATATAAACTACTGAGCTGGCCAGGGGCCAGATATATTTTTGTATCTGTGTCTCGTTGGTACGAGAATGAAGTAATTGAGAATTACTACTACCATTGCCGTCGTGGTTATTTTACATGTTTCTGTGAATAGGATCTGGTGAATAAATGGAACTATTTTAACAAAATAAGAAATGGCATCTGCACCAGGCAAAATACATGATTTGATTGCTCAACTCATGCAACAA
The DNA here is from genome assembly GCA_964036315.1 of Acanthosepion esculentum. Classification (NCBI taxonomy): domain Eukaryota; kingdom Metazoa; phylum Mollusca; class Cephalopoda; order Sepiida; family Sepiidae; genus Acanthosepion; species Acanthosepion esculentum. The sequence continues at coordinate 25,460,399 of OZ038485.1, read as the reverse complement.
ATGATAGAGCTACAAAGGGAAACTATCGCGCTTCGGAGGGATGGAACCCCTAACGCGACGCAAACGTCCAACACACCAAAAAAAACTGACTGTCTTGTCATAGAACAACGGACAATGACTTGGCATTATTCCTTAACACTTGAACTCGGTATAAGGAGATATGTAAACTTACCAACTCAGTCGAAATACACAATGAATTGAGATCGATATGCTTGCCTGAAGTCAACAGGCTCCTTTTCGACCTTTATAGGGGCTGAAACCTTAAATTCGGCCACGGAGTAAATGCTTTTATCACACATCCGATTCGTTGTGGTAAAAGGTTTGCACAAGGAATTTCACCGGCAGACTTTCATTCCACACGTCAGTTGAATCAGTCAATCCTTTTTTTTTAGTTAGGCTACGAGCTCAAGCCAAATTTTGCTCGTTTGCAGTTAATTGTCCCAACACAGAAGGCTGCGGTCAGATAACTAGCAGATGATTGTCCCAACACAAGGGTCTGCGATATGATAGCTGGGCAGATGATTGCGGAACTCGGCAACAAGGAGCACCAGAATTGAGTATTTACCGAGGCTGCCAATTTCACCACACTCTAACAAAAGTTCGACCCGACTCATCAGCTTGGAAACGACGGTCAAATAAGCCGCACGGTTCCTAAATGATGTTAGCCCGTCAACCTCCTCCTACCTACAGATGCGTTTCAACAACCCCGAGGAATTAATGTACTCGCTTCTTCGCCGAATAAGAATCCTTGTGTGGATTACGGGAAGGCATTACACCCAGGTGGATCAATTAGTAAGAGATTTCCAGCAGCTAATCTGGTATGTCATAATTAGGGGTCACGTGAAGAGGGTATGCCAGAAATCTACTAAAATTGAAATTGGAACTACGAACAGTTCAACAAGGTGCGACAAAGGGCGTAGTTCATTCACTTTCTCAAACACTAGTCTGAAAGTTCCCCGCCACCTGCGCCATCCGATATGCTGCCTGACCAAAACGGAGCCGTAAAACCTTTTTCACACCGCCTGGTGCTGTGCCTCATCTTGCGTGGAATGGAAAGCGATTTAAAGCAGGTGTCCCAGATCCACCGCCACCACTGACAATGGAAGGGACTATAATGCATCAAACCCACCCTTCATTTGGACACACCCAAACTGGTCCAATTAGCCCCGGTCGTCATTTCATGCTCGCGTATGCCGACACAAATGAAGCAGAGATATTAAAACAAATCGGGTGCTCGAACAAGTGTTGTATACTCCCTCTCCTTCTGGGGAGGTCTTAGGGTATATTTATTCGATATAAATACTTCATGGAGCACGGGCCTACATTCTACTCCCCATAAATCATCGCGTCCCTAACAAGGTGTGAGCATCTAAACCCCAGTACACAGACCTAAACACATACAGAAAGCCGAATCTACTTATTAGCTAAGCTACTTTTTCAACAAAAAATTAATTCTTAAAATTCAACAATTAATAACTTAACCAACCAATAAAAGCAAAAGGACACACACGGCTCTTAAAATAAAATAAAAATCCCACCCACTGTTATAAAAATGAAAAACAATTGTCAGTTAATTCTAAATAACAGAATAATTCTAAACTTGGTAGTCACAAAAAAATTTCATTTGATTAGTGTACACAGAAATCAGTGGGAATGCCCCATAATAAAATGCCGTCAGTCTTTCTTTTCCAAAAAAAAATTCTATTTCATTCATGTACGTAAATTCTGGTTTCCACGTTACCAATCTTCAAATCTGGTCAAATTTACTTCTTTCAGAAAAAATTTCTTAACAGTGAAACTTCCGCGGCCAGATTTTTTTCTATTTCATTCATGTACGTAAATTCTGGTTTCCACGTTACCAATCTTCAAATCTGGTCAAATTTACTTCTTTCAGAAAAAAATTCTTAACAGTGAAACTTTCGCGGCCAGATTTTTTCCGCAACAAAATAAAAATTACAACTGCAGCATATACAACATGAAACCATGCTAAATATGACCTTAGACAAGACATTTAAAGCGTGCCATTCAAAATGAATCAACAATAGATTTTTGCACACAGCTTCAAATTTTTCTCTAAAGCAAACAAATGAAACATAAAAAAAAATCAGTCTATTGTTCAAACTGTGTCATTTCTCTCTTTCTCTCTCTCTCTTTCTCTCTCTCTCTCTCTCTTTCTCTCTCTCTCTCTCTTCCCTTTAGCGTTTCTGAAAATTCGGTTCAACATTTCGACGTTGAGGTGTAACCACGGTGTTCTCTTGCACCCTTCCTTGTTGCAAGGAGCTGTCACTGCTCCCCAAACAGACATAATGTTGAATACCCTTCATTGGTGGTGGGGGTGCTGTTGATTGGTCTCATCTCGTCTGGCCGGTGAACGCTGGTCGTTTTTAGTTCAATCCACTTTTTCTCTTGGTCCTTTGTCGCGAAATGTTCTTTGGGTTCAGAAACGAAAAGCATCAACAAGGAGAAATTTTTACTCAACAATTATTTTATTAACAACGTTGACGGGTACATCTATCAAGTAGGAGTTACTAGAACCTCCTATTTTGGAGCCGCTTCCAAACACGAAAATCTCATACGTTCATTTCCTTTGACGTGTAAAAACCAACTCTCGAAAGACCCTTGTCCACTGGGGGGGGGTCACAAACGCAACCTACCACGTCTAGTTAGTCTGACGTCTAAAAAGAAAATCCTGAAAAACATTAATCTATAACTAATTTCCACGTTCGGCTCAGCCAATCAAAATCAACATCCCTATTTTGTCTACCACCAGACCCTAAAGGTCGACATCAGAATGTCTGAACCAGAATACACTGCCACTAAAAGATAAGTCCGAAACTTATTTAACTCGAGTACTTCGTGTCAACTTGCTATCGAATATGTGGCATCACAGACAACCAACTTCATATAAAGGGTGTGTTGAATCTGCCCTACATTTGTTGCCACCTGATTTCCCAGCCCAGATATTACGGCTCAACTAGTTGAAGGGTGCAAAGGAAAATGCCTTGTGCACATGCCCACGCACAAAATCTATTCCGGCCATGCCTAGTACCATCCCGTTCCTTCTGACGGAAACCAACAGGCACCTACTGGAACGATGGATACGTGACCATTTCAAGTCCAGCGCATTTAATACATGCCCACACCAGTCCTTATAGACCAAGACAGGAAAGCCACTGGACATTACCTTCGTCCCTGATACGACGCTATCAGCGGTCCACACACCGATTCCTGTCCCTCACCAGTGAAAAAAGAGATTGAAACAAGACCTCGATCGACATGTCGCATTGGGTATAACTGAACCGGTGCCAGTGGGCTCTCCTACAACCTGATGCTCAAGGATGGTAGTCGCATCCCAAAAAGATGGCTCCGCCAGACGAACAGTGGACTTACAAGAACTAAACGCTGTCTCCATGAGGGAAACTCATCACACCATGTCCCCATTTAATCAGGTCCCCATTGTTCCGGCTCAGACATGGAAAACGATTCTGGACGAATGGAACAGGTACTACAGCTTACCGCTTTCCTCAGCCACACAAGATGCCACTACATTTATCACTGAATGGGACAGGTACAGATATCCTCGTGCTCCTCAGGGATTTCACGCATCTGGAGACAAATATAGCTGTCGGTTCGACCATATTACCGTGGACATAGTTCGAAAAACCCGTTGCATCGACGATAGCCTAATTTGGGACGATTCTATAGAGTCCTCGTTCTGACACGCAATGGAATATATAACCGAATTTGAGAAGAATGAACTGTGTTTAACTTTGACAAATTTCATTTTGCAGAGAATGAGGTGGACTTTGCCGAGTTCTTAATAACGGCTGATGGTGTGAAACCAACGAAGAAAATGACTGAGGCCATCCTTCGCTTTCCTACGCCCACAAGTATCACGGGCCTCAGGTCCTGATTTGGACTGGTAAATCAGGTATCGTATACATTATCGCAAGTTGAAGTGATGGACCCCTTCCGGTAATTAATATGCTCGAAGAGCCGAAAATTTTATTGGGGCGAAACGCTTGACCAACTTTTTGAGGATCCGAAAACTTGAGGACGGGGACAAGACGTTCGAGATCAATAAACCGACATACCTTTCAACAGATTACAGTAAAAACAGGACTCGATTAATGCTGTAATTGCCCTGGCGAAGCGAACCCAAATTACGGTGATAGTCACTGGAAAATTAATCTGGCTGGAGAACGCTTTACTGTTGAGTCTTGACTCAATGTTGAATCTCGCCTATTGCATGGAATAATAATGCAACACAAAATGTACTTAGAACAAGAATGTATTATAAGAAGAAAGTGTACACAATAAGTACATATAGTATTTCTGTATATTTCTGAGAAGACGTTCCTGGAGAATGTATTGACTAGTCGCAGTCGATCAGAGTCTCTAGTTGGATCTCGTGATTCCACCCCTCGTCTTCCGGTACCAACCATTATTTATATAGTTGATAGTCACCTATGCAGATTAGGTGGATCCTACACAACATTTACCAATGATACAGAATCCCGCTATACACCGGTCGAGAGGTGACGCCCTGTCCCTTGTCTATGGACTAGAATCATGTCGGATGTTTTTATTGCGATGCCCAGATTTGCTAGTAACTGTTGACCACTCAAAAATTTCTCAGATCGGGCCCTCAAAAACATAAAGAACCCGCGTCTCTTTAATTTCAAAGAACGTGCACTAACGTAAAAATTCAGCAATTAAACATCTCCCTGGAAAACTTAGTTCTGCGCCGACTGCGACTTCCGGTACATGAATCTCAGCAGAGGACTCGACAGAACATCCCCAACTATCATCTGCACTTATACAACAAAAGCATAGACGGTGATTCTACGAGACGACTACAACTGATGCAGTTGAACCAATCGACAATGCAACCAAGGCTGCATTTATGCCCACATACGAGCTTGACCGCAGATCGAGGGCCATCTGACCGTTGCTGTGACAGTCATTAACGAAGAATGTCGGACTGACGGAATATATACAAACTGGTTTCCCTAAATCACACTATTCCCCCACCCCACCCCGTCGGTGATCTCTCGATTTGGGCCCATGCGCGAGAAATTCTACTGTGTCGAGGAAGTACAGATCAAGGAAAATAAAATTCTTATACCCCGACAACTTCGTGTGGAAATACTTGAATCCCTACGTTCTTCGCGCCAGGGTGTAAATGGGATGCTAGCAAATACGAGACAACGCCTATTTCGGCCTGGTTGGGATGTCAGCATCCGACATACTAAAGCCCCGTGCCAGGTGTGTAATTTTATCACTCTGTCACAGCCTAAGAGGCCCTTGATGCTGTTGTCTAACCCTGAATTCCCATTTCGACAACCGTGATTGACTTTTTCGACCTACACAGTAGAAATTATATACGAAGATCGCTACACTGTTTGGGTGAAAGTGGTCCTGATGTGATCTGGGAAGGCTAGGGCAGTATGCGACACCCTGAGAACTTGGTTCTGCACATATGGCACACCCGAAGAACTTTCTTCCGACGGGGAATTAATTTTTGAATTCCAAGAATATGACTCGTTCTATGAGAATTGCAGAATACGGAAACGTACTTCGTCGGCTTACGACTCACAAAGCAATGTCTGGACAGAACTGACCATCAAAACGGCTAAGCGTATACTCATAGAAAACACGGACAGCTGTGGTCGGCTGTATCACGATCGTGCAATGCGTTATACCGTCGTGTTATTAAAGACTACCTTCCTGCCCTACGGGACAAATACCAGATATGTAATCAGTGGAGAGAAATTGGCGAACTGGGAGAGGCAGCAATGGCTAAAGGGCACATGCAGAACGCACACTTTTACAATGAACATTGTCACCCATTTCGGGAATTACAATACTGACGGTTCAGTTCAGATCCAGAATCAAGATGGCCCTTACCCTAGTCGGTGGTCGAAAACAGGGGAAATCACAGAGATACTTGGTAATCGGCAGTACCGTGTGCGGGTGGATGGAAGCAATTGGGTAAATCTACGCAACCGTCGCTTCCTCCGTAAGATCCACCCAGTTATTGACGTCCCTCGACCTCTTGGCATCCAATTTACAACCGGTTCAAGATAGCAACACGGTGATGCTCTGAGTAGCCATGGTTAAATGCAAAATAAACAACAGAACTGTCCAAAAAACAGAATTAACAAAGTTTGCAATAAAAAAATGAACAGGGCAAAAATAAAATCTCAAGCAAGCAAACAATATATACACAGTAAATTAACAGTAAGAAGGCAAAAAGTTCACAAACTAAGAATTTATCCACTGTGCCATGTGTCGACCTGAAGCAGGCCGGAGCGTACAACGGCCGAAACGTTGTGATAAACATGGCGACAAAGATGAGGGCAATAGTCCGAATAATGTAAATAGTGTACATAATACCTCATCTCAGAAATATAGACAGGTAAGATAAGCAGGTGGTGTCAATGTGTGAAGTGAGTAGCCACGGTCAAATGCAAAATAAATAACAGAACTGTCCAAGAAACAGAATTAACAAAGTTTGCAATAAAAAGTGAAATGAACAGGGCAAAAATGAAATAGTATCAAGCAAACAATATATGCAAAGCAAATTAACAGTAAGAAGGCAAAAAGTTCACAAACTAGGAATTGACGTCGATACACAAAAGCAAGGTCGGACAAAATTATAGTTGATTAACCACATCAAGGCCAGAACAGTATAATACCTCTGCAGGTCTGGGGGTCCGGCCGCAGCGACCCGGTGAATTCTCTATGGTGATTCACATGGATTATAACCCCTTATCACCCAATGTACAACATAAACCAAATACCTCGAGTGATAAACCGGAAGAAATGGAAACTGGCGACACTGTGGATTCACTAGGCCCAATACCAAATAATATTGGAGAACACCAATATCGGGTGACACTAACACCAAGTCAACATCCACGTCTAAACACGCGAGCACCTCAAACTCTATACTGACAAAAGCGAGGACACATATCTGTCTTGTGATCAGAGAAGAAAGAGGGCCTGTAAAGTAGAAATGGAAGGTCTCATTAGATTACGAGGGACTTCTACAGTCAGATATAAGTTACTTCCTCCAGTGTTATATAAACAGCTGAGTGTCCAGGGACCATGTATATTTTTATATCTTTTTGCGTGGTTTTGTTTGAGGGTAAAAACTCCAAAAATGAAATATGGATATATGCATGGCAATGATCCTTTTGATTAATTTATTGTCTAGCGCCTCACTGATTCTGTGAATAATGAGATATCATCTGTGGATCGAGCAGGACGAAATCCATACTGGTTATCACTCAGGAGTTTGTTCAAAGAGTTTGCTGATGACACTAAGGCTGCTAATTGATCGATATGGCGACAGGTATGAGCGCTCACCCACATCCTTAAAAACTGGGCGCACAGTTGACAGTTCCCATAGACTTGGGAACCACCTCTCCTTCAGGCAGCGGTTGAACAGTATTACCAGAATTGAAGATAACTCTGTGCTGATATTCTTAATCCACTGCGATTTTTTCCAGATTGGTGACCTTCTTATGGTCAAGGCTTTTGATGTGTCTGTATCACTTCCCGAGCCGGGATAGAGATATTTCACAGTATGTGTCCCGTGAGGAGGGAAGACAGGTAAAGGAGTGGTCTTTATGAGGATGTAATAACTTCAGGGACACTTATCATAACTAGCCCAGACGTTTTGTCTCTATTGAAAACTTTATTCGAGATTTTTCCAGAACTCACAGGAACCAAGTTTTTTGTTTTCAGCCTTGGCTTGGAATGACTGAGCATAATTGCTCTTTGCGTTTTCTAGAACACTTTTTCATTAATTGTGAGTAGACCCGAATGCTGCAAGAGACTTACTACACCATTCACTGTGGTAGAAATAGTAACAGAGTTTATGGTGGTCTATGGCTGCAGTACATTCTAGCGGGAATCAGGTTTTGTTTATTTGGTTTCTGTGGGAATTTCTTCTCTAATTGTCAGTACCTGATAGGATCTATTCAGAGATGATGGGGCAGTTCTGGTAGTTCTGTTTTGGAAGAAAGCTGAGAGGGGAGCTTTCGCAGTGTAGGATCTGAAGCTGTCCCCGTCGACTTTTTCGTACCGAAATATTGTCCTATGAAATAGTACACCAAGGGAGGCTTTATGTTTGGCATCTACTTGATCAGCAAGTAATCAGAAGAGGCAGCATTTGTCGTCGGAGCAAGGAGAAAGAGGTCTAGGAGTGTTGCGTGATGTCCCGATAAGTCAGGAACATGAGTGGGCTTGTCAACTCTCAGGGTCAGATCATAAGCGATAGAGAAGTCTTGACAGTATCTGCCTTCTTTGTTTGTTCTGACTGAGTGGACTAACAACTCCTTGTGGTGAATATTGAAGTCATCGCAAATATGAATGCTAGCTGAGGGACGATCAGAAGGGATATCATCAGTTTTCTCAACTATTGTGTCAAACATAACAATTCAATATTCCTGTAGACGATAGACAGTGAACATGAAAAACAAACTATAGACGAGGGCCACGCGAAAGCACATGGACTGAAAATCATTGTCTTCGCTGTTAGGGTCTCTGCAACATGGGAACCTATTCTTAATATAAGCACAAGATCCATGGCCGTGGCGGTTTCGATAGTCATACTTTACTATTAGGGGCAAGTAACCCGGGAACATGAGGTCTACTTTGACCTCAGGGAGATGATGTTTAACTTCTGGAAAGTTGACTCGTAGACTACTCATACTTGTAAATACTGAACTTTGTAGGTACTATTGTTTTTTTTTATCGAGTTGGGATTATGTCTTCTGTTTTTATTGTGGACATGGTTTGATATAGAACGAGTGAAGACTAAATAGCGAAGCGGCCACGACCTCAAAAAAGGAAGTACATTAATTAGTTGGATTAAATAGTCCAGAAGTCCACCCGTAAGTGTACCCTTCATCATGGAAGCGAGAGCCCTCAACAGGAAAGTACTGCACGATCCAGTTTCCATTCACAAAATAGCAGTACAATAACACCAATATTAAACACCTGCTGATAAACTGACAATATTTTTTACTCTGAATGATAAAATAAAGAATGCAATAAATCTAAAAGAGTATTAAATCAGAAAATAACTTTAAATTGGTACCTTCTATAAACGAATCAACATTACCTCGTCCACATTTCAACACACTCTCCGTGACGTTGAAATTGAATCATTCACTGTTTGAACTAAACTTCTAAAATTGAACACTAACAAAGCATACGGTCCTGATTCAATGTGAATGTGTTGCGGTGGTTATCAAACTTTGTGCATGATGTTCAATCAATCGATCGAAACAGGAACCGCCTCTGAATACTGGCGTGACGCTAAGGTGTCTCTCTTTCACAAGAAGTGTTCCCGAGCTTACGGACCAATTTCACTCCCAAGTCAAGTTGTCAAACTGCTTGAACGCATAATCCAACATGAAATTGTACACATAATAAAAGTAAATGGAATTATTAGTTTACCACCAACATTGCTCTCTGTACAAATATATCTGCACTGGCCAAATGATGTAATGTTTCAGTGACTGAACTGAGGACAACAATAACTATATGGACACTGATGTAATCTACTTAGACTTTTTCAAAGCTTTTGATACAGTACCTCGTCAAAAAGTCCTGTTCAAATTGAAGCAAGTTCTAAGTTGGATCAGATCATTTCTCCTTTCACGATGACATAAAGTTCTTCTACAAGTTGTTTTATCTTCCTTCATTAGTATAAGACTCCATTCTGAGGCAAATCCTATTCTTGATCTATAAACGACATCTGTGATCTGATCAAATCCACTGCTAAATTATTTGCTGATGATACTAAATTATATCCTTGCATCAATAACAAGACTGTCCATTGCTTAAACCTCTGGAAAGCGATTAATTTTAGTGCAGAATTTTGCTTACCTACTTAACTCAAGCCACTTAGGTATGACGTGGCAACAGGTGTCATATCACCCACCAGTCTCCCAGCTTGGCTGATTGACATAAGCCTGTCAAACTTCAGTTGTTTTCAAGCAATCGTACTGGGTAGATGTGTGTGTTGTTCACTTTTATTTTCTATTTGTAATTTTTGTGGGTTTATACAGCGACAATGTCAAAATTAACTGCAGATATCCTTATGGGTAAAAGGGAGAGAAAGTAAAAGAAAGCATCTCTTGTTATCAATAACACATATATCAGAGCCATTGCAGAAGCTTTGATCGCGGTGTTCCTGTGCGCTGACTGACTGAGATATATGGTGTCGGAAACAATTACCGTGTATGATTTAAAGAAACAGAAATACAAGTTACTTAAATTTTATAGTGAAAGTGGTGACCATAAACTAATGTACAATAGGAAAAGACTATATACGTGAACAAGTGAAGAGCAAGACATCGAAGTTGCTGAATATTAACAATGATGCACCTGTTGTGCATTCTTTGGGTGATGGGGAAATTGCTGCAAAGGATGTTTAATACAGGTAACAATAAAGACAGTAGTGATGATGATGATGAGGAGGAGGAGGAGGAGGAGGAGGAGGAGGAAGAGGAGGAGGAGGAGGATGACATACTATACCCTGATGAAAAAATGGCTATATACGATGTGGTAAAATTGTGGGACCATGCATTTATCGTGCATTTATCAATGAGCAAGAAATTATGGCGGTTAACTCAATTAAAGATATACTACTTAGAAAGAAACCTATGTTAATGAGACAGATGACATTTGAAAAAGTCCATAAACGGTCGTCTGTCGTAGTGATACTTCACCACCCGACAATCTTGTTCCTGGCTCATTTCCAGTGGACACTGCAACCCGATGAAGATGGTGGCGATATTGATGTACCCTCTTCTCCAAATTCCTCAAGCCAGATGTGATGAACCTTAACTTGAGTGTCCTAGAGTCTTTAGTAGATACTCTAGTTTATTTAAAAACTAGAATAATAATCTGGTAGTTTTTCTTTACCCCACTCTTTGGAAACCATCTCACGCTACTGTCGGGGGAGAGAAAGGTGCGACAGACAGGTAGGCGCGGTGCGTATATTTTAGTAAAGCGACAGAGAGGCACAAGAGCGCAGAATATATATTTATTTTATCGTTTGATTGTAATCGTACAACACCCTCCTCGGCCGTCCAAGACTTCCAATACCGCGACTGGTCGCTGAAGTGGCCGCTTCAGTCCCAAGCTATTCTTATCCCACGTTGTGATTTAAGGTTGATCATAAGGCAGCCAAGATCGAATTGTCACAGGTATCTTCGTCCTGGGCTGGTCCAAGCAGGGTGGTGACGTACAGGAAAAAAATAGCATTCAAATAAGTTGAACAAAAATAAATACTGTTTTTATATCAGTCCTTATATCAGTACAATAATTGGTTTATATCTGAGTTCGCATGCAGTTAATTAGCAGCCTAAACCGCGTCTAAATCGGAAGTGATATTATTGTTGACTTGGCAAAATCTGGTTTGCTGTTGTTGGTAAGGTTTGGCACAAGGCTGAAATCGGAGGCTTTCGTCGACAGGTAATCACATGAGTCTCTCTCCTGTCCAAATCATGTAGTTCTTTAGAAACATATGGATGGAAAGAATGAGTCAGAGATAACGAATTAGGATCGTCTGTTTGCTTAAAAGAAAATCCTAGTTTTTCATTGGCTGGTGTATCTGATTTTGGATTCGTTTTATGGCTAGTAACGTCTCAAAGTAAAGGAGACGATATGCAACAAAATAGAGGAAATTTGTGAATTATTTCTCTGGAATGTTTACAGAAGGTCCTATATTAGGCAGAAATGCCAGGAATAAACTCCGAAAGATTAGTTGTGGCTTCAAAAGAAGCTATTTTTTACATAGGCTGTTTGGTAATTTAGAATGTTTAAGTAGTCTCCGACATTATCGAAGCACAAACTGTTACTTCAGAAATATCAAAATTATAAACCTATTTGCTTTTTTAGGAAAGCTCATCAGGACAATTACCGTAAAGATATTTATAGAAAAGATACACGGAAGCCACGTCACGGCTGTAGAAAAGTAACTGAAGCCAAAATGCCAGATCAGAACCGATAACATTGCAGATTTCTCTTTGTATTTAAATTTAATCAAATCTATGGGTTTCATAAATTGTATTAAGTTTAAGTGGAGCGACAACATCGAATCAATAGCTGCATCTACAGTAAAGAAATTTTGGGTTACTGTATGATGTCAGAAAATCTTTTCACCAGAGTCCATTTTCCGCATTTACAAATTTACTATTCGCCCGTGCATGGAATATTGCTGCCATATCTGGTCTGGTGCTCCTGCTCTTCATTTCGAGGTTCTTGGCAAAATCCAAAGAATGATCTGCAATGTAATCGATCCTGACCTGGCATCTCGACTTCAGTCCATTTCTCACCGACGCGACGTGGCTTCCCTCTGTCTTTTCTAAAAAATATTTTCATGGCACCTGCTCTGGCGAGCTTTTTTTTTCCCCTGGTGCCCCGACTACATTGAATTTAAACGTGCTATTAAATGGGCATCAAGGCCCCACCCGTTTTACTGTTGAAATAGCTAAATACAACCGCCACTTATACTCCAACAGTTTCTTTTCTCGCACTTCCCACCTGTGGATCTCTCTTCCATTTACTTGCTTCCCTGATAACTAAAATCTTCAAAAATTTAAATGCAGCGTCAATCGCCATCTTCTGTCTTCTTGAATCCTGTTCATCTTTTGTCCTTTCCTGGATCCTCCCTACAGCTCACTGTTTTCTCTCGCTTTCGCCCCCTGTAACACCACCCTGCTTACTAGTGGCATTCCCGCCTTACTTGGAGTGAAATGATTAAAAAAGTATACATCCAATAAACCAAGCACAAAAGCCGAATCACTATTCTTTTATAAACTTCCCAGCTAGTTGTCAACTTAATTTTTCTTTGGGTTCCAAGATCGAAAATAAAATTGACATCAAAATCATTCAGAATGGGTAGGGAACGAGTATGTCTAGACAATTTTATATTTTTTCTTTTTTTCTTTTTTCTTTTTTTTTTACGCTTACAACCGAGAAAGTTTCAAAAATCATTCTATCCTTTCTGCATTGTAAGTACTGGAGGAATGCAGAGAGTGATTTTCTCCATTTGGGAAAGATGATTTCACTAGGCACACGCGACGGCCGGTGAGTGTTGACACTTCATAAAGTGACAAACCCGAGTTGCTATTTAGCACGCCTAGAGGCAAGACGAGCTGGAAATATTACTTCTGGCACTCCCCCATTAACGTAAATTAGCCCTAAAATGTTTTAAAAAGTCGCGAAGAAAACTGAATATTTTATCTCTGAAAAGATATTTTAAATTGCTTGGACGTTATACTAAGCCAATTTAATGATAGAATTAATGTTATTTGCACAGAAAATAAAATTGAGAATGATTCATTGCATAAGGAAATAACCACCGGGAAGGAATTCCTCTGTTATTTTAATGGAATTGAATAAATTAGCTTTCATTTCCTAGAGTACTTCTGCATATACAGCTAAACTTCGGAAAAGGATCTCCAACTTTAAAGAATATTCCCTGTTCATATTTTTCAATTCTGGACATTATTATATCCTAGATCTAATAATCACTTAATACACGAACAGAATAACTGAAAGAAATGAATGACAAACAAGTATTATACTCAGAGATATTTTATACCACTGTCATACAAGAAATGATATACACATATTTATACCTGTTACTAATTTGTCCCACACATAGAATTTATAACACATGAATACAACAAAGTGTGAAAAGAGCGAAAAGTGAGAGGGTCTTTCCGAAGGAAAAACGAGCGGGACGTTGATGTCCCGTATGTAACTGGTTAGAAAATGTCTGTTTCCTCTGCTCTCATAACTGTTGTAACCTTGGAAAAGGTTATTGAATAAGAATAACCAAAAATGAAGGTTGAAAATGGAACGATAATATTTATAACAGAGACATCATATAAGATTTGCCAGCGGCGTCTAGTAAGTAATCAACTGCTAGAAGTGAATCCCACAGTGAAACCAAATGACAATATTTTTTTGTATAAAATACCGAAAGGCCGAAAAGTGAAAATGGAGAAAATGGATGATCTTCATCTGTCTTATCTTTAAACTTAGCTAGCCACAAACACTGACCCAAACAATCAACAATATTTCCTTACACCAAAACAACGCATTCTGACATATCTTTCTTACTACAGCCACCGTAATACCACATTTTCTTTATGAAAGGCCTAAACTAGACCCCATATGTACAATGTATTGTTTATGGGGAGAGGGAAATAAAGCAAAAATTTTAAAATATCCCCCATTGATTATTTACAATGATGTACAAATCTATTTACAAAAAACAAAACAAAATAATGTTAGTAATAAAAACCCCACAGTCCCTAACTGTAGCAGGAACATCAGTTAACTGGATGAAATTAATGCGGTACTTTAATAATATAAAAAATATTCATTCATCCAATCACTCACTCAAACATGCACTCACTGAGACACAATAACAAATACGAAAAAAACACACCCAAAACAAAAGGCGTCCTGCACCCACCAGAGAACAGACGTCACTGACCACCTAACGGGGGAGAGGATGGGGAGTTAAACCAAAGAAATTAGGGACAGAAATAAAAGAGGCCAATGAGCAAACATCCTCTGGTTAAGTTAGCCTAAAGGCAAATAAGGACAAAAAACGAAAACCCTAAACTAACCTTAATCTGGGTGGGTTTAGCCTATGTTTAATACAGGAAAAGCAATATCCTGATGCCTAGCTGGCATCAAAATGCCACTCTAGGTCAGCCCCTTTCACTCGACACAAACGCGCAAGATTCACTCACCTTTTGCCAAATTCTGATGCTTAAAGAACAAGATCAGTTGGGAAGAAGTGAACTTCTCGCCTCCATAGAATACCTTCTGAGGCGTCGTCCAAATCACGACTCATAACACCTAGTAAGCACAAGAACACATAGTGTTCAACCTTTATCATCGGCGGTACCACATTGCTACAAACAGAACAGACCTCAAGGACAAAGAACTTTCCATGCAGCATGCTAATCATGAGGCCTTCAACAAACTTGCACAACGGTGCTACGACCCTGTAATGAAAGAAGACGTAACCCAGAGTCTTGACCTCTTCATCACAGCTCCGGCAGTTTGGAGATTTCTTCAATCCCGCTGAACAAAATCTTCCGGCGACCCAGAGGGCCCCACGAATCATCAGCCAGGTGAATTATGCCTCATCGATAGTGAGACATTTCAATCCAGTCGCCGAAGGTCATATTGAGCGAGCTTTCTACTAGGTAAGACCGAGCTTGTCAATCAGCTCATCACGAACGCCCCCACTAACACTTGATACATGCCCTACGAGACAACGCCTGGACGTTGCAGAGGCTATCCAACGCCCGCAAGAGTCGTTTCAGAGCAAGGTGGCATTCATGATAGAAGGAGCACTCGGCTCGGGGTAAACGGCCGGCTTCCTCTTCGCACGAGTGCACACTTCTCAGAGAAGAAAAGTTCTTACAGGCGTCTTCCCTCCTCATCCGAATCGCGACACATTCGATCTAGGAACGCGATGCGAAGCATATATTGACGAATCTCAATGCTAGGCATACCTAGAGAACCTTCAGTAGGGTGGAGGCACCAGATCTACCGAGGTACTATAGCGGTCTTACCTCCCCAAAGAAGGAGAAAAGGATCCTTACTAATGAAATTAATGTGGCAGATGGAAGAGGAAGTAGATGTGCGAAACACATACTTCCCCTCTCTCCTTTAAGGAAAGATTCCTCTGAGACCAGAAACTAAATGCAATCTCGGCCTTCCCTTGTACCTCAGACCAATGCATTTTCAACTGGATATCGGGACCGAATCAGACGCTTAGTATTTTGATCAGATCGTTCGTCCAGAGGAAATGTCCGGGAAGAGAAACTCCCTTCCACGCAACCAACCGCAAGCTAACACTTATCGCGGTTGATCTTGGCCCCTGTCACTATCTCGTATCCACTGATTTCTTTGCTGACTTCGTAAATATCGGCCTTGCGACAAATTTTGCGCGAACGCTTGTCCACCACAAAGACTGACACACTTCTTTTCTCAACTTTCTTTAATTCCTCTTGGTTGACCAAAAGCCCATCTGCTGTGACCAGATATGCGTAACTTTTGGCTTTCTCGTAATGTTAATGGTAAACTTTGGTGGGGACGTCCAACAAGAGGGAGTCTCTCCGACCGCTACATTTTCGTCTTTGCTTATGGTGTCTTCGGATCCATTTGTCTGACTTGGTACATTTTGACCATTTTCAGCCACCATAGTTTCGTCTGGTTTTTCTGGATTTTGTTCCATTCCAGATACCATACTTTCGCCAACAATTTCCAAAGGGGGACCTTTTTCTTTTCTTTTTTTTCTAATTAAACAGAAACAAAAAATATAAAAACAGTAAACTTTTCAGACAAATAAAATTAAATCATAAACAGATTTGACAAGGAAAAACGTGAGCAAGTAGTCACAGAATTAGAAAAAGAAACGGAAAATTAGATATACAGAAAAATAAACAAAAGTACTACAGATAACAATTAAACAATTCAAACGGAATTACAAAAACAACGGCTATACAAGCGAAGACCCGGAGAAAAAATATATACATAAAATAAGGCAAACAAGAAAGAAACAACAACAAACCTTTATTAAAAAAAATAATACACAAAAGAAAACGACAATCTACAAAAAGAAATGCGAATCAAACGGTACGTGTAAACTAACAAAAATTAAATATGGCTGCTGTTTAAAAAAACGAGTCAGCCGATGATTAAAACACGAAACAGAAATTAAAAAACGGACAAAATAGACAAAAAAATAAATACACAGAATGTTTTTAACAAATAAAATACAGAAGACTTAACAGATATTTACAACAAAGAATCAATTAACACAAAGAAATAATAAAGAAACAAAGAAAATAAAGACAAACGTAGAGTAGATAAAGAAAGAGTATAAAAAACAAGTCTTGCGGGGTGGATACAAATAAATTAAAAACGGAAAGAAAATATATTAAAAATAACTATAAAATAAGAGAAAAATAAAAAGTAATAATAAAAGAAAATTAAAAAAAACAAGGGGACAAGTAACAAAAAATAGGGGGAATTAAAAATGAAAAATTCAAAACTTTTGGCAAAAAACAGACAGAAAAAGGAGCGTAAAACAAAGTAAATTAAGGGAACAGTTCAAAGAGTAACAGAAAAGACGGTCGCTAGCGGTCAGCAAAGAACAAGGAATTCACCGTAACTGGTGAATCCCAAAGACTCAAGCCTTCGAACGAGACTCCAGTGAAGATATTCACTAACCGCCCCACCCAGTCAGATATGGCACAAGGCCGAGTTTATTGTGGGGTTTCCGAGCCCGTAGGCTCAGACAAAAATCCCCCGTAGAACCCGTAAAAAACGGGGTCTGTTACCTGTCTACCACCCCAGACGAGGCTCTGCCCTTCGGCACAGCCTCGTCTGGGTTCCTCTCTGCCCGGAGGCAGAGAGTCTGACAAGCACACTGTGGAAGACTCCAGTGAATCCACGTACAGTATATTCTACTGTATTTATAAGGATTGGGACATACCCATTACAGTCCATAGGTACGGTATAGCCATAAGTTGTATTCATAGTAACTGGCGTAAGCAAAACAGGTCTTGCTTCTAGGCGTGCTAAATAGCAATTTGGGTTCGTCACACTATAAACTGACGTCACTCACTAGCCGTCACTTGAAAATCGCACTTTGCGTCTCTACAACGTGTTAAAATGGTAACATTCATTAGACATTTTTAGTTTTTTATGCATTTTTCACCAAATTCAGTAAAGTTTTTTTTCGTAAGGTTATTTCAATCAATTTCGTGGTTTTCACATGTTAAACAACACTAAAACCACTTCTTAACAACGAACCCTAACTTAATAATAGGAACAAAAGATCTCTCCTTCAACCAAGGCCGGCGCTAAGGTCTTGTCTCCCCCTCCGAAACTTTGATACGACCCCCCTCTACTATATGTCGATTTAAAAGTTTCCCAACCAGGAGGCACTGACCGTTGAAGAAAAAAATTTTAAATTACCAAGAATCAAGGAATTATCCAATTTAAATGAAAATTTCAGTACATATTCATTATTTACTTTTATAATGAATAGGTTTTTTGATTTTTTTTAAAAATTGAGAAAATTTTATTCTTTTTGTAATAACCACCAATATTTTCATGACTAAATTTTACTCAAAATTTTTACATTTCCATAATGATTAATCGCCGACGCATCTCCGCTGAAAAAAAGTTTTACAAAGATTCCAGCACAACACAAAGGGAATTGTCTTAAAAATTTGTTTTACAAACAGTATTTCATTTTTCTGAAAAAATTTTCAAGTGTTGAAATCTTTAAACATTTTATTTTTAAGCGATCATTTTTTCGGTTTTATCTTTCTAGAAATGTAAAAGAATAGAAATTTTATTTTAATTACAAGCCGTAGACTTTTGGTTAGTATTACTATTAGTAAAAAAAAATCAGAGATCCTCCTTAGTGGATGATCTCGGAATAAAAAAGGATTTTACCGAGATATATTACACTCTTAATAGATTTAAGAACTGTTCAAAAAGAAAATTACAATTTTAAAAAATAAGCGCTACTAAAATTATCAATCCCCACATCTCCCCAGCAGGCATAAGCCCCCCCCCCCACGAGGTTTGGGATAGTATTATTATAATTGGTGATTGACAATATAACTTAGGTAGAAAAAAGAAAAAATACAAAAAGCAAAAAAACGTTGCTGAAACTAGCCCTTTGGGAGTTGTAGACTCGTCGGGGTTTCCTTCGTAGTACGCACTGCATCGGACATTGGTTGATGATTGTCTATGTAACGTCAATTTAAAAATAAGTTTTTTAAATGGCAGCTGTCTATAAAACAGTACTAAAAATAGCAGAAGCCACAACAGGATCCAACACTCCCCAATTCCGGCCGGGGTTTCCGGAGTAAGTTGTGCTGGCCCTGCCTTCAACTCACAAAATCCGATAGGAACAAAAATTGCGTTTGTAATTATTTCGAGCAAAATATGAGGTTTTTCCTCTATGCAGAAAAAATAAATAAAAATTTAAAAATTAGCTGGTTCATTAGGCACACAAAAGTGATTTTCACTCAGTATGAAATTGAGACAGAAAGAGTTTGTTTATTTACAATAAACTTATCTGAAAAGTAAGCATCATCACCACGCCCTTCTTTCTTTTTATGTTCCATGTCCTTTCAGGACGTAGGCGATCATGGCTCTCCACCTCCCTCTATCCCTTGCAGCTCTCAACAATTTCCTTCCCACTGCTTCCTTCCCCAGACCACGCCCTGTCATCCACTTGCTTAAGTCCGCCAAGTATGTCACACGTTGTTTTCCCTTGTCTCTCTTTCCCTCTATTCGACCCGTGAGTATCAGATTCTCCAGGCCCTCCTTCCTCATTATGTGTCCCAGAAACTTCAGCTACCTCTTCCTGATGTTAAGTATAAGTCTCCTCCTTCTTTGCAACCTCTCTAAGACCTCATCGTTGCTCACACGCTCGGCCCAATGACATCCTTAGCCTCGAGTCTCTTCTTCATCTTTGAGGAAATTGTTCAACATTCGCTGCCGTAAAAAGGACAGATGTCACGCAACAGTTAAGTATCCTTTTCTTTGTTACCAAAGATATCCTCCTGTCTTGCAGTACTCTGTACAGCTTTTGGGATGTGTCCTTGGCTGTCCCAATACGCTTACGGATCTCAGTGTTACACTTATCGTCCTCTGTCAAGACACTTCCCAGGTATTTAAACTTCTGTGTCTGCTTGATTCTAGTGTTCCCAACCTTCAGATCGCATTTCGGGCTCATCCTTTTACTGACGACCATGCATTCTGTATTCTTGTAGTTTATGCTTAGTCGCTTCTTCTCACTCTCTGCCTCTACCTTCTGTAGGAGATTTTGTAATTTCTTTTCCTTCTCTGCTATCAGTACTGTGTCATCTTCGTGTCTTATGTTGTTAAGATTGTAGCCGCCAATGCTAAATCCCGGAAGGGTTTCCAACTCTCTCAGAATTGCCTCGCTGTAGAGGTTGAACAGGTCGGGTGATAAAATGCATCCTTGCCTTACGCCCCTTTCTATTTTTCTATATTCACTGAACTCGTTTCCTATGCGCATGCATGCGGTTTTCTGCCAGTATAGGTTCTTGATTATTCTGATAGGGGTTCGTTGGTAACAAAGAAAAGAGTACTGAACTGCCACGTGGTATCTGTCCTCCTTTACGGCAGCGAATGTTGGACGGTCTCCTCATAAATGCACACACAAAAAATTCAAAATTCTTTTTCAAATACTGTGGTTTCTGAGTTGTCGTAAACATTTCCATTATAATTACTAAATACATTTGTTATTTAATAACAATACCACTTGACTGCAACAAATTAATACAGATCTTTTAATTTTTAAGTTTATAAATTATTTGAATTAAAAAATTTTTAAAAAATGAAAACCCTTGTAAAAATTCATTATTTATTTAAAAATATTGTCAGACATGAGTGTCCATATATTTTATTCATGAAGACAATTAAAAGCTATCTGATTAAATAATATCATACCTTTAGTGGATTTTTATTTTACGATTTTTCGGAAATTTTCTTTTCTTTCAGAAAATAAAACCTTCTGCAACAGTATTTTCACTATTGCCCGAATTAATAACGAAAACGAAAGAAAAAATGAAAATCAGATTCAGTTACAAAGAAAGAATATTTATTTCTAACCAGCTAAATAAGAGTTCTTGCAAAAATTCGTCCCTTTTTGCTGAGAATAGGACAACCTATTCTCTGACTAACACAATGTAAAAAAGCATAGCAGAAAACGAACTTAAAATTACAATGCACCAAAAAAAAAAAAAGTATAGCGCCCACCTGCTGTGTTAATGATAACAATAAAAAATGGGGGGAGAGCCCTAGCTCTACAATACACTTTCAGTCCTTTCAAGGTTCAAAAATTTTTATCTTTTTCTTTTCTCTCTTGTGTAAACAAAGTTCTCTTCTTGGTGACCAACTCCCTTCTTTCTTCACTTATTTTCCTCCCGTCCGCCTGGAAATTACGCCTTTCTTTTACGGCCGCTAGAAGGTGAAAATTTACTTAAACACGTGGTAAAAAAGCGCTTTTTGAAAACGCATGTGTTTGCTCCTTCTTCTTCTTCTCAAACGGCTTCAGCTCCAAACTCCACTGATGCACTTCTTTTCAAACTTTCTTTTCTGGGGCTTCTTCAAGAGGACTTCTCAAAACTTTCTCTGAAGGTGAAACTTGCCCTCAGCAACTTTGTTACCCATACATCCTTCACTTATGGGCAAATGCTGCCTGCCTTTTCAGCAGGGAAAGAGAAACAACATCCTGTCTCTCGGTCTCGTTTCTAACTGCTGCTAAAGTCCAGTCCCAGTTCTCCCTTCCCTTTCAAAGGGGGTCGGTTCACCTTTGGACCGTCCAATCACAGCCCATTAAAAAAAAATATTAGCAGGTTCTTAGGGCCAGTGAGTGTCTTTTGTTCTCCCTGACCTAAAAATTTTCAAAATTTAGATCAGATTTTCTATAAATGATGGTCCTATTTGACAAAAAATTTGATGATTTAAATTATCTGAGGAATTCCTCCTAACAAATATAAACATTAAGCAATAGAAAAAAGATTTTCTCAAAATTCATAAAACTTAAATGGGTGGCGAGTAGCAGATGTAAAAAGGGTATTTGTACAAAGATTTTCTAAAAAATAAATGTTTAAAAAATAATTTAACACATTTCTCAATAAGTCCTGAAAATTTCAATAAAATCCAACAATAATTCTCATGAATGTTGTTTTTTATTTTCAAATCATCAAATGAAAGAAACGAACAAATTTATTTGAACAAAGTATCTATAAACGAAAACAACTTTTTCTTTTTTTTTTTTTTTTTTTTTTTTCTATCCTCTGCCAGCCGCAATGATAGAGAAAGCATTACCTCGAACCATCGCCATCCCTTAATCGGGACACAATCCCGCCAACCATCCAAAGGAACGCCATCGAACGAGGGCCAAGAACCCCAAAGGTTTCCACGGCCGCAAGAGAAGAATATTTAACTATTTTTTTTTATCTCCGCGTACCGTGCGACACACCCCAGCTTAACCGCGGACCTGATCAAATTTCCGGTCGAAAATGTATCGGCACAGGTCGCATCCTAAATCAACGACTTCCCCACTTTATAAGGGGAAAATGCTAATCCCATCCAACCGCTTTCCATCACCATGATGGAGGCGTGCGGGTTCGATTTGGGAGGAGGGCCCAGCTGCATCCAGAACTCTTCTGATGATGTCGTTTATTGCTGCATGTCTTGGAAAGCAACCGGCACTACGATGGCAGTAGAGAGGGTGCAAACCAAACTCATCTGCATCTGTGACGCTCACATAATCTGAGCCCAAGACATATAGCGACTCCGACCCGAGTGCACTCATCCTCTAGAAAGGTACCCGGTAGATGAGGAAGGCACTGCGGTGAGCCAGGCGCTACTACTCGCTTGTGAAGAAGATAATAAACAATTATTTATTTTTTTCAATTTCTATATCAATGTGTTTTTCACCGTAAGGGGGAAAAAAAGACGCTCAAATTTAACGTATAAATTTATGGTTCCGCGTTGACGTCAGAAAAAAAAATTTCCACGTTTCTAAAAAAGAATTAAAAAAATAATTTTTACATTCCAAAATCCTTTCATCTTTCTTTTTAATAACACAATTTTTTTAACGATAAAACTTTGTTTCTATTAATTTTGGGGCATTATTTCATTTTTTTTATTATTAATTAATTCATTTTTTACTTATCTTTTCGTCATTTATGCATGCTTATTGTCGCTATTACACCACACGAAGTTTTTTGTCTTCAGTTCTTTTTTTAGTTTAAAAACAAATACGAATAGATTTCCCTTTTGTTTCATAATTTGTGGATTTTAATTTTTAAAAGAAAACTCTTAACCTTTGAGATATTTACACTATTTACATTCAGACTATTGTCCCCATCTCAAGCTCTTTTTTCCTATGTACCTCTTGCTTTTATTACGTCATGTGAGTGTGAAATTCTCCATGCCTTCCTTATTATACACCCTAGAAATTTAATCTCTCTCTGATTTTGAGTAAAAGTGACATTATTTTCACCCATTTTCTTTAAAACTTCATCGTTTCTCACATGTTCTGTCTATGGTATTCTCTGCATTATTCTATAGCAGTGCTTCTCAAACTATCTGGGCAGTTTTTCTGTTTTTGTTTTTTTGTTTTTTTGCAATGTGTGATGGATCGGCGAGCGAAGCTTTCCAGTCCAGCTGGGGTGGAGGGACGGTTCCACCCACTACCACACACCATGTTGTTTTTTTTTTACATCTGTTCTATTTCAGGGTCATTTTGAGTGCATCTGTACTAAACATAAGGACCTGATGTCTTATTTAATCTAAGGCCGGTCATCATTGGTAAATCAACCGTTCCCAGTGCACCTGGGACCGGTACCATATTTGTGACATATAATTATATATTAACGATCCGATAAAATATTATTTGAATATTCGTTATATTATCTATTTGTGCCCTAAAAATATAATGACTATAATAAAAGTTACACTATTGATTTTGAAACAATATATGTTCATGTAAATGGCCTTTTGGTGTTCCTAGATGTGGTAGTCACACTCCACATCCTCGTGATTGTGTTGTCATACGTATTTCATTTCACTGTTTTGCTGTTCATTGTATCGCATTCGTTAGTTGCATAGCAATGACTTTTAACATGAGTCAGTATTTGAAGAAGTTAACCATAATAAATATAAAACTAAAATGAAAATGTTTAAGAGAAACAAAAAATAACAAGTCAGATATCCCGTCAGTCTCCCGTGCCGTGGTATGTGACTACTGTTTCTTTGTTTCCTGGAAACTCTTTCCGCACCGGCACTAATACACATACTACTCTTCGAGTAGCACTATTCTATAAAACCATATCTCCGTTACCTTAATTCCCCTTCTTTATCTAGCTAGAAAATTATTAAAATATCAATGCTCCCATGTGACACTTTTTTAAATAATTTCAGTCCAAGCAAAAGGAACTAAAGCTACTAAGTGCGAAAGAATCTGAGAAAAAAACATTAAGAAAAAAAGACAATAAAAGAACAGACTTTAAGAAGACAACGATTGACAATGCATTTAAACTTTTCAAGATTAAAGTTGACTGGAAAGCAAGAATACGAAAGAGAGTTTCCGAACGAAACGTTTTTTTTTTTTGTTTTTTTTTAAGGATATCACCACAGACAAGGCGGGAGTGTCACTAGCACGCAAGGGGTTACAGATGATTGAGAACAAGAGTAAAGAGGGTGTTTGAGGAAAGGACACGGAGGACGGGAATCAGGATCGAGGCATCAGAAGATGTCGACTGACATTTGAATGTTTGAATGTTATAGCTATCAGGGAAGCAAGTAAGAGGAAGGGAGTTCCACTGAAAGGAAGTGCGAGATAAGAAGCTGTTGGAGTAAGACTACATCTAACCGGTTCGACAGTGAAAGGGTGGGACCGAGATACCGACCTAGTAGCACGCTTAAATTCATGCAGTTTGGTTACCAGTAAAAGTAGCTCGTCAGAGCAGATGGCATGAAAATACTTGTAGAAAAGACAGATGGAAGCCACAGCACTTCTGTGAGAAAGTGACTGTAGACGAGATGCCAGATTAGGACCTATTACAATGCATATCCTTGTCTGGATTTTGTTGAGAACCTCGAAATGAACAGCGAGCGCACCAGACCATATATGGCAACAGACCATCCCCTCCCCAACTTCCCACGTCTCAGTGAGCACAATCCTGGTAAAATTACCATTACAGCACGAGAAGTCTCTAGACTTATCAAAAGCCTTAACCCTAAGAAAGCCACTGGCCTAGACAAAATTCCAGTGGTTGTCCTTAAGAATATCAACCCGGAATTATCCCCAATCCTAGCGAAGTTATTCAGCCGCTGCTTAATGGAGAAATCATTCCCAAGCCCGTGAAAAGTCTTAAGACTATGCCCGGTTTTCAAGAACGTAGGCATGCAAGGACGAATGGTTGATTTGTGGATTTGAAGGATGGACACAGAGGAGAAAAGCCTTCTGGCGCGACGCAGAGAAACAATTTTCCTTGCGGTAGATGAAGCTATTGATTCAATGTAGTTGTTCCACTTGAGCTCAGTGGAAAACGTGAGACCAAGCAGGCGCAGAGAGACGCTCTCGTGGAGTTGGGCATCAGCCATTCTGATGGAAGGCAGGGAGGTTTCTCTGTGGTGGGTAAATGAGAGCAGTTTCGTTTTAGAGGCGTTAAAGTTTACAAGCCATTTCCTGCCCCAGTCAACCACACATTGGAGGTCCTTTTCGAGACCAACGGCCAGGTTAGATGAGAATTTCCGAGCAAAGCATTTAGCCTTATCAGCTGAGAAAGTCAGGACCTCAAATTGTTTGAATTGGGGAGCTATTGTGGATTTGCTGTTGTTCAGTACACTCTTGCAGAGCCGCCAATAATCTTTAGAACCAAACTGGCGAGATGCGATACGTTGTTTCATTCTTTCAGCAAATACTAGCTTTGCTTTATTGAGGACACGCTTGCACTCATTACGGGCAGAGACAAAAAGACGTCTGTTGCAAACCAGACATGTCGCTTCGGCACAAATGCAAGAAGTGATTCCTATGGGCAATAACAGCCGAGCAAGCAGCTGAGAACCAGGGAGATGAGCGCGATTTAACTTTGCATTTTCTTGCAGGGGATGAAAGCCTCGATTCCAGCTTTTACCCAGGAGAAGACCTCAGACGCACATTTTTGAACGGGGTGCTTAAAAACCACATTCTACATCGCGAAGGAAATCACGGAACGATTCTCAGTCTGCTCGTTGATAATGGAAAGATATTTTGTTGGTAGGAGGTTCTTTGCTGGGGGAGGAGTTGAAGAAGATGTTAAACGACACTACGGAATGATCCGAGTTGCCAAGAGGGTAGAGCTGCGTGGAACGACAAGAGTCGGGAATGGAGGTAAAACATAGATTGAGAAGGCAAGCATTCCACTCCGGTTTACTAGGGAAACGTGTAGGAAAGTCAACCACTTGTGTGAGGGTTTAAGTGATTGGAAAGTTAAGGGTTTGGATGCCAGTGAGGTTAGTTACAGTGTGTTTAGGTCACGTGGTGTGGTGGGCATTAAAGTCACCGAACACAAATATGGTTGCAAATGGATGTAGAGAGATTTTTTTTTCTATATTATCAGAAATGCTATCAAGTACACCACTGTCTTGGGAGAAAGGGAAAAGATATAGAAAGAAGAGATAGCTTACTGAACGGAGGAGAGGAGGAGAGATAGACGGACACACATATACGAATGGTCTGGAGATTCCAAAGAGAATTCTCTAGCCAGCGGGAGATGATCGCAGACATAAACTCCCAGGCCATGCATGTGTATTTTTTTGTCCTTTCTAAGGAGAGGAAGGTAATTGAGAATCTAGAAATCAGAGGAAGGGATTGATAAGTTAAGGTTGCTCTCCCAGAGAGCATGTATATCAGGAGACTTATCAAAGAGGAACGATTCCACACTGCAGAAGTTGGTACAAATACCACGGATGTTGGAGAAGAAAATGCTAACTAGTTTAGGTTTATATTTATATATATATATATTCTTGTATTAAAAATTGCTATATTTATAGGGGAATAATTTTCAATATAAAAAGATAGAGCGTTTATAGATGTAGATAGAATGTAGGCAATATGAACATTGAGAGCGAGACAGAGACAAAAGGGAGATAAATGTTGAATATATAAATGAATTCATCAATGAATATATCTTAATAATACAATGGAGGTAAAACAATGTATTTTCATTCTAATGTTTTCAGAAAAATAATTTAGCTTTCACGCAAAAACCAAAAAACAAAGCAAAAACAAAAGTAATCGCTAATCAATTAAAAGATAATTGTCATCTGAAACAAATTAATTTTCTCTTGTGTACTTTGTATAGTTTTTTCTTGACAGGTATGGTCTGCATCTTTATATCCGTCTTCAACAAATTCAAAAATCTGATCCAGAACACATAAAAAAGCTGAACAGCACATACGGGCAAATTGCACGGTTGATTTACTACGGAAAAACTGAAATGATTCAGTGAATTATTATTGCACGTGTGAAAAAAAACAACAAACGAACAAAAACACACAGTGACTGAAAAAGAAAGATTAAAGACACAATTGGAAACAAGTGAGACATGATCATCAACACTGTATCAAACAACATACATGATTCATGGAACAACATGATCATCATAAACAACATGACCATCAACACTGTGTATCAAACTCATACTTTCGTGATATAAATTACATTAAACACAGTCATTATAACTAAAGTCAATATTTTATCAGAGGAGGGCTTTGATAAGGTAAGGTTGGTCTCGCAAAGAGTCAATATATCAGGAGACTTTTCAACGAGGAAAGATTCTTCACTGCAGAAGCTGGTACGAAAGCCACGGACGTTGGAAAAGGAAATGTTGAAGAGTTTCGGTGATTTTTAGAGCTCGTTTAGGTTTATTTTTTTGATGTCATGTCGAGTTTATGTTGGTAATGAAAAGGCCTAAAGTAATAGTAGCAGAACGTCATTTAATGTGACATGCACAGAAAGGAGTTGGCGCAGACTGCAACATAATGTGGCCTCATGGTTGCCCACAAGAAACTGATAGCATAGAACTTACGGTTACATCTAGCAATTTCAAATGTAAAATGATGAGCCCTATCAGCCAATCTAGTACGACGCTTGAATTTATAAAGTCTAAGTACCTAAGAGGAAAGCTCATCAAAACAATCCTCCTGGAAATGTTTGTAGAAATATAGAATGACTATTCGAAAGCGCCTTCAAATCTTTTTCCAACCTTTTTTAAAACACTTTCCATGTTGTTAAATTTCTGTACTTACTTTATTTTGACATCTCCCATATATAGCTTGAGCTATCTCCCAACCATACATTGCAACCATAGCAACCATACATTGTCTACTTACAGTTGATAGTCCTTTTTTCTCACTTTCTACACAAGAAATAATACCAATTCCTTTCCGCGTAATAATACTTTTTAAAATCATTTCACCCCAAGCAATGTAATATCACCACTAAGACTGTTGCCTTATCTTCTGGGCAGGAGCGACAGGTACATTCGGAGCATCCTGCATGTATCTTCTTTCCTGGGTTGATTGTCCCTTCATTAAGGGTGCTGGAGATAACGCCCAAACCCAGAAAACGTTTATCTGGTTGATAGTCAGGGATCCGAACACTGGAACGGCTCCGAAGGATGCTATCTTATCAGCAGGTGTATAAATAATATCGGGACTATTGTACAGACATTTTGTGAATGGTTTCTGGACACACTTCTCTTTCACCAAACAATGCACACATGAATTCAATTAAAATAAAAATGAACAAAACTAGTAAACGCAACATCAAAAAAAAAAAAAGGAAACCTCAGGTATACCATCTCCTGCATCAACGTGAAGGGGCCGACGTTCAAACTTTCTTGAAGTGGAATTCCATCTTCTTCAGTTCAAACCCGACCTCCTGTTATTATCTGAAACCAGTACCAATGCATCAAGCCCACTAAAGGAGCTAACAGGAGCTACGTCGAAAATTAGGTTACGTCGCGCCGTAGGAACAGATCTCTGACGTAAGTCGAGAACCCCCTGTAGAGGTTATTATCATGGCCCAAGCAGTAAAAATTTGAAGTGTAGCATTTAACTGACCAACTGAATCGATTATCTTGTTGGATCATTTCGCTCGGGAGGAATATAGTTTTTTAATTGAAAAATTTGTTAATTTTTTGGTTTTAATAAATAGATAAGTTGTCTGTCTATATTTCTGAGATGAGGTGTTATGTACATTATTTACATTATTCGGACTATTGTCCTCATCTTTGTCGCCATATTTATTACAACGTTTCGGCCGTTGTACGCTCCGGCCTTCTTCAGGTGGTTGGAATGTCGAAATGAACCCTTTATTTCGCTCACTGGGGTAGATTGTTCTAGTTCCACGTGCCATGCTTAATGTGTCCTCAAGGACACATGGCACGGTGGATAAAGGCGTTGGTTAGATCCAGTGACAGGACCCAAAGAGTGTGAGTTTAATACCCGGTTAAGGCAGTGGAGAACTTTCAGAGGGAAAAATTAACAGGAGATAACTGATAACTGAAATCCATTAAACATGGCACGTGAAACTAGAACAGTCTACCCCAGTGAGCGAAATAAAGGATTCAGTGCGACATTCCAACCACCTGAAGAAGGCCGGAGCGTACAACGGCTGGAACGTTGTAATAAATATGGCGACAAAGATGAGGACAATAGTCCGAATAATGTAAATAATGTAGATAAGTTGTCAATGCTAACTCCTGCCCATATAATTTTGCTTCTTTGATATTAAATCAAATAAAGGTAGGGGCTGCGGATGCCCCCCTCCCA
Source organism: Acanthosepion esculentum (assembly GCA_964036315.1). Taxonomy (NCBI): domain Eukaryota; kingdom Metazoa; phylum Mollusca; class Cephalopoda; order Sepiida; family Sepiidae; genus Acanthosepion; species Acanthosepion esculentum. Next base: position 25,430,948 of record OZ038485.1, on the reverse strand, counting down.
CCAGCAACATTCGCTACCCCAAAATCGGCAAACCCAACCTCAAACAAAAAAATGCACCCCAGTTTTACCATCTCCTACACCAATGTGAGGAGGTCTTCGTCCCAGCTTACCAGAGGTAGAACTCCATCTTGAGGCCAAACCAGACCTCCTGTTACTATGTGAAACCACTACCAATGCCTCAAGCCCACTAAAGGAGCATACAGGCCAGGGCTACACACCTCTTAAAGCAAAACACAACCACCTAAATCGTCACGGCCACGAACTCAACTTCTCGAGAGCTCCTCTCTGCGGCTGCTCGGTTTCACGCTGTCTGCTGACCTGAGATGGCACAACTACATTGAGTCGATTGCTTCATCCACCGCAAGGAAAGTTGGCTCCCTGTGCCGGGCCAGGAAATTCTTCTCCCCTGAATCGATCCTCCAAATTTACTAAACAACCATCCGCCCTTGCATGGAGTATTGCTTCCATATATGGTCTGTAGCTCCTTCTGTTTGCCTCAAGGTTCTTGATAAGATCCAGAGACGGGCATGCAATGTAATTGGCCCTGATCTGGCTTCTCGTCTGCAGTCTCTCTCTCACAGACGCACCGTCGCCTCTCTCTGTCTCTTTTATAAATACTTCCATGGTAATTGCTCCGATGAGCTGCTATCGCTGGTTCCCAGGCTCCATGAATTCAAGCGTCCTACGAGGCTGGCATCCCGTTCCCACCCTTTCACTGTTGAAACTGTTAAATGTAGACATCTCTTCTACTCCAATAGCTTCATATCTCGCACCTCACGCCTATGGAACTCCCTTCCTCATTCCTGTTTCCCTGATGACTATGATCTCCAACTATTCAAGTGTAACGTCAATCGACATCACCAGTTGCCTTGATCTATCCTTCTCCACATCCTTTCCTCTAACACTCCTATTTGCTCTCGCTCCAAATCCTCTGTAACCCCTTGCGTGCTAGTGGCTTCCAGCCTTGCCGAGGGTGAAAAGCTTTAAAAACAAAAAAAAAAACAAACTCAGAGCCGACATCAAGGACGAGTTTCCGTATCATGGACGAAAAGAAACGAGGACCCTGATCTCCCGTATATGTACTTCCGCATAGCACTTATCCATAGTACCACATTCATCTTTGCTCTCTATCGTCCTCTTGATGAAGGAACGGTAATCTTCGATCGAATATCTGAGAAGGTTGATAATTTCCCTCATCTAGCGTTCATATATGCGGCGACTTCTATATCTACGACAAAGTGTGTTTAGTCCACTCCAACAAAACTGGTGACGAAGACAGATATTGCAGAGACTTCTCCATCGCCTATGAACTAACCCAGATGATCGAAGAACCTACCCGTGTCCCAGACGCGATATCAAGTGAACATCCTCGGCCTCTTCCTAACCTCCTGCCCTGATAAATATTTAGCAAAAGTTTTAAAGGCATGTCGGACTATTCACTCATCAGTTTCCAGATTGATGCCAGACCTAAGGCATCCACTTTTGTATCGTTCCATAGAACGATTTTTCTCTATGCGAAGACAGACTGGGACTGCTTTCGGTCCTACCTGATGGTAGCAAAACATTCTTCAAATATTCTGCCTACAAAACTGCTACCCTCATCTCTAAATGGATCGTTTCTGAAATATAAAGTTTCATACGCCAGAAAGAAAACCAGCAAAAACAAAATAGCAATCCTGGTTCACCCCTAAATATGCTGCAGCCATAACTCACCATAACCACTACTACAATATCTGTCGCAAGGAGCGAAGTGGTTCGGCCCTCACTGCATTCAGAACCGCCAATTGCAGCTACGCAGGAGCAGTCCAGACCAAGATCTAAAAGAAACAAATTGGATCTCCCGTATTTCCTGGAAAATCATTAACTAAATCATGAACAGAGGTAAAGCGTCTCTGCCCGTAATTATAAATTGCTCGAGGTCAAATCTTTCTCGACAGACAAGGCGAACCTCTTCGACTCGATCTTTGCCTCAACTTCCCACGTCTCACTGAGCACAATCCCAGTAAAATTACCATTGCAGCACGAGAGGTCTCTAGACTTATCAAAAGCCTCAACCCTAAGAAAGCCACTGGCCCAAACAAAATTCCAGTGGTTGTCCTTAAGAATATCAAACCGGAATTATCCTCAATCCTAGCGAAGTTATTCAGCCGCTGCTTAATGGAGAAATCATTCCCAAGCATGTAAAATGTGTTAAGACTATTCCCTGTTTTCAAGAACGCAGGCATGCGTTCTTCCCCCTCCTTGTACAAACCCATCAGTCTCCTCATTAAGCTTTTTGAGGTCATAATCAATACGTTCGTCTAGCACCTAGAAAAGAACCTCTTCAGCAACGTGCAGTATGGTTTTCGGTCGGCCGGATCCACTGTCGACATCCTAACTAGCATGACTCACAAAATTAGTGAGGCTCTTGACGACAAACACACCTCGAAAACCATAGTATTAGATATCTCGAAGACCTTTTACAAGGCGTGGCAAAAAGGTTTACTACACACTGCTCGCCGGTTATGGAATCACTAGAAGGGTCTTCTCGGTCATAAAATCCTTCCTAACAGCAAGTCCGCGAAGGTAATTATTAATAGCCAGTCCTCCAGAGCCTAACGGTCAAAGCGGGGGTCACTCTTCGGATTAACCCTCTTTTTGATTTATATAAATGATCTATCTACCTAAGAATATACTCAGATTATTTGAAAACATCTATGCCGATGATTCGACGATATACAGACGTACGTCTAAAACTGTTGATGAGAGATTGGAGACTGATCTCTCTTCCGATCTAGCACAAACTACACGGTGAGGTAAAAACTGGCTGGTTACATTTAATACCTCAAAAACTAAACTAGTTAAATTCTATCATCGCCGATCCAACCCCGAACTACCAGCAGTCAGGATGAACGGATCTCCTCTCGATGAGGCACTAGGTATGAAAAACTCTTGAGCCTCAAACTCTCAATGACCAAGTGGAACCCGTACATACAATCCATGGTTAAGGATGCAGGTAAAATGGTCGACTCCCTGTACCGCTCCAGTAAGTACCTGACTCCTCCTGCTACCCTCTACCTTCACAAGAGCTAGATCAGACAAAAAATGGAGTACTGTTGTCATATTTAGGCGAAATATGCCCAAACCTTAGAGTCCAAATGAGTCTCCCAGCCCTTGTAGGTAACGAATTGTTTTCCACCTTCCAACCTCTTTCCCACAAACGGAATGTGGCAAGCCTCTCGCTGTTCTAGCGCTACTTCCACTGCCAATTCAAACCTTCAAGCATGCCATGCACTTACATAGTAGCAAACCACCCACATTCCCTCCGTATTCCACTTGAACAGCTTCTTCCCGCGAACCACTGATCTGTGGAACCGACTCCCAAGAGGATGGTTCCCTGATCCCTACTGTTCAAGGATAGGGTTAACCGTTATCTTCCACTCCTATCCGTAAAAATTGCCTCCTAACGTAACCCTCTACCTAGAGTAGCACCCAGGCCTTGTAATAGGTGAACCTTACTTTAAAAAAAGATGAGGGACTATTGAATGTTAGAAACTGAGTGGATTTGTATTAAGAAAAAAAAAACAATAAAAAATCAGGAATTAAGGCGACAAAAGACAATGATTGACATTGATCTTCAAAAATTTAAATGCAAAGTTGACTGGGAAGCAAGAAACAGGAAGGGACAAGCAAAAAGAAACTGTTAGCATAAAAGTTATGGTTACATCTAGCCATTTCAACTGCAAAATGATGAGACCTTGCTGACAAACTACTACTGTGCTTGAATTTATAAAGTCTAGATACCATAGAGGAAATTTTATCAGAACAAGTACCATGAAAGTATTTATAGAAAAAAACAGAGGGAGGGACATTATGGCAGTGGGAAAGTGACTGAAGCTGGTATGCCAGGTCAGGACCAATAACATTACAGATTACATTTTATCAAGAACCTCTAAATGTAAAACAGGAGCACAAGACTATATGTGGCAGCAATATCCAAAGCAAGGAAGAATGGTAGACTTATAAGTATCTACGATAGAATCTGTCAAAAAAAAAAAAAATTATCTAGCACAACAGAGTGAACCATGTTCCCTTGTAGCAGACCTGGCAATTGATTCAATATCATCTTTCTATTTCGTGTCAGTGGAAAACAGTCAAAGAAGGTGCAGTGAGTCACTCTCCTGGAGGTTAATATCTATCATGGTGATGGAAAGTAAAAACGATTCTTTCAGTCAATTAAAAGAGAGCAGTTTCGTTTTGGAGTCGTTAAAATTAACAAGCCATTCCTTGCCCCAGTTAACAATAGAATGTAGATCATTTTTTTCTAGATCATCTGTCAAGTGACCTTATCAAAACTGCACAGGCTTATTATTAAGACAGGAATAAATAGTTGTGGAACCAGGATAGATACCAAGTTGAGAATTGGTGCCATCAAGAAGGTCATTGATAAAAATGAGAAACAATGTAGGTTCAAGGATAAAGCCTTGGGAGACACCTACATTAATGTAAAAGGATCATGAACTTTTGAAATATTTATATGACAGATAACAGGGCAGGGGGCAGGAAAGAGATGGATTCACACCTTTTACTTACATAAGCAGAAATCTGAAGATGCATTAGAATAGTTAAAGTGCCTTCCAAAAGTTAAGCAAAGTATTAAGAAATAGGAAAGTTTTGTTAGAAAGAAAAGAAAAGAATGCTAAACTGTTCTGTATTATCGATCATCCTATATGGTTGGGAATGCTGAACAATCTCAACACAGATGAAAAAGAAACTTGAAGCAACAGAAACTTGGTTCTACAGAAGAATATGGAGTATCCCATAGACTGAACATGTGAATGACAAGCAAGTTTTAAGGAAAATAGAAACAAAAAGGTGCTTATACTTAGAATCAGAAAGAGATAGTTCAAATTTCTGATGCATAATCTATTGTCTGCAAACGTTTTGCATTAAATTAAAAATAGAAAAACATCTCCCTAAAGAGATGAAAAAAATGAAATGAAATAAAATAAAATGAAAATGTATTTAAATCAAGTGACAATTGATAAATAACTTTCAGTGTGTATCTGTGATACTAAAATGTTGGAAGTTACTGGAATATTTTTCATTAAACTTTTTGTCAAAATAATGACATTAGAATACAATAACCAAAGAGAGCAAAAGAAATGGAGTTCCAAGTAGCATTGTTGAAGTCAATAAACTTAAAGATGATTTGCTGTCATTTGGCCCAATCAACCACCATATAGAGGGTTTGAAGAATTTGACACTCACTGGACACGTTGAAGGCAAGAGAGCCACAGAGGAAAGCAGCAAACAACTTACCTAATGAGCTTGTGCAATTGGTTGGTAGAACAGAGATAGGGAGAGATAATGTAAAGACAAAACTCACTCAGAGTCAGAAAAGATAGGAAGTTGTGGAGAGACATGGCACACAGAAGCAGCACACTTACTTATAAAATATGTTCAAGGCAACCAAAATCAGTGAGAGCTGACAGAAATTACAACTGGTCACATGATACCCTAATTAAGAAAAAATAAAATCTCTTTTGATAAAAGATTTTTTTTAATCATTTCACCCCAAGTATGGCAACAATGCCACTAAGATGCAAGGGGCTACTGAGAATTTGAAATGAATGAAAAGACGTTAGTGAAGAGAAAGGACAATGAAAGAAACAGAATTAAGTAAGGCAGAAAATAGCGACTGAAGTTGTATTTAAATTTTTTGAAGATTGTAGATGGCAAGAAAGCAAAAAATTGGAACAGAGTCCAACAAGCGAAAAGAGCAAGAAAAGAAACTATTAGAATAGAGGTTACGGTTACATCTAGCCATTTTAATAGTAAAACACTGAGACCTAGTTGCCAATCTAGTAGAATGCTTAAATTCATGCAGTCAAGGTATCAAAGAGGAGAGCCGATTAGAATAACTGCCAGAAGGAAGCCATGACTGAAGTCAAGATGCCAAATGAGGATCAATGAGATTTCAGACTCTTCTTTGGAAATTGTCAAGAATCTCAAGATATACAGCAGAAGCACTAGACCAGTTACGACAGCAAAATATTCAATGCACAGATAAGTGATAAATTCATAAATGTGCCAGTGGGATTCTGGTGGGGAAAAATTGTCTGGAACCAACTTTCCTAGCAAAATAGCACACCTAGAAATTGATCGATTCTAATCACTTCAATTCATGGCAGTAGAAAAAGTGAGACCAAGAAGGTAGAATAAGAAAATGGTTTCAAAATAAATCACCTTTGTGTAAGGCGAAAAAATAGACTATCCAGATCAGATCTTCTGCACTTTCATTCATTGATTTCTTAATTTCAAGAAAAAAAACACACACACAATGTTGTATCTGAAAATATAAGTTTCACTCACCAAGCTAATTTCTCTTTATGGCATCTTTCTGCATTTGATAATTTACTGGCCATGCGATACATTCATCAAATTTAATTAAAAAAAAACAAACAAACAAACAAGTTAAACAGATTTGCATTTACATAAAACTGCTCTAAAGAATTCATGTAAAATGTAAAAACAATTTTTTTATGTAAAAATTTGGACATCATAGAAAAATAAGAAAAGTAATAGAAAAATGTATAAAACAAATATTGTAAGAAAAATAAGTTTGTAAAAAGTCAAAAATAGTAAAATATATGTAAATAAAGAAAATTAACAAAATTAAGATTTTTTTTTATACTTTATTGACAAAAATATTCTCTTCTTCCTTCAAATATAAAAATAACTTAGTGAATAATTCAGATAGATATACTACTGTGCATGCATGTAAGTGCATATATAACTATGAATTATTGACATATATAAACAGGTAAAGCAGTTAGAGAGAAAACATTTCCTTTTGACATTAATAAGCATTTTCTATTGTCTGTAAGCTTTTGCATGAAATAAAGAAAAGAAAAACATCTGCCTAAAGAACAGAGATGAAAAAAATGGAATAAAATGAAATAAAATGAAAATGTATTTAAATCAAGTGACAATTGATAAATAACTTTCAGTGTCTATCTGTGATACTAAAATGTTGGAAGTTACTGGTATATATTTCCTTAAACATTGTCAAAAATAATCACATTAGTAGCACCAATCATTAGAGTCCTGTAACGAAAGAGGGCAAAAGAAATGGAGTTCCAGATAGCAGTGTTGTAGTCAATAAATTTGAGATGAGTTGTTATCATTTGACCATCACATACCTTGTGCATCTAAGAAGGAGAAGGAAAAGTAGAAAGAAAATGCCAGCACCTCACCTGGGAGCTGTAGTACATAAAGATCAGTATCTTGCCCCTAAGAATTGGCATATTTTGGGACTATGTCAAAAACATGAGGTAAGACTGGGGAAACTGGAGATTCAATGAAAGGTTGAAATCATTCAAACCCTATTAGTGCTGGGATCAACAAAGGGACTTGCTGTCAAACTCAATTTCCAATGATGACCATCTCAGGTCTGGTGGGAACATACACGAAATAATTACAGTAAAAATATTTTAAGAAATGTAAAAAGCTAAGAATTCTCTAAAAAACATTTTAACAAAGATAATAAAAAGTATCAGAAATTTTATTTTTTATTTTTAAGATACTTCTTATTTTTTCTGAAAATGTTGAAAGGAAAATATAAACATACAATTGTATAAGTGTAACAAGATACAAGTCTGATGCTAAATATTCCAGAATCTTACCTTAAAATTAAGAGAAACATCTTCATAGTGATAATGATATATTTATTAAACTGTGTGGTGTGGGTGTATGTATATAGAGATTAAGGTAAGTTCAAAAAGTCTTATCATAGAACTGACCTCAAATTTTGCAAATACACCACTCATCAGGATCAGGAACTTGGTCTTAAGATAAGTCTCTTGAACTTTTCTTTATCTTGACTATTATTGATCTAGTTTTGATATTGCCTTTAAACACATTAAATCTTAGTTATATATATATATATATATATATATATATATATATATATATATATATGTGTGTGTGTGTGTGTGTGTGTGTGTATGCATGCATGCATGCATACATACATACACACTCATATTCCTCTCCTTCTACACCACTTCATATCCAAAATATTTCTATTTCAATAAATCTTGATCTACTACCAACACATTTGTCATGATTAACTCAAAAACCTTGTTTTACTAAAATAAGCCTTAGTAACAGATTCCAAACTATAATCTTTAAAATCAGAAATAAAGAGATGCATTCGTGACTACAAAACATCTGACATATTAGAAAACTAAACATTCAGAATATAGGGAGAAAAAACAATTTATATTTGGTGTAATATTATCAAAGGAATAAAAATGTAGAAAATGAACCTTAAATTGTGTGTGCTTACACACTTGACACACACATACTCAGATACAATCTATTCTAATATAAAAATACACTGTGACAAATTTATCAGTCAGGTATCCTTAGTTCCTCTGAGGAAATATGATAGTTCAATGTTATAATATCAGAAAACATTATTCCACACCAATAAGTAAGTATACCTTCATATTACCATAACAATGGAATATCTCATTATTAAATAGGGGAGATCAGGTTGCTAATATATCATGATTTGTTTTTATTATTTCTTTGGTTCCATGTTGGCATTCTTTTGATATCTTTTACTGTTAATGACTTAGACAGCAGAAGTCTTTCTTCCATTTAACAATAGAGTCAAGGGTAAATATAAAAATCATAAATTACTCATGCCAAAAATATGAAACCAATGCAATTGGAAAATTATTTAAATACATCATTTTTTATGACAATGACGGTAAACTAGCATAAATGTTTTCATGGCTGGTTCAAGTACTGTGATGCATGTTGAAATGAACAACATCATGAAAACACACATTTGAGTTTCCTTTTAATCCTACTATACCCAAAATTCAGTCTGTCGTATTTCACTTGAATTTGTTTAGTAAAATAACTGCTTATTTCCAGTTTGTTTGTTTTTTTTTCTAAAATTTGTTTGCCTAATAAATTGATTGGCTGTGAATTCTTCAAACATTTCAGTGATGTGTCAGACACATTTCAATACATGTACCTCATGATTCATAATTTACAGTAAATCTTGTTGAACATATGATCTTTTTTTGGTTAAAACATCTAACAAGCCAATATGTTTATTATTCATTATTGTATATAACAACATCTGCAGCACAGTGCACACAATTCCAAGGAGAATATTTGACACCTATCATTTTTGCTAATCATATGCATAAAATTAATTTTATATAGCAAACTAAAAGCTTTAAAAGACTCACTAGGTGGTTACATTTTGGGATGTCCCATATACACTTAAGAGATTTTCTTACAAATATCTTTGGATCTACATTTTCAGATCTGGAATATTGCATCAAAAAAATTTTACTGAATATTTATGAAACTGACTATAAATAAAATGCTGACAATTATAAAACTTATCAAAATACAATATTAGATGCTTCCTTCTCAATTCCATTAAAACATTAACTCTGGCAAAGATTTCCATCTTTTGCAGTTTAGAATGATGGAAATTTATGTTATCTGCAATTAATGGGCTCATAATTGAATTAACTTTCATTTAATCAATGAGACTAAGTAATAATTCTTGTAAACATTATTGCCTTCAATTTTTTTTTGCTTAAGACAAATTTATTTTTGAAGGCATAAACACACTTTCACATTCAAATTTTGATCAAAATTCTTCAAAGATTTTCCAATAAAGGAAAATTGCTTTTTACCATCTAATTATAAATTCGATTCAAAGAAAAATAAAAAGGAAAGTAAAATGGGAGTTGTATGAATCAAACCGGATAATTATCATAAGATTTGGAAATCATTCTCCTTCTGGGTAGAAATACCAAGCAATAAAAGTTTTCTGGATTTGATTTTACAAAAAAAAAAAAAAGAAAAAAGCTGCAAAGTATGAAATTATAACAAAAGCCACTTAATATGCAAATAAAAGAGAATGATGGAGGGAGAAAATGAATGCAACTCTTTTTTGCTTGTGTGAAGAAATGAAGAAATATGAAGCTTAATGTAGAAAATCAAGAAAGCTTTTCTTTTCTTTTTTGATAGAAAAAAAAAAGAACAGTGAATGAAAAATATAAAGAAATGATAAACAGAGGGAAACTCTCTTTTGTTGCTAGTTCCATCTACATTAATGTCTGTTGATAAGTTTCTCTTCATTTTTAATGTGTCGATTGGTAAAGACATGAACATTAAGAATCTGTGGTGTGGGGAACGTCTCATTACATAAGTGACAGTGGATCACTTTGTCATAGCTGGACCTGGATTGAAACAAAAAAAAAAAAAAGTAAAATAAAGTGATTATATAGATTAAGTAGATGTTTAAGAACATATATATTATTTTTTTCGAAAAACGTAGCATCAAATCAAGTTTAGCTCAATAAAATGGCTACTTTTCTGATAAACAAGCATAAGTAATGAACTATTCTTTCTTTTTCTTTTATACTAATGTTCACTTAATAAATGGTTCAAAAATAGCAACAAGTTTGCAATGTTTCATCTGTGGGGAAAAGGTCGCTAAGTTGAAAGTAAGTCTTTCCTCAAACAAGACCATATAAATGATATTAAACTCTATCAAGGCAGCAGCTCCAGCCTAAATATAGCAGCAGTACACGTCATATTGGGTCTAATTTGACTCTAGTAAAGATAAAACAGTGTAGAAAGAGTCAGGTAATTCCTCAAGCAATAGAATGTGATGATCATTTTTCAAGTATCATTTTTTAAAAACATTTCACCCCAAACAAGGCAATAAAGCCATTAAGACACAAAGGGTTACTGAGTGTTAGAGAACATGAGAAAAGAAACATTAAGGAACAAGAACTTATGGTTACATCGAGCCATTTCAACTGTAAAATGATGAGACCTTGCTGCCAAGAACTAGATGAGAAGTGCAAGAGAAGAAACTGTTAGCATAGAACTTATGGTTACATCTAACCATTTCAACTGTAAAATGATGAGACCTTGCTGCCAAGAACTAGATGAGAAGTGCAAGAGAAGAAACTGTTAGCATAGAACTTATGGTTACATCTAGCCATTTCAACTGTAAAATGATGAGACCTTGCTGCCAAGAACTAGATGAGAAGTGCAAGAGAAGAAACTGTTAGCATAAAACTTATGGTTACATCTAACCATTTCAACTGTAAAATGATGAGACCTTGCTGCCAAGAACTAGATGAGAAGTGCAAGAGAAGAAACTGTTAGCATAGAACTTATGGTTACATCTAGCCATTTCAACTGTAAAATGATGAGACCTTGCTGCCAAGAACTAGATGAGAAGTGCAAGAGAAGAAACTGTTAGCATAGAACTTATGGTTACATCTAACCATTTCAACTGTAAAATGATGAGACCTTGCTGCCAAGAACTAGATGAGAAGTGCAAGAGAAGAAACTGTTAGCATAGAACTTATGGTAACATCTAGCCATTTCAACTGTAAAATGATGAGACCTTGCTGCCAAGAACTAGATGAGAAGTGCAAGAGAAGAAACTGTTAGCATAGAACTTATGGTTACATCTAACCATTTCAACTGTAAAATGATGAGACCTTGCTGCCAAGAACTAGATGAGAAGTGCAAGAGAAGAAACTGTTAGCATAGAACTTATGGTTACATCTAACCATTTCAATTGTAAAATGATGAGACCTTGCTGCCAAGAACTAGATGAGAAGTGCAAGAGAAGAAACTGTTAGCATAGAACTTATGGTTACATCTAACCATTTCAATTGTAAAATGATGAGACCTTGCTGCCAAGAACTAGATGAAAAGTGCAAGAGAAGAAACTGTTAGCACAGAACTTATGGTTACATCTAACCATTTCAACTGTAAAATGATGAGACCTTGCTGCCAAGAACTAGATGAGAAGTGCAAGAGAAGAAACTGTTAGCATAGAACTTATGGTTACATCTAACCATTTCAACTGTAAAATGATGAGACCTTGCTGCCAAGAACTAGATGAGAAGTGCAAGAGAAGAAACTGTTAGCATAGAACTTATGGTTACATCTAGCCATTTCAACTGTAAAATGATGAGACCTTGCTGCCAAGAACTAGATGAAAAGTGCAAGAGAAGAAACTGTTAGCATAGAACTTATGGTTACATCTAACCATTTCAATTGTAAAATGATGAGACCTTGCTGCCAAGAACTAGATGAGAAGTGCAAGAGAAGAAACTGTTAGCACAGAACTTATGGTTACATCTAACCATTTCAATTGTAAAATGATGAGACCTTGCTGCCAAGAACTAGATGAGAAGTGCAAGAGAAGAAACTGTTAGCATAGAACTTATGGTTACATCTAACCATTTCAATTGTAAAATGATGAGACCTTGCTGCCAAGAACTAGATGAAAAGTGCAAGAGAAGAAACTGTTAGCACAGAACTTATGGTTACATCTAACCATTTCAATTGTAAAATGATGAGACCTTGCTGCCAAGAACTAGATGAAAAGTGCAAGAGAAGAAACTGTTAGCATAGAACTTATGGTTACATCTAACCATTTCAATTGTAAAATGATGAGTCCTTGCTGCCAAGAACTAGATGAGAAGTGCAAGAGAAGAAACTGTTAGCATAGAACTTATGGTTACATCTAACCATTTCAATTGTAAAATGATGAGACCTTGCTGCCAAGAACTAGATGAAAAGTGCAAGAGAAGAAACTGTTAGCACAGAACTTATGGTTACATCTAACCATTTCAATTGTAAAATGATGAGACCTTGCTGCCAAGAACTAGATGAGAAGTGCAAGAGAAGAAACTGTTAGCATAGAACTTATGGTTACATCTAACCATTTCAATTGTAAAATGATGAGACCTTGCTGCCAAGAACTAGATGAAAAGTGCAAGAGAAGAAACTGTTAGCATAGAACTTATGGTTACATCTAACCATTTCAATTGTAAAATGATGAGACCTTGCTGCCAAGAACTAGATGAGAAGTGCAAGAGAAGAAACTGTTAGCATAGAACTTATGGTTACATCTAGCCATTTCAATTATAAAATGATGAAACCTTGATGCCAAAAACTAGATGAAAAGTGCAAGAAACTATTAGCATAGAACTGGCAGACCTGTGGCAGACACTCACAGAATTCTTTTTGTCCAAGACACCTAATTTTTACCACCAGGGCATTACACAACTGGTTGCAAAAGATTCCAGATGCTGATGGGGATTACTTTGAGGCCTAATGGTATATCAAATTTGCTATATACCTTTTTTCCTAATAAATCAAAATGGCAAGGAGATTTTTGGTTACCTTGTACATTTGATTTTCTTTTCACTCACACAAATTTACAATTTGTGAAAAGTTGTTCACATATTAAAAAAAAGATCAATAAATTCAATAGACATCAAATGTCTGTTCTTTTTAATAAAACGTTGTCTCCAATTATAGACTTTGAATATTCCCCCCCCCCCATCTACAAGGTTATGAGAATTAGCTAATGAAAACAGGACAAATGATAATCCAGAGACTTCAGTTTCAATTTCCTTTAGTGTTATTCTACCACTGACCTACATTCTTACAAAATATAATTTTCATGGTTCAGTATTAACATCCTACACCAATTTTGATTTTTTCGAGAATCTTTTGAACACACGCACTTACACACACACACACACACACACACACAGTACTGATTTACAGATAATGTAAATTCATTACCTGCAAAACTTATAAATTTCAGAGTTAGTTCCAGTCGAGAAACATTCAGCTCATGGACACAGTTCATCTGAGACCTTCTTAACAACAAATACAAACAAAGTACTAAAATTGAGGTTGACTTACAGGAGGGAGATTCTGCGAAGTTCTTCAGCATGTTTTATTAAATTTTCATTGTGACTGCTACTTGCTGAAGCAACAGAACTGTCATCGTCTTCATCTTCAGGCACCAAGGCAACACAATGATGAAGGTTATGCACCAAATCCCAGGTCTTGTCAACATAGTCAGGTTTCAGGTAGTCTGATGGAGACAGCTGTAAATAAGATAAACTTGATAGTTTTAAGTTACATAGAATGTGCTTTTCCACACCACCACTACACACATTTAGGAGAAATCAAGTATCAACACAAGTAACTTCACTGAATTTTCCCCTTTTAACACTTCAATAATTCTTCTCAAACAATCTTTGCATCAAAGGTTAATCAAATGCCAATTTAGGATGGAATCATATGAAGAAACTATTGGCTAAATGGCAGAAGCCAATTTTGAACCTAGTTTGTTGCCGATTTCGTCCACTTAACTGAAATAATCTAAACCAAACACTCAGTCCAGACAATTTGTGTACCACATGGAATTTACATAGCAAATTTGGAAAGCATTGGATGAAAAACCAGGGAGTCATGGCCAAAAAACGGGGATTTTGAACAGTTTTTCATGGTTTTACATTATACATGGGGAAGAAAGCAAGACTAAAACCAAACCATCTTATTTCTTGCATGATGACAAACTTTTTGTGACATGTTTAAATGGGATAAAAAATGAGAAAGTTATTCAAGTTTTTATTTTAATACAAAAAACCCAATTTTTTGTGTGAAGCCAATGCTGCAGGAAAACTATCAAGCACTCCACATAAACCTCGTAACATGAGCTGATGCTTTGCATTAAGTGCAAAGAACATCAGCTCATCAAGTACAAATTCTGTTCGCATGTAGCTTGGCCTTTGCAAAAAGTTGTACCCACCTTCACTTTTATTGATTTTTCTGCCAAACCCCAGATTGAAAAGTTGGTCTTGACCTATCATAGTAAATTTGCAACACATGTGTAAAATTTCATTGAAAACGGTCAAGAAATGTGGACATGCATAAATAGCATACATACACACATACAGACATCATCTGTTTTATAGATATAGATTTCTTAAATCATATAACATTGATTATTCACAATGTTAACTTGCTAACCCAACTAAATAAATGTTCTGTAAGAAAGTTATAGTGCAATTTGTTTGTTGTAGACAAAGATGGGAAGAAAAACAAACCTGACCAGTTTTCAACTCTCACTCTTCAGATATAGAGAGAAGACTAGAAAAATTACTAAATAGAAGGAGTGGCTTTTACATCAGAATGTAATTTGCCAGTAATGTGCGTGGATGTGTGCATGTATATCTTCTTTTATGTGCTGTGTCTCTTCAAGCCATAGGCAATCATGGCCCTCCGCTTCCATCTATTCCTTGTAGCTCCCAATAAGTTTTGTCCCTTTGCTACTTCTCCCAGACCCTGTTCTGTTAATGACTTGCTTAACCCTGCTAGGTATGTCACGTGTCTCTTTTTCCCTTTATTCACCCTGTGAGTATCAGATTCTTCAAGCCCTCCCTTCTCATTAGATGTCCCAGAAATTTTAGCTGCCTCTTCTTGATGTTAAGTATAAGCTTCCTCCTTGTTTGCATCCTCTCCAAAACCTCATCAATGCTCACACACTCAGTCGGTATCCTTAACATCCTTCTGTAGAACCATACCTCTGCTGTGGATAGCAATTGATTACAGTGATTTTTCTGTTGCTATACAACCAAGCCAAGATAAAAATCATTTAAACCTGACTTGACTTTGTGGGTGTCATCATCCCATCTGTTCAGGATCCATTTTGTCACAAATAAATAAATAAATATTTGAAATTCATTCTAGTGTCTGTGAATAACAACATTATGAATTTCTTTCTACATATGGAATTGGCCAGACAACTAAAAGGGACTGTGATCATTTGAGCCATCAGTAAATGAGGTGATACAATTAGGAACCAGAAATCAGGTCCACCAAATGCTGCAACTGAATAAGGAAATTCTAGAATTAAAAATATAATATCAAAAGAATCCATGACAGTTGTGCCTTAGTCTAAAAAAGTAATATAAAGATCTTTATTCAAGGTTTGATGCAGTTATCCATGTGCCAAAAGGACTTTTGTTATTTTGGTTTTGTCATTTTATGTATTATAGTATTGTTACTATATATTCTCAGTATAGTTTTAATTCTCTCAAGTCACATATACCCCTAGCATGGAACATGTAGTCACAACTTCAATACAGTAAACACTGTTGTTGCAGTTTCTATAGCATGTAGTTTTTCATGTGATGAAGATGCTAACCCTGTGCCTAATCATTTTTTTTTTAATTTGAGTTGTCCTTCTCATAGACTGGTTGCCAGCCAAGACTGAAGAGTCCAGTCTGTCTTACTATTTAACACATATCTGGGGGAATAAGAAATGGATTCATACTTTTCTCGAGTTTATTTATGTGAAAATGAATGTAATAAATTCAACAGGAATTCACACTCGGCTTGCAGACTTCGTGTCCCATGCGGCTATGCATAGTTTCCATTAACAATTGTATTAATGCATAACTTTTATTATCAGAAAGAAAGATAAATTATGTATCGTAAGTTGACATTTTAACAGACTAAATTTTATCTATATTATTTAACTTTGAATATAACTAGAGGAAAATAGCAGAGTTAAACTTTGCACAGCTGGCTACATTAGCAAATGCATTCTCAGGTGTGAGATGGTTTCAAAATATATTCCTATTATTTCAACGACTGTTTTCGTTCAGCAGTTTTCACCCATTATACAGCCATATCATGTTGAAACTCCAGTTCTTGTACAATCATCAAAGTTAAGCAACATTGAGCCTGGTCAGTACCTAGATGGGTGACCACTTGGGAATACCAGGTGTTGTAAGCTTGTGGGTGCAGGTAGTGTAATGGATAACAGTTCAGAATTGGAAATCAGTGAGCCAAGTTCCAATTGGGTTTGTGATATTCACTTACCTGCAAATACCCTTGGGAAAGGTATGAATCTACCTACTTGATCCTCTTGTAAAAGAGGCTTTATTCTCTTATAGGCACATGGCCGAGTGGTTAGAATGTTTGCTTTCCGACCACGAGACCTGGGTTCAAATCTCATTGTAGTCAGTTTATCAGAAAGGTCACTGTGATACTATCAGCCCTAGGGAGGCAATCCCAATATGTGGCACTTTTGGAAAGAGCCTGATAACGATACCACGGGTTGACCCAACCATTGTGAGTGAAACTGGGTAGATGGAAGTATTTGGGAGCCATCAAAGGTTGAGCTCACACAAAGTCACAAGTCATCAGGACCGTGGGTTCTAGTGTACTGGCCTTGTTCAGACTGTTGATCTCACCAAAGAATCTAACACTCTCCCAGAAACTACAGTCTGCTCAGCATAGTTGCAATATAAACCACAGGTGGGCTCTGTGGGTGTTGAACAAACATAAATGTACAGTATTTACATTAGTCGGACTATTGTCCTCATCTTTGTCGCCATATTTGTCACAACGTTTCGGCCGTTGTACGCTCCAGCCTTCTTCAGGTGGTTGGAATTTCGAACCGAACCCTATATTTCGATCACTGGGGTAGACTGTTCTAGTTCCACGAGCCATGTGTCCTCAAGGACACATGGCACAGTGGATAAAGGCGTTGGTTAGATCCAGTGACAGACCCAAAGAGTGTGAGTTCAATACTCGGTTCAGGCAGTGGAGAACTTTCAGAGGGAAAATTACCAGGAGATAACTGATAACTGACATCCATCAAACATGGCTCGTGGAACTAGAACAGTCTACCCCAGTGATCGAAATAAAGGGTTCGGTTCGAAATTCCAACCACCTGAAGAAGGCCGGAGCGTACAACGGCCGAAACGTTGTGACAAATATGGCGACAAAGATGAGGACAATAGTCTGACTAATGTAAATACTGTACATAATACCTCATCTCAGAAATATAGACAAACATAAATGTGCCTGAGTCAGTGTCTGCAATAAGGATTGCCTAGCCATCCTAGCAGACAGGCATAATCAGATACAAGTGAACAATTACTCTCTTCAGATTTTAACAGCACAACATTTTGTACTTCTGACAGATATTTTATGTCTAACATTCTAATCATTACTTTTACAATCATTGATTTCTCATTTCTTCCCTACTTACAAGCTATTCCTAGCTGCTAAAGGACAGTCTTGTTCTGCCACTCAATGACACAAGTAAAATTTTACTACTTGTTACTTAAGTGAATCCCCATCATGTATTGGGGAGTGGACACTTAGCATTTATCTAATCCTGTCTTGACACTGAACTGGCTGTTCTGCACTGAATATATATTTTAATTGGCAAATTCTGTTTTTCAATCATAAAAGAAGAAATTTAAAATAGTGACTGTAATAAGAGATTATATATATATATATATATATATATATATATAGTGATTTTCCAAGTGTAGCTTAGATGTGGCACAAAGCCAAAAGTAGGAGTCACCCAGTGAGGATCAAACTCACTACTCAGTTGTAATATCATAATTGTTCTAGCAAGACAATCTTGCTAACCATTACACCACCTCAAGATTATATATATATATATATATATATATATATATATATATATAAAGTGGATATTGACATCAATACCACACATATATATAACATAAGTGTTCAGTGAGGTCAACACCACACCCAGTGGCAAAAGAATGTTTCATGCTTAAACATAACTTTCAGGCTTAAAGAAATGTGTTTAAACACGAGACAGACTGTCATCACTGAGTGTTGACCTCAATGCCCACTTTTATATTTACATATACTCTGTTACTGATATTGATATTTATTGAAAATGAAAAGATTAAAAGAATACATGGGCAATCATTTTATTTAATAACGGGCTTATTTGTTTTTAAAATTATAAACATTTTTCCAATCATAAACAATATGCTCTCTTTAATAGCAAATTTCCACTTTTTATCCATTAGAGCAATATTAAGCATAAAAACAGAGTTGGAGAGAGAGAGAGAGAGAGAGAGAGAATTATTGGATTAAAATGAAAAGGAATTTTAGTATATTTTATGATTTGCATACACCTGAATCAAAGATTTATTGTCATTAAATTAGAAAACAAAATGAAGCAAAATATTGCATTTTTTTTATAATGAAATAGTAGCAATGAATTATACTTTAGCGTAACATTCTGTTAAAAAATGTTAAAGTTTATATGATTTTTTTTTCTGTATATTAATTGGTTTGTTATTTTGGAACAAAAAAAATTTGAAATTGATGGTAGGAGATCTGTTGTTTTTTTTTTATTAGAAAAAACAGCATAAAAATTGATTGAAAGCAGATGACACCAGCTTAACCCTTACTTCAAGTCAACAAACATTTGTTTTAATGTAACAGATGTGTTTTTTATTTTTTTATAATATATAATTACCTGTGGGAATTTTTGTAAATGGACTTTTAGTAGCCTTATAATACAATTATGTATAACCCCCACCACCTCCATCAATTTTTTTTTTTTTGACTGGGAAAATTTATTAATCACTTTATATTAAACTTTTAAGAATAACAAGTGTATCTTATTCTAAATATATATTTGGTTTGTTTTGACTAGGATTATGTTAGTTTATTTTTAATCCAGAACTGAAGATTTATCAGGACATTTAAATGTAACCATTTATGCACCTTCAGTGTAAGATTTAGGTCAGAGTTAGTTAATAATTCAGCAACAATTTCAAAATCATCCAATCAAATTAAAAGAATATATGCAGAAATTTTAAATAAGAAATGCCTTGAAAAAAATATATCATCATATATCAGAGGCCAGGATAAAAAGAGCAAAATCAATAAGAAAGTAAGAACATTCAATATTCTCATTTGTTTGTTAAAAGGACTGAACCTGTTATAGTACTTGGACGAGAATCCAATTTAACTGAAAAGTATATCAAGGAGTTAATTTTACTTTTATTTATCTGTTTAATGGCTAGCTGTTTTTTGGGGGTTATCTTTAGTTATTTGTTATTGAAGTTTCCCTCTATAAAAGGACACTTTATGCTTTTATCTATTTTAATTTATAAGTTAATGTATATTTAATCTGTTTTATCTATTATAATTTAATCTATAATTATTTTTTAACATATATGATTCTCTCTAATCCTTTATATTTTAATCTATAATTAATCTATATAATCTTTAAATTTAATCTTAAGTTTAACCTAGTTTTTGCCTTTTATTAGTTTTTTTTTAAATATTTCCCTGAAATTGTAAAATTTTCTTTTGGGCTATTACTTATGCATTTATTTTAATTTCTTTATCTTATTTTTAATATTCATATTTTTCTTGTTCATATACTAATGATGTCTTATTTTTTATTATAATTCTTCTGTTTAATATTAAAATTAAATAATAGTTTTAATATTAAATTCTAACTTTTCTTTTATCTACTATCTTTAAAACACTGCCTTTTCTTAACTTTAATGACTGTATTTTCTTATTTTTTTCCTATTTAGAACAAGAGTTAACATAGGTCATTGTTAATCTTCAACCGTTTTTAACTTCCGTATAGACTTGTATATTGTTCCGTCTTCTTGTTTCCCCCCTCTCTACTTGCATGTGTCTTTTTATTTTTTTCTATCTCGCTCTTAAATGCCTTTTCCCTTATTTGTTGTTTGTTCCTGTTTTCCTCTCACCTTTTTTTTCTATTCTTTTTTAAGTTTTTTGAAAAAAACGTTACGATTCATTTTTTTTATCAAACATTTTAATATTGACATGCTCCAGGAAATTTATCCCAGGGAGCAAAATGGCTATATAAAAATGGGGTACAATTGAGTTTCATTTTTATGTAATTCATATTATATATATATATATATATATAAGACATCTTTATGTTTATACATTCTTTTTTATAGATACAAATATTTAAGTAAATGCTCTGTTTTATAATAAACAGTATTAATAACATTTATCGGCCTGAATGTCCGATAAATTTTCATAGAAAACTTTCGTCCTCCAACAGGAATCGAACCTGTATCCTATACGGAACTGTCATATAGCCCAACGTGCCTTAACTGATCAAGCCACAGAGGATCGTTCAATTAGCAAGGTCGATTTTACTGCTTTTAAACTTCAATCTTCTATGAATCTCTCATGTACATTCATATCTAGTCAAAGCGTATCCAAATGTAAACAAATGACGTCACACATTATGAAATGGACAAAGTCCGACAATTATATAATTTATAAAAAGAATGTATAAACATAAAAATGTCTTAAAATAATTGTCGTACTTTGTCCATTTCATAATATATATATATATATAAACAAATAAATTCTAACTACATATATTTCCACCTGATCAAAGCTACCAGTATTACCCTGCCTTCAAGATAAGTAACCAATCTCTAAAACTTAAGCTCTTAAATTCACCAGTTCCATTGATAAAGTTTAAACTCAAATACTTACAAATTAATTGTAATTGTTACAATATATTTATTGAAGTGATTCCTTTATTCATTGACTGCAAACTAAATATATACACATGCATAGAATAATTAACATTTCATGCCTAACAAATTTTCATCACTTTAAAGCAATGTCTATGACAATGTGCAGAAAATGTCTCAGTACAACCTAATTCCCCAAAATCAATATTCCAATATTTGGTCACTGACATATTATTTGCAGGTAATGGGTCAGGCTGAGAACTTTTCAGCACCCCATCTCACGTATTAGTAATGATTTTTACTGAATAAAGTTCAATTTCTTACATTTTTACCTATCTTTTTTACATTTTTTGCGATTATTTTAAACAGCAAAATTCACAAAAAAAATATCATTAAGAATTTTTTCACAGAAAATCAATTTAATGGTTTTTATGGTATTATTTTTTGTAACAAATATCTTGATTATAAAATTCATTTTTTAATGAATTTGTGTTTTCTTTATAACACATGAAGTATGTTGATACTGTCGTTGTAAAAAAAAAAAATAAAATGAATGTAACTTTTTGCATTGTTAATTTTCCAAAATTACTATACAGAAATGTGCATATTTGAAAAAATAGTAATAAAAATTTAATTTAATATTTTTTCTATGATATTATTCTTCATGACAAACATTGATTTCAAAAAATAATTTATTTACAGGTATTTTTAAAAAAATGTATGTTGAATTTCACTAGCGTCGTTGTTGTTAAAAATGTAAAACAAAATTAACCAGTTTAATATTTTTTTTAAACTATACCATAAAAACATTAAACTGGTTAATTTTGTTGAGATAATCATTTTATGCGGAAGGAGGTGATCGATACCCATCCCCCAAATACAATTATATAAAAATTTTAATGAGGGAGGTTCAATTTGCTATGTAACTTCGACATAAAACAGACCCTGAACAGTGAAACAATTTGGAAATCCTTTGGAACCACATAAAGTAACAGAAGATGACAAATTCCCACATTCATACAAACTTTAAATTCTTAATCCTAAACCCTCCAGACTTTATGGTTCATATACTTTTTAGAGGCATCTTATAATTTTTACAAAATAATACTTTAGTTAATATTTTTTAATATCAGTAACCCAAAATCTTTCTCAACATGGTCAAAAATGTGCTTTGTAACAGGTTGTCCTGGGGTAACTATGATTAACAAAATAAGATTCAAGTATTTTGTTTTCTCCAAGATCAGTGAGAAAGATGGTTAAAGGCAATACCTTGCGGCAACAACACTGTTGTTTGTGAAGGGCATTTTGCATCTGATTATGAAACAGTGATTATTACAAGAAGTTTTATCTGTTGGTTTTGTTTGAGGATATGAGGCAATACACTTATGGTCTGACCCAGAAATCCACCATCATTATTTAATCATTTACCATAAGTGTATTACCTCATCCTCAAACAAAACCAACAAATAAAACTTCTGCTTCTGTGCAAAATGATGAGTTAGCACAGTTTCTAGAAAAGGGCAAAATCCTCACTTTTAAAAAATTGTATCAGAATATTGTTCAACAGGATTTTATTTCAGCAGTTACATGATATAAATCAAACAAACAGCCGTTCATCCAATCTGTTGATTTTTTTTTCACTGGAATTATTCCAATGTTTTTAATTCAAATTTTTGAGAACTTGAGATTTGAATGTTACCATGCTGGTATATATACAACCATATTTTCTCTTTCATATAGTCAAATAACAACGTTTCAGAACTGGTCGCAAATCAATGAAGCAATTTATTATTTTAGTATCATATCATTTTTTAAGTTACTAAGAAACAAAAAAATTTAAAAAAGTATATTAATACTATGTCATCATAAAGGATTGGGACAAAACATTATGATTCTGATATTCTTATCAGGGTATTTGAATATTTTGTTATATCTCAGTCATTATATAACAGACTTCAGGGTGATTTTAAGTTGCCCATTGTGAAAACATTACCAGCATTGACATCAGAAGTTTCAAAATTAGACGACTTTAATTTTCTTGGTGATATTTTAATGGAATCTTTGAAAATCAGGAAAAAGTATATTCTTTTAGTTGGTGTGTTTGCCAAGGTGGAAAGGTATCATGGCAGAAACTTATTTGGGTTGGCTGAAAATTTTGAGGGATTAACAAAAACAGCATTGGGTATCATGGCAAAATGTTTAAATGGCAGACAACATTTTTTTATTTAAGATTCAAAATTAGAGGCAACTTTTTTATATGAAAAAAATTTATATATTCTTGATGCAATCAAACAGTAAAGTCTGTGACAATAACAGGACACATCAATCTTTTTTCCAAAAAATTTGACATTGTTTTTAATATGCTTTGGATAGCTAAAAAATGGTTTGTACTTAGTTTTTGATTATGTCCATCTTTTTAAAAATAATTGGATTACTGACCCTACTTGTGAATTCCTGTTTCATTCTGAAGGCAAAAGGATGCCAGCAAAATGGGAAATTGTGAAAGGTCTTTTTGAGTATGAACAAATTCACTTTGTTAAGCTGTTGAAACTAAATGAGGCAGCAGTTTGCCCAAAACCTATTCAGTGACAAAATGTTTCCCATTGTTTAAAAGTTTTTTTGTGATCAAACTGTAGCTGCCATTAAAACACGCCCATTATTAACTGGGGATGATACTGCTGAAACAGTTAATTCCACTGAAAAAGTCTTAGAATTTTGGAAAATTGTCTGTGTCAAAGAAATATATGGTGACACTAAGAGAAATGATCGACTGAAAAAGATGATATCAGATTCAGATGATGAACAACTTATTTCTTACTAATTCTGGAAAAATGACAAAAAGAATGAAAGGAAATCAAGGAAAAAGAATTAAATCATTAACAAGAGATATTAGTTTAATCACTAATGCAATGGCTTAACTGATGTTTGTAGATATTTGCTAAGTAATGGGTTTAATTTTGTTATGCTTGGTGAATATACCACAGACAATTTGGAGTTCTGGAGGTGCATATTATATACCAGTTTAAAATGGTATTGAAAAATTTCCTATTGTAAAAAAAACTAAACTACTTCCTAAATTAGATGCTGATGTCGAAGAATACAGCTTTGATCCAGGCCATAATTGCTCAAAATGTGGACATTTGCTGGATGAAACCCCACGGATATTGGATTTTTTTTTTTTTCAATTTCTCCCCTTTTTACATATATTTTATTAGTTAAGTCTCCAAATTATCCTGTTAATTACTTTTGTGTTCTTGTTAACATAAATTGATTTTAATTTTTAAAACTATGTATACTGGTAACATCTATAATTTATCATAGCAAAATAAGTATTTTCTTCATCTTCAGTGAAACAAATTGTAAATGTAACAAAAATCCCAATAAATTTTGTAAAGACTATCAAAATTATTGTTTCTCTGAAATTCACATTTTTTGTAAAGTATTTTCAGACTTTGTTGATACATGATTTTGTAAAATGCTGAAATTGCTTCCTGATTGTATTATACAATTTTATATTTTCTGTAATCAATTGGCATAAACAAAATTAACTCATTATTTTTGGCAATATCATCTAAAAATGTCTAATTTATGGTCAATAAAGTGATTTTTGTGCATTTATTTATTTTATAGAATTTTGCATTCATGGAAATAAGTCAATAATTATAAGATGCTTCCTAATATTATATATAGTTGCTAATTAACTAATTACTGGACATTACTTACAAGTTCCTTACTAAAAATGTTCTCATTAATTGTTATTTAGTAGTAATTTAGGTCTCCACATATCAGCCTCCAGTCATGGACCCCAGTTGCATGGTTGCCAGGCCTGGTATAAGGATTGTCTTGGATTTAACACTTGTTCACTGTTTTTGATGGAATTCCAATCTCTTATTTATTTATTTACATTTTTTCCTCAACAGGAGTAGGTAAGTTTGCCTATCATCTAGTTCACACTCCTCTACATTCTTTTGAACAGGAGTAGAGGTTTATCCCTTGTTTCCTGTTCAGGATTGGGTTTCCGGTTCCTTCTAAAATCTACTTCAACTCTATACTTCTAACATCCCTGATTAAAACTCTGAAATTTTATTTACTATTTATTTACATTTTTTTTCTTCAATAACAGTAGATATGTTTTCCCATCATCCAGTTAACAATCCTTCCAGGTCTTTTGAACAGAAGTAGAGGTTTATTCCTTGTTTCCTGTTCAGGAATGTGTTTCCGTTCCCTCTAAAGTCTTTTTCTTCTCTTTCACTTCCGGCGACTCCTTACATTTTTGGTGGCATTATCACCTTGCTCGAGGTGATGCCTCTTACTCTGTAATCCTTTACCTCGAGTGGCTCTTTAGCCTTATGCAAGGTGAATATCACTATAAAAAAATAAATACCTACAATAACAGATTTTGGGAAAGACATCCAAAACCAAATGAGTGTTTGAAGTATTTTAAGTCAAAAGTTATGACAATCTTTGCCCTTTAGCAAACTAAAATAGGATAAATAGTGATCCAAGGAATATTCAAAATACTAATTTCCACAAAATTGCATTTTGACAATACTTAAGAAGCGTATCCTACATTTCTTTCTGATTTTGGTAGTCAGAGATTAAAAAAGAACAAGCAAAAATATATTCACCAAATTCCATTCATATGGTTGCCAGGCAGGATAAGGCTCAACTCTTTCTCTCCTTGTCTTCATCAAGCTAAAGGAGAAAAAAATATATGCCCAAATTAAAATTTTAGGAAATAATTTCGCCCCTTCTATTAGAAAAGTGAACTTTTTTCTTTTTCAATAAGATTCCAATCAAATTTTAATTCATTAAATCTTACAAACACAAAACATAACAGTGCACAACAGTTGTGGATATGACAATAAAAATGAGGACAACAGTCCGAATAGTGTAAATAGTTCAGACTGTTGTACTCATCTTAGAAATATAGACAGTTCCTAAAAAAGGTTGGAGTGTACAACTGCCAAAACGTTGTGAATATGGCAATAAAGATGAGGACAACAGTCTGAACAATGTAAATGATGTAAATAGTATAAAGACATAACTTTAATATTTTCTATTATTACTTACTTGATGACTTACTCATTTCTTACCTGGAGATTAATTTTTGATTACTTTTGTCAACTCTGATGATAGTAGGAATTAAAAGACATGAGTTCAAAAACAATCTATTATATAAAACACAATGTTACTTTACATATTTATCAGTCAAACTGTCAGCTGTATACAACCACTTTCTCAGATCAATGCTTAAAAATAGCATCATGTGGATACAGCCTGTTGGTCTTGGTGAGGACTATCCTTCTTTGAACCTCATGGACTAGTACTACAGAATCACAAACAAAGAACAGAAACCACATCACTTAATTACTTTCTACAACAGTAACAACTAAAATGAATAGCACATGTAACTTGAAAAAATAATAACATAATCAAGATGTTGGCAATCCACAATACTTTGCACAAAAAGTTAGAAAGGAAACCCCCATCAATACTGGAAAGAGCAATAACAATTACTGGACTTGAGAAACTTATTTTCCTAAAAGATTGTTTTAAGAATTTATAAATTTCAACCAAAAGAGGTACTGGCTACTCAGTCAATGAATGCTGAATGTTTCCTGATAAGAAAAAATGTCTAATCTTACCATTCTTACCTATCTGAGATAATGAAAGCATCATCAGTTCAAATTTCAAACCAAGTTCTTCACTCTGACCAAATTAATCCTTGGAATCAATCTTTTTCTGAAGGCATGGATCTAGTAGTCTAACTTCTCTTACCTACACTGATGTCATCGACAAAAGACTACATCTTGAAGACCTGTTGCAGACAGTGAGTGTGGACCAAATCAGGAGCAGCAAAATCTATACGTGGATTTTCTGGGATCACAAAATTGTGGTACTCCACAGGTACCTTTTTCCAGATCTCTGGATGAACAGATTCCATGGGCAGAATACTTTATGAAGAAGAGAGAATTCATCCTGGCGCTGTTGGTAACATACCCATGCTCACTTGCATTGCTGCAATTTCACCCAAGAAGCAACAAAACACCACCAACATTGCAGCCAGCAGTGTTTACAGTGTTCTACTTCAGGAATATTAATCCAACTTCATTTCAACAAAAGGCTGGCCATCAAATACAGGAACGTTTTCTTTATAATAGCTCTGGTACTTATTGTAAAGACTTTTGCCCACATCTTATGACTGACATGCACTTGACTACCATTGATACAGAACATTTCTCTACAAACTCATTGAAAGTCTTGTTCAAATATTTGCTAATACCACAAAGATCTACACCTGCAGTCAACTCTACCTGGATTCATGCCCTAGGTGTCTGGTCACTGATGTGCTTACCTACACATCATGGCATTGACCAGGTGCACAGAAATAAAGTATATCCATTCCTCACTGCAACAATCCAGCATATAAGTTATTATACACTCTTTTTTTTAAGTACTATTGTTCATCCAATTTTGTATTGGGTGAACAATAGTTCCTAAGAGCCACTCAAGATAGAGGGTTACTAAATGAAGTTTTGTAAGGGTATACAAGGAGAGAATAAGGGGAGCATATTATGTGCATATGTAAGATAGATAATGGTTTACCTTAGACTTGAAGAGGTTAAGATTGTAGTTATTAGGTAAGCACTATTTTGGGAGTATGTTCCACCATGCAACAGTTCTAGAACTGCCTCCTTACCAATGGAATACAAAGGGAATGAGGATGAGTTAACTCTGTACATTTCCTGACAGGTCCCAGCTGTAAAGCTCTGGACTGGTGGAAATGTACTTTGCCCAAACATTTGCCATGAAAATAGTAATGGAGTAGCAAAAGGCTTTCTGGGATCTCATGGATATTGTGTTAGGCTCCATAGCTAGATGTTTGGTTGATCCTACAATATCATGGCACTTGTATTCCTTTTGTTTACATGCAGAACAAATGAAAACAAAGATATGACATAGTATTTGGGAAAGCCAGTTCATTCCATCCATTCCGATATCAAGAGTAGTTCAAGGCCACCCACTGATTTGTGTTTCAAAAGCAGTCAGGTAGGCTGCTAATATAAACTGCTGATTTAAGATGACAGGAAAAAGCGGTTACAGAACTGAAAAAAAAAATTTCAGTGTACTTTTTTAAGGTATAATGAGGAGGTATGCTACTATGCACTGGTGAGATGTGCCAGTAGTGAAACTCTTGCAGACTTCCAAAGTTAGAGAGGTGAAAGTTGAAGCCACACAAAATGTACAAGAAAAACCAGCTTGCTACATATAATGGATCATGCTTTCATCCATCCAGCTTTAGCAGGAAGAGGTAGTACATTTGCAGACACAACTGAAGACATCTCTCTGATAAAATCACCTCCGCAACAGCACAGCACTCTCCTTGGTTTTCCACAGCTTGTCATCACTGTCAATGTTGCAAGCAGAAAAGTATAATCAATTAGTAGGCTAAACAGTAGCAGTAAAACCACAAGTTTACAAGAACAAGCTGAGTCAAACTTTCACCTTACATTTGGTATATGGAGGAAATGAAGATGATGCAACTCCATGGATGTAGCATGGAGTGTCCCAGCAGTAAAGATCTGAACTGGTGGGACTAAAGAATTGATGCCAGTTGAACATTTGCCATGGAAATAGCAATAGAGTAGTGATAGGCTTGTAATGCTGCATCTGTGGGGAAAGAGGCTGCAGAGTAAAGATTAAGTCATCCTCTACAAGACCATGGAAACAATACTCAATTTTTAATTTAACCTAACTCTTGTAAAGATCAAGCATGGCAGGAAACAGTTATTTCCTGGGACAATAGGCTGAGCCAACTATTTTCTAATATCTTTAACAATGGACCGTATATATGAATGAACTTGGGAGCCAATAGACACTCAAAGCATGGAACCCTTCACAACATTGATGAATTTATTTCTATGACTCAACTTACAAAGAAAACTTCAACTACACAAGAATAACTCTAACCAAATGAAGGACTGCTGCAATATAAAAATCAAATTCCGTTCCCATCAACCAACGAAAATATTTCTTAGTAAAATTATACACCCTCTTGATACCAGCCTACTTACTACTTCCCAATCTGAATAAGTAAATATTTTCAACTTTGACTCTTTTCATCTATCACCTTTCAAATACTAATCTCACACCACTTCAATTAGCAACAAAATTGATATTTTTTGAACTTTTGTTCTTTAGAATTTTCTCTGAAACAGTGAAATTAAAGTTAACAAAAGGATAATTGTGTTGGACTAAAATGTGTTGCCAATTTTATATTGGCATCAATAATCAATTATTGATTAATTATAATCAATAATAAGAGATTAACAAAGGCAGAGTTATATTAATTAGAATTTAGATCAATAGCCATCTATTATTTGCTATGAATAGCAATGAGCAAGATCCAATTTCAGTAAGAGGTATATCAATCATTACTTTGAGACAACCTGGAGCTAGAGTCGAGCTGAAGATTTAAATGTCAGCTTCACAACTCTGCTTTTGAGCAGCGTTGCCAGGTTCCCACAACTATATTTTCCATAAGCAAGCCATCAAAATTTCTTTTTTCCAACATAAAATTTCCCTTTCTTATTTGAAACTATAATACAACTTTTACAGCTTTAATAATGACGATGTCTGCCTATTTTAACTGCTCACAGTATCTTTAATAATCTTGGTTATGAATGCTGATCTGTGATGCAGATAATTAGCATGATTTTCAATAACAACAATGCATATATAAGCATAGTTCTTTGTATTTGCTAATATTTATTTATCTTTTCAGAATAAAATCATTTCTCTATTAATTTTGACCCATTATGTCCAAAAAAATTAAAACGAACCTTGAAAGGAGAAAATGGGACCTTCATTGATGAATGGGAATAGTAATATTTTTTAGTGTTTAACAGTGGTGAAATGTCTTGTCTATTTTGTGATTCTGCAATTTCAACAGTTAAAAAATACAATGCACGTCAACATTATGCTGTTCATGAAGATAATAAATATGTGAAATTGGAGGGGGGAAACTCAAAGGATTGCACTGCAGAAACTAAAGAAGTTTAAATTACAGGTGGGCTCTGTAGGTGTTGAACAAACACAAAATACTGATGGGTGTGTTTGGAAGATGAGTTGCCAGCCATTATATATATATATATATATATATATATATATATATATATATATATATATATATCCATCCCTATTGTCTGTATAGAATTCATAGTAATGTTTTCATTAATTCTTAATTTTCAATGCATAACATACACATTTGAAACTTAAAAAAATGGAAAATTCAGTACTAATCACCAAATATATTTTCCCAAGTGCCCAGAAATAGCTTGTTAGTACAGAAAATGATTAAAATGTAATGGTGGAGCAGTGGTACAGTCAGCACTAAAATATAGCCATGGCTGATTGTCCCTACCCAAACCATGTCACTAAATATGAACGAATTAAAAAAAAGACAATTTGAAAAGATGCAAAGTTTTATGGTATTTTTCTACACTTTAAAGAACAGAATTTGTCAATTCAATTAATTCTATAGTTTAAGGCAAAAATTAGTATCACTATGAGTGAAATAATCCTTTGTTCCTGAACCCAACAGCAATAAGCAACAAATTGCTATAGAAAACACACAAACTTACTCTAATAGTTTCAGACGTGCTGTGTTTTGGAGGCTAACAATAGAATTGGGGCCCCAGCTACTGGCTGATGTCTGTGACCCAATCACAATATTTATGGCCAATCTGACAGCATTGACCTAAAAAAAAAAAAAAAAAAAAAGACAAAGAATATATGATTATATATATATATGTGTGTGTGTGTGTTATTTTGTAAAATCTTCTTTGACATTCACTAAAAGACATTACTTATTAAATCCAATGTGTTTTTAAACAGAAAATCTATTTTAGCTAAAGAACAAAAAAATAAATCTTGCAAACAGCTAGAAATATTGAGAGAAATTAACATATCCAGCCCATTAGGATATGAGTGTACAAGTGGCAATTAGGCAGCATTAACTTAATGTCAGATTTTATGTGCACAGGTTATTCATTACATCAGGTATCGGTTTTAAACATTTTTATTAGAGAAAACTCTCAATAAATAGAAATGAGTTGAATATAAAAACAAAATTGACAGGCCAAAGTTTCTCAAAATTCGTATTTTTTGTTAACACGATACACACACATATTTACAAGATATATTTAATAATGTATTTTCTCATGCATAATATGAGAATTAAAGGTGAAAAAGTGGGGTTGCATATTATACACAAGCACACGTTTTCAGAAATTTTTACTCAGCTTAAAACACTGCTTATTGGAAACAGCAAGATTGCAAATACACTTAGCTCAATAGATAATAAAAAACAAAATAGGCAGGCGTTAATAATTGTTTACAAAAGGAATTTGACATGTCGGCAATATTTGTTCTTTGGAAATTAACATAATCAGAATCAGTCTTTTGTCTCAAAGTCAGGAAATTCACCAAAATTGATTAAAAACATGAATAAAGGTAATTCACAAGATTTGTCATGTTTTTTTGCTTGTCTTTTTTCTTTTTCTTTAATTGGTTTCATCTCAAGCAAGGCAGTAAAGCCCCTAAGACACAAGGGGTTACTGAGTGTGAAAGAATTAGGAACAGAAACTTTAATAATGAGCAGAAAGAAAAAAAGTGTAATCAGGAGGATAGTCGATAGCGATTGACATTGCATTTAAATTTTTGTGAATTAAAGTTGGCTGGAAAGCATGGAGCTGGAATAACATTAATGTTACAACAAAGCACCTTTCCCCCAAAAATTTTAAAGCATGTTTTGAAACGGAAATTAGAAGAAACATGCAATAGCTAAACACCTTATTCATTCCTTAATATCATGAAAAATTAAAATATTTTATTGAAATATGTGTACAACATTGAGATTTTAACAGATGGTACAACATTTAAAGTATGTTACATAGGGATAGCTATATTATCAGGTCATATCATACACAAGAAAATATAGTACATTGTTTCTGGTCTAATGATCTCTTAAAGCATGAAACTGCTAGTCACCATGCAGTGTTGATTTCTATGACCACACTGTTTACATATATGTGTGGGCCACTCCATATCAGACTACCCAGTGCTCCTAAAGTTTCCCTCTCAGATTCTCTTGGAAAAAATTCACAAGTCTATACCTTTTGCTTTCATGCACCATGTCCCTTAAGGCTTACCACAGCTTCCTGTCCTTTGCACCTCTAAGCAATGTTTGTCCCTTTACCATCCGCGCCTCATTATGTTTTGCCATCTATTTATGCAAGCTTGTTAATCACAAGCTTGTAAGTCACTGTGTTCTCATCTCTCCCACTTGCCTTCAATGCCCTGTGAGTGTCAAATTTTCAAAGCCCTGTTACCTCTTTATATGTCCAACAAATTTTATCTAACGCTTTCTGATTCTAAATGTCATTTTAGTTTCCATTTTTATTAAAATGTCCTTGCTGCATACATGCTCTGTTCATGGTATTCTCAGCATCCTTCTGTAGAACCCTAGCTATTGCTTCGTCTCCTCTTCATATGAAAGTAATGGACAAATTCCGAATATTAAGTCAGTATTTCTAATAGTTTTGAAATAAAAAATCTTTGAATTTTTACTTCATTTTCTGCATATTGCTGAATGGAGCCTTTCATCCAAATTCTTGCCTTCATAGCTCCTTTGGCACCTACAGCTTTGAGACTTTTTGACAAGAGTTGATATTTTCTATAGATTTCCTCCTATCATGCTCTGAAAAACGATTTGGGAGCATCTCACTCAAACAGTATGTTAGAAGAATCTGCAATCTCATTGGTGCTGAGCTGGCATTTTGGCTTCAATCACTTTCCCCACTGGTATATAACATGGTTGCCCTGTGCTTTTTCTATAAATACTTTCATAACTATTCTGATGTGTATTCCATTTTGGTACCTCAACTCTCATAAATTTAAAGGCACCACTAGATTGTCAACCATGTCTAATCCTGTTACTGTTGAAATTGCTAAATATAGCTGTAAGTTCTATGCTAATAGTTTCTTCTCTAGTACTTCTTGCATGTGGACCTCTCTTCTGGTTTCATGCTTGCCTGTCAACTACACTCTTCAGAAATTCAAATGCAACATTAATCATCATTTTATGTTTCCTTGAATCCTGTTCTTTTAATGTCGTCTCTCTCCTCAATGTTTTCTTAGTTTCGTTCACTCTCAGTAATCTCTTATGCTTTAGTCATTTTGCTAACTTGCTTCAGGTGAAATGATCAAAAGTAAAAGAAAAAAAAAACACTCAATTTATTTTTTCCCTTTTTCCTCTCATTTATAAGCACATCAAGTTATATGTATGCAGTAACTACACTTAAGTGGTTAATATAGCAATTATGAGGTCATGTAAAGTTCTAAATAGGAAGGAGTAAAATGAAGTTATGGATACCATTTAAAAACATGATAAAACATGTTGCAGAGAATTTTTTCCCTTTGTCATTCATTTTCTTAACAACTTCATTCTTCAAAATATAATAATTGATTCCACAAAACAGAAATTACCAATGACTCAACCTAATACTTTATTAATGGCCACAGAGTAATAGTCTAAACAGTTGCAAGAAAAAACAACTGTATAAGATGAAAGAAATAACTCAAAAACTAATAATATGAAGCATTGTTTTATACTGGAAGCTGTGTGAGCAAAAAAAAATCTATCATTGCTCACATGTATCACATATAGCTGAAAAATATGATTGATGGAGTCACCAAAAACTGCTCACAAATGCATAAAATTTGTATGGCAATCTCAGACCTCGTAGATGATACCAAAAAATTGGTCTGGGAATTTTTGCTGAACCAGTTCAACTTGATATTAACTGATTACCATCTTTTGTTTCCTACAGAACAACTCAAACAATTATAATTCTTGGAATGACAATGCCAAAATAATGAACCTCTAATTCAATAATGTCAATCTATTAAAAAGAAATCTATGATTTACCATCACATTGGTAGATTTGATTTGACTTTTTTATCAACCCTTTGTGAGTTGTTTAAAGAAGAAACATTTGTGGATTGTAAGAATTTTTTTTTTTTTTGTGAATATTGCAAAAACATTTCTTTTTGGAGATAATGGTTTTGCCAGTTCTATTTAACCCATAGTTGGGGGAAGAGATTCATTCCTTTCCAAAAAGTATTTACAAGTGAATATATCAAACATAATTGAAATTCAAACTCAGCTCACCGATTTATCATACCAGGCCACTATCCATTACACCACCTGGCCATCCACTCACATTGGTACAAGATAACAAATGTTTGGAAACTTTCTTACAGACTCAGTAAGTTTATTGGAACAATAAAATGCACACCAATAAGTGAGAGTAAAGCCAACTCTCATTTTGTAAGAGTAGAGGGTCAAGTCTGGAAGGTTGGATAATGGTTAATGGCACAAAAAAACAAAAGTGGTGAGCCACTTTCAAATTCTGGTTGAGGCAATGTTCATTTTGCATTAATGCTTTTCTAAATAATGGGTAAAATAGTAAAGAAGACTGGGTTCTCTTGTCTTCATTGGCAATTAATTCTAGAAGAACAACTCTGAATCCACACTGGTTGCATATAGAGCAAAAAACTTACTTCTTACTAAAACTACAGCAAAATCACTTTGCAAGGTGAGATTGTGGCCCTATGTTCACAAGGTGTCTACAGAAACAAATGCAAGTCCTAAATGTTCTTCAAATCTGGAAAATTAAAATATGCTGATTTTGTTCCAAGCAATGTTGATCATATACCAGTATAGAAATTAAATTAGAAAATACACACAAAATATCATAATTACCCCCATTAAAACAAAAAAAACTAAAATAAAAGTTTTATCTACTGGATATAAAAATATCTCGTTTAATTCAGAATATTTAATCCACTTAAAATTGACAGGTTAAGAATTCATACCTTCATTGATCAATTTAAAAGTTAAAACTTCAGTTAAAAAAATAAATTTTCAAAATCATAGTGAGACAGTGTCTAAAGGCACCATCTCAATCAGGGGTTTCCAACTGTTTTAGCATCATTGTCCACTTTTACTTGGAAAAAGTTTCTAGAGCCCACCTATATAGTAAATATTCAAAAGCATACTAAAATTGTTTGATAAAAGTTTGTTACTGGTTCATAAACTAACTTTCTGATGTAGTAAAAAACACTAAATAGAGATAACAAAAAATACTGACTTATGTGGTGGCTTCTGCTACTACTACTACTGTATTAAAGAACAAATAGAAGCAAACTTGACCATTGAAAACCATATATATAATTTTATGTTCAAGGTTAGTTTTATAGTTAGGGTTAGCACTACAAGCGTTGACAAAATAAAACAAAAGAACATTTTGTTCATAATTAGGAAATTAAAAAGAATATACACAACTTGTAACTAATAAAAAATTCAGCAAATATTTTTTTTTGCAATTCTTACTCTTCTCTTATCATATATCCCCAAAAATGTTATTTTGTCTAAAGAACTATTTCAATGTTAATGACCCTTCTCAAAACTATAGAAAATATCAAAATATTCGTTGTTTACAGAGGTATTTATATCTCATCTAGGAACGTGACTCAGTTTTTCCAAATTAGCCTCTTGTTTTTGTTTTTTATACAGGTTCTTCACGTATCTCCTT
The DNA here is from genome assembly GCA_964036315.1 of Acanthosepion esculentum. NCBI lineage: Eukaryota > Metazoa > Mollusca > Cephalopoda > Sepiida > Sepiidae > Acanthosepion > Acanthosepion esculentum. The sequence goes on along the minus strand of OZ038485.1, from coordinate 25,395,094 downwards.
TGAATATTTTTGTCAGGTGGCATATTTTGAAATACCTTTTTAATACTCTAAATCCTATATCACCTATTTTCTGTTCAGTTGCTCATCACCCACCCAACAGCTGAAATCGCTCAGGTTGAGAAACCCTGATCTAAATATTCAACCAAAACAGTTCACATCATACAAAGTTAAAAGACAGAGAATGTGACATCTTGAATTAGAAACCTTCATAATATCTTCATATCCAATGTGTGCATCAAATTCAATCTCTATGTCATGTTCAGGATAAATGGGACAACCAGTATCTTCATCATGACCCAAACCACAAATCATACCGGTATAACGGGTTTTGTTGAGATTAACTCTGAAAGAAATGACAAAACTCAATAAGAGAAATATTACCAAAAATAAAAGACATAGATCAAATAAATTGCTGAAGGCATGAAAAGGAAGGGTTTTATATGCCATCAAGTAGGCTAAAGACATCTTCACATGAAGAATGCATCAGCTAAAACAATAATGTTTTGGCTGATGCATTGCATAAAAAGAATAAATAAAAAACAAAGTTGAAAAAAATAAAACACTGTTAAACTTAAAAAATATAATGGAGGTAATTTCAGAATAAGACTATATATTGGTTGGAACTAAAGTTTGTAACTTTTTATGGCATTTGAACACATTTTGTTTCACACATGACTGAAACTTATATATATTCTGAAAAGTTACATTTCAACTCTTCTTTATACAGAATTTATGTTTACATTGTGAATATTAAATGTTTTTATGTTAAAAATAAAAATGGAGGGAAATGAGAAGCATTTTCACCATTTGACAATCTTTTATTTCCAGAAAGGAACAAACTACAAAAAGGATATATGAAATTTATGGAGATGATGCCATAGCTGAGAGTGTAAGTGGTTTGCTGGAGTAAGAAGTGGAAATTTGGATCTGGAAGACCAAGAACATTCTGGCAAACTTGCAGTTACTGATAATGACCAAATCGAAATGCTCATTAAAAATAATCTATGTAACAGGACTTTGCAGAGATACTGCACATATCTCATATCAGTGTTGTAGAACATTTGAAAACACTTGGATATATGAATTACTACAATGTTTGGGTGACTCACAATTTAATAAAAAAGGATTTAATTGACTGTATTTTCATCTGTGATTCTTTGCACAAACACAAAAAATATATATATTTGAAAAGAATGATTGCAGGCAATGAAAAACAGATTGTTTACAACAATGTGAAGCAATAGAGGTCATGGAGAAAATTAAATGGGAAACAGTTAACCACTCCAAAAGACAATCTACATCTGAAGGTGGTGGTGTGTATCTAGTGCGATTGAAAGGGCACTGTGTATTATGAGCTTCTTCTACAAAATAAGATATTGAATACAGACAAATATTGTTCTTAAATGGACTGATTATAAGCAGCAATCAATAAAAAGTAGCCAGCATTGGCCAAATGGAAATGTCATCTTTCATCAGGGGTAGCACCAGACATCACATCTCTTTTCAGACCCAGCAAAAGTTTTAGTAGAACACTCATTACAAAACTAGTAAAAATCTAAGTTTACAATCATAAGCATTAAGGGCAACCAACCATCAACAAAATACCTAAAAATGAATTTAAAAAAAAAATGAACTCTACCATGAAGACTGTTGCTAAACAAGCCATCAATTTTCTCACATGAATGGAATCAGTTATGGAGTCTGCCAAGAAAGCCTAGTATGGGAATTTTCAAGTACCACGTCATATCTGTATCACCACCCAAGTTATTATCAAAAGAAAAATTTCAGCATAAAACCATAGATTTATAAAATTACATCATTAAAGTTTAAATATCTTAGTTTCTTAATAAAGTTTGTAAAAACACTGAAGTATTTTAATAGATTTTTCTATAAAAGATATAATTATTAATCTTGTGTTATACTGATGAGCTAATACATCCTGATTACAATTTCACTTTTTTATTTAATGAATACCGACAATATCTTTCAAATAGTGAAAAATACATAGATTTACATGTCCGCATTTTTCCTCTTTAATTAATTAACAAGTTGTAGAATTTATTTTTATCCGAGGCAATTAAAAGTACAAATACTAAGAATTCAAATTCATTTCTAAGAACAATCTATATTTAAACAATGATTGGTCATGTAAGACATATTCATTTGTTTTTATCCTTTCACTTCAAGTAAGGCAAGAAAGCCACTAAGATGCAGGGGAGGTTACTGAATGTAAAAGAATATGAGACTAAAAAAATTATTAAAAAGAGAGAACAATAAAAAAAAACAGGACATAACAATTGATACTGCATTTAAATTCTTGAAGATCAAAGTTGAGAGAGTTCCACAAGTGAGAAGTGCTAGAGAAGAAACTGTTGCCATAGAACTTACGGTTGCATCTAGCCATTTCAACTATAAAATGATGACGATCAAGTATTGCATTTAAATTCATAATGTCTAGGTACCATAAAAGAAAATTCATCCGAACAATTAGTATAAAAATATTCATTCAATATGCAGATTCTTTTCCAAATTTTAGGGTTGTCTGAAATTACCTAATTGCAGCCTAACAAACAAATCTAATTAAGATTACATGCTCATTTTCCTAAGAATAGTAATGCAAAAACTAAATTTCTCACCGGAATTCACAGTAAGGGGTAAAAAGCATAGTAATGAGTGCAGGGAGCCCAGGTATATGAGGCAGGAGAGTAGTGTCCCTGGCCACTAGGTTGAGTCCATTGGAGCTCATGTGTACAAATGCTGCAACCATCATTCTTGAACTTGGATCTTGAGGGTTTTCATCAATGCTGATACAATTTACACTGTCAGGATCAATTTTAGCACTCCTGTGAAAGAAAAAATAATTATTAAAAAAAAAAAAAAAAAAATCACAAGTTTATTATTATTTTTTCAAGTAAATACATAATGCAACAAGGTAGTGGCCCTGATTGAGTAATACTAGTGCATGATAAGTGGTTAGTCACTTGAGGTATTGAGAGACTTAATTCTGAGCAAAGGAGTAGAGATATTAGGAGAAAAATATGGGAGAGTGGTTAATCGGATTTGAGATTCATGGAAAAAGTCTAGTTTAAAAATATTTTTTTTTTTTTTTTTTTAAGCGTATCACCCCGAGCAAGGCCGGTGGCCACTATCACGCAAGGGGTTACAGAAGGGTTGGAGGAAGAGCAGATAGGAGTGGTAAAGGAAGGGATGTGGAGAAAGAGAAGGACGGAGGGCCGATCGAGGTGGGGAGGTTACGGGAGATATAGAGCGAGAGCAGATAGGAATGGAAGATGTCAGGAAGTGGATAGATCAAGGCAACTGGAGATGACGATTGACGCTACACTTAAACCGTTGGAGATTGTATTTGTCAGGGAAACAGTAATAGGGAAGGGAGTTCCATAGGCGAGATGTGCGTGACATGAAGCTATTGGAGTAGAAAAGACGTCTACACCTAACAGTTTCAACGGTGAAGGGGTGGGAACGGGATGCCAGCCTCGTAGGACGCTTGAATTCACGAGGCTTAGGGACAAGTGAAAGCAACTCCTCAGAGCAATTACCGTGGAAGTACTTGTAGAAAAGGCAGAGTGATGCAACATTGCGTCTGTGAGAGAGCGACTGCAGACGAGATGACAGATCAGGGCCAATCACATTGCATATCCGTCTCTGGATCTTATCAAGAACCCCGAGGCAACACGCAGGGGCCCCAGACCATAAATGGCAGCAATACTCCATGCAAGGTCGAATGGTAGACTTATAGACCTGGAGGATCGATTCAGGGGAGAAGAATTTCCTGGCTCGGCACAGGGAACCAACTTTTCTAGCGGTGGATGATGCAATTGACTCGATGTATTTGTTCCATCTCAGATCAGCGGACAGCGTGAGACCGAGCAGCCGCAGAGAGGAACTCTCGAGAAGTTGGTCCTCAGACATTCTGATGGGATGCAGGGATGGGTCCTTGTGGTGGTTAATGGAGAGCAATTTTGTTTTAGAGGCATTAAAGTTGACCATCCATTTCTCTCCCCAGTCCACAACCGATTGGAGGTCCTTTTCAATTTGAGCTGCCAGGTTAATTTTGTCCGCCTCAGTAGATTTGTGGTTGAGGCAGGAGTAAATAGTAGTGTCGTCAGCGTAGATACCGACTTGGGAGTCTATGGCGTCTGGAAGGTCATTTATAAATATGAGGAACAGAGTAGGGCCAAGGATGGAGCCTTGAGGAACACCAGCAGTAGTGGGATAGGAGTTGGAGAAGGATCCACTGAGAACAACCTTCAAATCCCGGTTTGATAGGAACGATTGAATTAGGTCAAACAATCGACCTGTGATACCATAACCCCGGAGCTTGCGAAGGAGGCCGGCATGCCAAACCCTATCGAATGCCTTGGAGATGTCAAGGGCCACGGCACGGGCTTCGCCGTTACTATGGATAGCTTGGTAGACAAATTCAGTGATGGCCGTAAGCACATCGGCAGTAGACCGGGCAAAGCGGAAACCATACTGCTTGTCTGAGAGCAGATCGTGGGATATCAGGTGAGTAGTCACTTCGGCGTTGATAATGGCCTCGAAGACTTTGCCGAAGATGGGAAGGAGACTGATAGGACGGTAATTAGAAGGGTTGGAGGGGTCGCCAGAGTTCTTAAAGACAGGAACAATGGTAGAGGACTTCCAGCAGTCAGGAAAACAGGAGTCCTTGAGGCAGCGGTTGTACAATTTAGAGAGGGCAGGTGCCAGTTCAGGTGCGCATTTCTTCAGGACAATGGCTGGTATTCCGTCGCCGCCGGTAGCCTTGTGGGGATCTAAGTTAGAAATAATGCCCAGTACCGACGACGGGGTTATGTGCAAGCCGTCCAGTAGGGCCTCAGTTCTGGGAGGGAAGTCGGGCAAGGGTACCCCAGAGGAGTCAAGCATAGAATTGGAAGAAAACTTTCGAGCGAAGCATTCGGCCTTGTCGGCAGAGGTGGTCAGGACCTCAAACTGATTGAACAGTGGAGGAATGGAGGGTTTGTTACTATTCAGAACGCTCTTGCAGAGGCGCCAATAGTCCTTGGAGCCAAATTTGCGGGATGCAATACGTTCCTTCATCCGAGCTGCAAATAGTGCCTTGGCATTGTCGAGGGTACGCTTACACTCATTGCGTGCAGAGGTAAATAGACGTCTGTTGAAGTCGGACATGTCACTACGAAAACGGCGGAAGAAGTGGTTCCTATGGGCAATGGCGGCTGAGCAAGCAGCTGTGAACCAGGGGGAGGAGCGCGGTTTGACCTTGAATTTCCTGGAGGGGATGAAAGCTTCGATACCGGCTTTGATCCAGGAGGAGAACTCAGAAACCCATAAAATATTTATAAGGAGAGCCTCAGAAAGGTTTAAGCTCAAATTGAACTAAATAATATTTAGTAAAATTCAGCATAACTGACATCCTTGACCCAACTCCATAACCCGAAGGAAGTTGGCATCACATGACAAACAAGTTTGCCAAAAGTCCACAGGACATTCTGTAACTTTAGGGTTTGTTTGGTTAGCAAGCTAACAGGCATATTCATGTTGATTTCAATGAAAATTTTGAAACTTAAAAATTCAGGCCCAAATTGACAAGCACTTTATGGTATGGCCATCTGGATAATTTAACAGAAAGCTCTTTGTTTGAGGATCTAATTAATTGTGTCCATTCTGGACCAAAGTCCATAGAAATGAAATATGCATACAGAGAAATCAGTTTACCCAGAAAGCACATGACTTGAAGTTGAAAAAAGAGAAAACCAGCAACCTTACCCATGCCCATCATGTAGAGAAAATTTGCCATAGGAGTCATTTCATTTCTCTCAGTGGCCCCAAAATAGAAAAAATGCGATTGGGATGAAACAGCCACAGAGAAATTTTGAAATTTCATCTTCTAATAAATTTCAACAACGTCATTTCCTCTGTTGGCAAATTTACACCTTTTTTCAGCAAGATCGCTTGACATTGAAGAGATAAAATGACCAAAGTATTGCCCAGATCAACAAAAGCCATGGCTTATCAAGAGTGGATAAAGGACTGTTTGGGAGAGCAGTAATTCTGTTAAGAAAGGTGCAATAGGGAAAAAGCCTGTGCGTAGATTAATATGCCGCCATTGAATATTACCCAAATATTGATCTACGCCCAGGCTTTTTCCATAAAGGACTGTGTTGAACATCCATTTCTGGCAATAAATAAAATCCACCAAACAACACAAATTCCAGTGAAGGAAATGAACCAGCAAAACTGATTACACCAAATGAAAAAAAAAATCATTGATTAAATCTGAATGGAGATTTAACTGCCAAAAACCTAATTAAAAGTATTAAATACAATAAACTGGCTGGGATAGACTAAGGACCATGATGAAGTTTGAATCAGTGTATAACTTACTAAACTATTCACCACTGAGTAAATCCCCAGCCTCATTCACTTCACCCAAACATTTGGCTAAGTGGGTTGACATGACAAACAGAACTTGGATAACTTTAAACTTGTCAATAGAAGTTTTCTGAGAACCAGTCATATTTACTTAAACACTATACATCAAAAAATCTTTGATTTATTACAAAATAACTTGGCCAAGAACTTTTACAAATAAAATTCTTGCTTGTCAACAAATAGGCAGCTAGCTGATTTGCAGAGAACATAGTCAATGAAAATTATGAATAATTTCACTTGATACCTAATGTAGTTGATATCTATAAAACCTATGTATAAAGGTGCAAAAACATGAATTCTGTTAGTTTTCAACTCTGTCACCTGTGATCAATTTCTAAATGAATGCTGTTGCTGAGTATTGTAGGGAGACTTAAACACACATACCCAATCCCGTTAAGAAAATGTTAAATTTAAGAGAGATATTCTCTCTCTCTTCCTCACCTTATTCCGGAACAAACTTCTGAAAGACTTAACCTTTTCAATGAACTTATAATCCCATGTGTAGATACCATAAATAAAAGATGTTGTTTAATATCGAATACAACAGTTTTGCTATGTTTTTAAATACATTTTAAGGAGTTTATCTGATTTTTTTTTTTTTTTGTGTGTGTGTGTGATCATCATTCAACTGGAGTTCCACTGAAGGACATTTCGGCTATAACTGAGAGACTTCATTGTTCAGTAAATCAAAGTATAGTAGAGTATAGAGCAATCTTGATCTCAAATTGTATCTGACCGACCTGATGATCAGCAACCAATTTTTTGAATGTACACTTCACCACCACTGCACCTTGAACATAAATATGCTAAACACAAATCTCAAAAACCTGCAAAGATATTTATGAGTAGAGATTCAAATTCAGGATTCAACATTGATTAGTTTAGCATCATTTGTCTAAGCAGTAGATTGATCTTCATTTAATTGATCCAGGCTGATTCTAAATTCTAAAATTGTGCTCACTCTACCTTTGCTGACTGATTGATTTTTATGACTTATAAACCCTTTGTGGGTTATTTGAAGCTGAAATACATTTCAGATTGTAGGAGGTTGTTTACAGTACCCAATTTTCCCAAGCAGTTGCCCATCTAAGTACTGAAAGGGGCTCAACACTGCTTCACTTCAGTGATCGAATGATCATTATAACTTTAAACATCCAAATGTTTCCAGTTGTTTTAGTAATCCATATATTTTAATTTATTTACATGACACAAAAATCAGTTGATATAAAAAAAATTTTTTAAAAAGTTAAAATTAATTTTTTTTTAATAAATTATGAAAGGAAATAACAAAACTAAATTATGTACATGTATTTTATTATATTTAACATCATTTTTTTTTTTTTTTAAAAAGATGGCAAAATTTAAGGTACAAATCATTTAACATTTTATTTTCATGACATTAAAGAGTTAGGTTTAATGCTAAAACACCAAAGATTTCAATTAATCATTTAATTCTGATAAGTGATGCTTATTTTTTTCAATGATTTTCGTCAGTACATGAAGAACAATATTTATTGTAGTCCAAGGAGATAGAGATTAATTAATATATAAGCTTATGAAGCAGTCATATTTAAATGTAATTGCTCACCTGAATCTGCCAGTATTTGTCATTCCAGCGAAAGCCATCTCTAATGGATTGGATGGACCATGAAGTTTAATCTAGAACAAATCAAGGCATAAAGATCCACAAACTGTTTCTTTTGAAAAAAAATGTGAAGGCATGACATCATTGATAACTAATGACCGATAAAGGCAGTGAATGTTGGATAATTTCAACACAAAGAACAAAAACATGAAGTAGCTAAGATGTGGTATGGCTAATGAATGTTAAGTCATTTAAAACGAGAAACAAAAAGCAAACTGTTACAATATCACAGAGCTGCATGTCCAAATACTTGCAAATCCTCTCTTCTTGCAATCAAATTTCTTTCAGCTCTGCACTTGTTGGCTGCCAATGAGTGTCTATATTTCTGAGATGAGGTACTGTAATCATTTACATTATTTACATTGTTTGGTCTTTTGTCCTCATCTTTGTTGTCATATTCATGATGTTTTGGCCATTGTATGCTCCGGCCTTCTTCAGGTGATTGGAATTTCAAAGTGAACCCTTTATTTCTACCATACTTCTTCTAGATATCTCAGTTTGTTATTTCCCTTCGTAACTCCCCAAGTTTTTCTTCACCTCTGCTGCAGCCAGGTATTGAGCTCACAACTCTTTTGGGTTAAGTCACTGGATTACTTCAACCGACGCTTTTATCTCCGTTTTATTTAAAAGTTGTGAATATGACAACAAAAATGAGGACAACAGTCCAAACAATGTAAATAATCTAAATAGCTAATGACTTTATATGCATCCAAAAGCAGGCATGCTAATCTGTAGGCAGCATAGCCGAGTTATTCCATCAAGCCCAAGGGCAATACATCTGGGTTATAAACAACAGAATGAGTCTGCTCCAGTTTTTCTTTACGTCATGAAGCCATTGGCAAGCGTACACCCTCAGCCTTTTTGAATGTTAGTGCATTTCTTTTTCCTTTAAATTAAGCAATAAAGTAGCTTGCACTCTCAACATTTCACCATCTTTATGATTCAAAGTTTGCAATCTTTCTGTCCTCTCCATCTCCTGACAGAAAGCAACAATTTACTTTCAGTATTCCCCCTTGCCTCAGCCCTCCCACCACTACTGCCATCCCCAAACGTTCACCAATGTGACCTCGAAGAATTTAATACAAAACATCATCTTAAAAAATATCCCAACATAGTTAAGCAGGACAAAAAAACATGAAAAGAGAAAAAAGTTGAGAACCTCAGGTCTAGAACCCACCTCTCTTCAGATTGGTTTTGACTACAAAGTTTGAATTCAAACTGACTGCCTAATCTACCTTAATCTTTTACTCATAACTGGAAGGCAATGAGATAGATTCATACCTTTCTCAAGAGCATTAGTTTAAAGTAAGAATCAATTATCTAATAAGTGTTATTTAATACTTTATATATAATTAAATACTTAAATTAATTCTGACACAATAATTGGTATAATAAAATAGTTATGGAAAAGTCATGGTAATGGCTCCATGTATTACCATTCCAGACTTCTGAGCATTTTCTAACTCTTGCATAAAACCCAATTTTTTCCAGTCCAAAGATGACAGTTCTTCTGGGCCAAAGTTTGGGGCCACCATCTTGGCTCTTTCACGTTCTTCATGGTTTTTCTGGGGGAGAAAAAGAATTTAGAAAAAGAAATGAGCATTTAACAAAAAACTTAAATTTTAAACGTTGGTTTCTTTCATTAATGGTATAAAACTGATTGAATACAAATATTTTCATGTGGGTGAACATAAATTGTCTATTTGTTTTTAAATGGAAAGTTTAAAATTTGGCATCAGAATTTTTTTTTTGTTTTTGGTAAATGAGAAAATAAAACAAGAAAAATTCAAATATGCTTCTTGCTTCTTAATGACAAAAAGATTTAATACAACACTGATGTTTTTTGAGTCATCAATTTGAATTGAATTAAAGGACCTTATATAATGACTAACTCAAAAAGAGATTTAATGATCCATCATTGTCCCATATTTAACAATTTAAGTTAACTACAAATTAGATTAAATATATGAAAAAAATACAATACGCGTGTAGAAATTGCATAAATTAGGAAAAGAACATTAACAGTGCCTGCTGTTGCTAGTATCTATGTTACAAACTAGTGCTATTTTAAAAGCAGACATATGATAGCATACAATAGAATTTATTTTGTGATGTATTTTTATTGTGTTGAGGAGGCGTGTTGTTTAGCTTAGTCTGTACGGCAAAGGATCCTATTGAAACCAAGATGATGCTCCCACCATGAGAAATTCATCAGTGCTTTTATAATCATTCATTTCCAGTAATTTCTTATTTTTCCCAAAATGGGCCAGCTCATCCAAGAAACAATGCTAAAACAATGCAGCAATGAAAACTTAATGAGATAAATATGTACCAAATAACTTTATTTATCATCATGCTTCAAATACAGTCATATATTGTTATAATAAAATTAAGTAAGAAAAGACCTATTTGATATTTTAAAAACATTGTCACATTTTTATTAAAATAACAAGATAGTCATGCTAACCTATTTTCAGAAAATGGTTCATTTTGGTCATAAAATATCTTAAAATTGGCAGTAGATAAAAGAAAATTTCCATCTTATAACAATCTTCAGAATCAATTCTGTGAAATTCTGTAATTTTAATGCGCAGTTTTCCAAGTTGAATCTCACCATTATCTTAATGACTTATCCAGATGAAAATTGTATAATATTCAAGATTTTTGCAAAAACATGATTTGCAAAAAAATATTATTCTTCATCTGCTATATCATTCTTCTGTGTTCAGAGTTTGATATATTTTGAATATTGTACTTAAGCAGAAAAGGTGGTCTATGAAAATTTATTTACATGCAACCTCTTGTCATCATTGTTATTGTTATCACAATGTTTTAGCCATCATGTCCTCTAGCCTTGATCAACCTTCTGGGAATTTCAAACTGAACCTCTTTACTTAATCTGATAAAGGACAGAGGGAACAATAACCAAAATATTGTGATAACAAGAACAAAGATGAGAATAATAGTCGACAAATAAATAATAATTACTCGTCATACCAGAAATTCAGAGAGGAACAAATGATACTGTTTAAAAGGTTTTTGAATTCTACATTATTTATTGACAATGAACTATTTTGACAGTTTTAACTATCTGAATCAAATTAAGAATATATATTGGAGAAATGTAGAAATACCTGGTGCATTATTCATACATTCTCCTGCACGTTTTTTTTTTTTTAAATTGGAGACTAGTTCATTCAGACTAGGTATTCGGTATCTCAACAAGCTGAAATTACCACCAAGACGAGTTTTATTGTTGTTTTTAGTTTTATGTTAGAGTTAGTATTTTTTATGTTCTTATGGACTGCTTAACAATGCATTTAATAGTGTTTTGAATCCAGGGTAGCCTTTCTCTTAGACTGGTTGCTGCCCAAGGCTAGAGAGCCCATTCTACCTAGTTATTTAACCCATAACTGGGGGAGAAGAGGTGAATTAAAGTGTTTTTGTACAAAAGTGAACACAACAGACAAAGTGGGATTTCAACTCATCTCACTGATTACACTAGTCACACATCCAGGTTCTTGATTACTAACTTTTCTTTAATCCAGCAACCTGAGTATCTGAACTACATAAAAAAAGACAGAAAAACAGAAATTGACTCCCAAGAGAACCTATGTATGTATCCAATCCTAACGATTTCATACATTTTAGCAGTTTATCGATTTCGCTACTCCTGTGGAAAAGAGAATAATCTATTTTTAATTTATATAATATAAATTATAATAAATGAAAATTATGCTTCTTGATTTTTTTCTAATTAGTTGTATTTAAAATATAGAATATTTAGAAAAAAATAAATAGATAGCGAAATTTATTCTGAAATAAACATAGAACATTGTCTAATTTCCTGGCCTTCAATCCTACTTCAAATCATGGTTAGAACTATTTGACTTAAAGAGCTGGCTTATTAAGCACTACTTTTGAAAGAATTCAAAAAGAATTCTGTTGTTTGGTCAGATTTTAAAAACTTTTAAGCGACTCCTTGTAAGAGAAAAAAAAATGTTCATGAAAAGTGTGACCAGTTTTTCTTAGTTACACAAACTGGAAATATCCTTTTATTTCAATGGAATGAGAAGTGAATCTGTCTTTATTTTAAATGAATTTTAAATAGTGACAGCTAACTAAAAATATAGACATCTGATGAAGATTCATGCCATGAGAATTGAAATGCTAAAATTCTGTAAATTCATTTTATTCAACTCTAGCTTTATATTAAATAAAACAAAAAAAGAATTATCACAAATTTTTTAAATTATTTTAATACTGACATGCAGTAGTTATTTGATTATCTGCAGCTCAATTTTTCAGATTTTGATCATCCAGATGTGAAATGAAGAAAAAAATTGAAATCCTCCAAATATTTTTTCTATTATCCAAGCTAAAACCATTCTATTTCATCTCAGACAAGTATTTTGAGAATTTACAAAATTATACTTATTTGAAGAATTTGCAGTGTTAAATGGCTCTGTAAACAAAGCAGAAATAAACGACTGGTTCAATGAAGACAGCCCTAATAGACTAGGGTATTGTTAAATTTATAGCCATACCAGAAAATGTTGAAAAGACGGAAGATGGTAATGACATTGGCCATTCTGGAATTGGACAACTCCAATGCACAATTTCAAACACCAAAGCAATGTTATGTCTGACTCATGTTCAAGTCGGTTGTCAAACAGAAACCACCTTTACAAATACACCTACATCTAGCTTCAGTAGTTAGCAACAGAAAAGTGCAAGACCAGCCAGAAAAAATAAAAATGACATTTTCTCATAAAAAATTAACTGGACAAAACCTTCAAAGCATTTGAAAATGTTATCTGATGATATAAATGGTAAATTTAATTCAGAAAATGACTATTTTCTTCATTCTTTTTTGATAACTTAAATTATCTGGCATTTTGAATTAACCAAACAGAATTTTCAACTGCTGTCCCGAGGTGTCTGAATAATCAAAGATCTACTGCACTTTGAAGAGGTATTCAAGATAGAAAGTGTTATTCAAATGATGATGTATGATGAGAAGGCAAGACATGCAGTTTATTAGGTTATGTAGGAAAGATAACATTTAACCCTAAACATGATAATTATGATTTATTGAACTTTCCAAAAGTTATGTCGTAATAAATAGGATTATTTTTTACAGTTTTTTTTTAATTTTGTAAAAATATTAGGTCTATTATTGAATTATATATAAGAAAATCCAAACATACTATATACACAGAATTTGAATGAAATTGAAATGTGTGTGTGTGTGTGTATATATATATATATACATATACCCACACACATACTATAAAAATATACTTTTAAGGTATGCTATATTTATGAGTTAAAGTGCTCAATATCAGGGATAGAGCATGTGTAAATATAAAACAAGCAACAGTTTCATTCAGAGCCATGGCCTGATGATTCCATTTAAGCATGAAATAGACTGTTGCAACTGGATGAAAGTATATATATATATATATATATATATATATATACACACACACACAAGCTTATGGCAAAGTGCCCTTAAAAAACAAGCCATGTACACAGCAATTTTTGCCTTCAAATTAAAAAAATTTTTCTATTTTAAAAAGAAAAAAAAAAGAGAAAATGAGAAAATTAACTCATTTTATCATCGCAAAAACTTCTCTTGGAATTCGAGCTGTGCACCATCATCAAAACCTGAAAATATATTCATTCCATGCATGCTTGTTTTATTTTCAAACAAAACATCTATGGGCTCCAACAACACACTGTGCCAAAATGCCGAAACAAGAGAGAAGACTTGCTGAACTTTGAATAATCGTAAATCAGAAACAGAATCTGTTTTTTCAGAAATTTTCAATAATAAAGATTTATTTGATTTTTTGTTTTTTCTTTAAATCATTCAAAAAAACTGTTTAAGTACCTTCATAAAATTGCTAAAAAAAAGAGCATAGCATGATAAAAATGGCCTTAAACTTGATGAAAAATAATTTTATTGTCTAAATGTTTATGTTATTATTAAAAGGAAAGACCAAAGTACTTTTTGATAATTTTCTGAAAATTTTTAATCCTTCTTCGCATGTCCAAAATTTTAGTTAAAAATATTGTTTTTTTTTTGAGTTGGCGAAATTACTAAAAATTGATATTCCAGCCAATTTTTAGGATTTTGTAAACAGAAGTCAAATTCTCTATTTAAAAATCTTGCAAAAATCAATTATATCTTTTATAAAATTTATTTGAAGAAAATTAGAAAATATAAAGTGTATTTAACATATTTTGAATGAAACATTACTTATGTTGTTCACAAAGAAATATTGTCTAAAATAAGAGAAAGCATGTCTTAACAATGGTGATGATTGACAAGTGACGAGTGATGGTTTCATCACATATTGACATGTACGGAGGGACAGAAGTGACATAATCTTTTCTAGTTTTAAGTGAACCAGCTTATTTACTTTGTAATTTTTAAAGTAAGATAAACTTTTAGCAGTCTAATATTTTTTTCATTTTTTAACTACTTTAGCTTTCACATTACGTTTGTTGATACTTTCTGAAGAAATTAAACATAATATAAAAAATTTAAATAACTGCTGAATAAGATAAAATTTCATAAGAAAAGTACATAAAATTATAGTATAATTTTATGTACATTTATAAAATTTTAGGATATTATTTTTATTTCAATTATTTTAAAATCATTATATTATTAAGAGGAAAGATCAAAGTATTTTTTGATTATTTTCTTTTTTTAATTTTTTACTCCTTTTTAGAACATTCAAAATGTTGATTAAAAAACTTGCTTTTCTTGTGTCAGTGGTTGTACTAACTTTAAGTATAGAAAATTTTTGCCTATTCTTTACAGCGACAGACACATTTAATTTGGTAATTCTTATAAAAATCAACTAATTCTCGGAGCTTAATGAAATTTTCAGGACTTATTCACAAATGAATAAAATTATTTTTGGAATTTCCTTTTTTTACATCTTTCTACCACTTATTTAATTTTATGAAAGCTTCAGAAATTCATCGAGATAATTAGTAGTGACTATATTAGTTAAAAGTAGTATATATATATATATATATATATATATATATATATAAAATCAAGCGTGTGTGTATATATGATAGCTTATATGATCGCCATGTTATGCTTAATTCAAAAATACCATTCATTGTGTTTGGTCAGGTCTAGTTTTTAAGATGTCCTTGAATACTTCACAAAAAATTGTACACAATAATAACACTTATTCAAAAGCCTGTGGACTACTTGTCACAGCTGATCAGGGGTGCCTGATGTTTAGTATACCATATATTGTTGTATGTCTACAATGTATTATTCTACTCGCTAATACCCACATACCTAGGAGGCGGGGCTTATCCCTCAGCTTAAAATAATTTTAATGTACTGTGTCAAGTGTTAACGACGAGTTGAGTTCTGATTTATTTTTTTCTCTTTTCAGCTTGACATTTGTAAGAATGAATCACAAGTGAAAGAATAATCCTGACAGGTTCTGTTATATATGTAGTAATGCGGTTCTTCCTAACTGTCAAGCAAAAATCACTGACTTTGTGAAGAAGGCATATGGCGATTACTTTGGAGTCAAACTAGGGGATCAGGATAAGCCATTCACTCCCTGCATTTGCTGTAAAACTTGAAGGATTGGAGGAATGGTAAAAGGAAGAATATGCCATTTGCCATTCCAATGGTTTGGAGGGAAGGAAAAGATCACGTTACGGACAGCTATTTCTGCAGGATAAATCTAAAAGGAAGGCCAATCCCTCAGGCTCAGACCTTCCTGTTCCTGAGCCAGGTGGTAACATGGAATATAGCTCCGATTCTGAATATAGTGACATGACTGTTGTAGCTGGGGATGATGCATACAAGCCAGAAGAGGATGACCAGCCAGTGCCCTTGACATAAGCAGAACTCAACGACCTGACACGGGACCTGAACCTTTCAAAGGAGTCTGCTCACCTGCTGGGTTCATGTCTCAAAGAGAAACATCTGTTGGCACCAGGAACAATGTTCTACTTGTTTTGAGACCGTGAGAGAGAATTAAGACAGTTTTTCACATTCCAGGATAAGTCATCATTGGTTTATTGCAACAACATTGCTGGACTGATCAAATCAGTGGGCTTAAGAGTATGAAGCTACAGAATGGAAACTTTTTATTGACTCATCCAGCAGAAGTCTCAAAGCAGTTCTTCTACATAATGGGAATAGTTTTTCATCTATTCTTATTAGGCATTCAGTACAAATGAAAGAAACTCACAACAGAATGGATCATTTGTTATCTGCTGTTAACTACCAGAAGTACAAATGGTTGATCTGTGGAGGTCTTAAGGTGCTTGGACTGGTACTAGGGCTCCAAGGAGGGTACACAAAGTATCCTTGTTTTCTGTGTCACTGGGATAGTAGGGCTGATGATCAACATTATGTCGGACAAGAATGGCAAGGGTTAAAACCTAGCTCGCATAACGTTCAGTCTCTCACTCTCATTGAACCAAACAAAATACTGCTTCCACCCTTACATATCATGTTAGGAGTAATGAAGAATTTTGTGAAGACAATGGACAAGAAAGGCGGCAAAATTGCTTTCCTCCAGGAGAAGTTCCCACAGATAAGCATGGAGACACTCAAGACTGGTATATTTGACGGCTCTCAATTAAGAGAATTCATGAAGGACCCAATGTTTGACGAAACACTGAGCAAAGATGAACTGTCCACCTGGCAGTCACTGAAGTCAGTAGTTACAAACTTCTTGGGGAAACTACCAGAGTGTGGAATATGAAAAGGAAATTAAAGAGCTACTGAAGAGTTTCTGCCAACTCAGTGTACGAATGTTAGTCAAACTGCATTTTCTACAGTCGCATTTGGACTATTTTCCAAACAACTGTGGAGATTTGAATGAAAAGCAGGGTGAGCACTTCTATCAAGACATTCACATTATGGAAGAGCAGTACCAAGGCCGGTGGGATGTAAACTTTATCACTGACTACTGCTGGTACTCGAAAAAGGAATTGGTGGCTGCCAAGCACAGGAGGAAGTCTCTGAAAAGACCTTTCATCCATAAATAGCTTCTTTTGAGTATTTTTCAATTTACTATGTCACAATGGGAGCTTTCTGCGAATATATCAGCCCTAAATTTAGCATTATTTGTTTAATTCAACAAGAAAATAAATAGAGTTATAATACTGTTGTTCTATACATTTCAAGTAAGAGCTTGTATCTTAAAAATTTGATCTGTTTAGAAAAAATGAGTATGATTTTTGGATTCAGCATAAAAAACTGCCTTAAAGTCAGCTATTATATATTCAACCTTGGAAACATAGCAGGCCAGTGTAATATTATATAATTAATTACTAATTTTTTTAATTAATAACAATTAGTGCTCAGTTGTTGGCATTAATAGCTATCTGCTGATGTGTGAAAATTTTGGAATAATGCAATAAAAATTTAAATTTCATCTCTGATAGATGTCATGGTCAGAATAAATAATGTAGACTTTCTTAAAATTGTACTTTATTATTATTATTATTATTATTATTTAAAAAGTGAAAAAAAAACAAATTTGCAGAATTCATTTTTATTATTATTTTTAGAAATGTTATTCAAATATTTCTCTCATGTTCAGCTCTATGTAAGTAGGAAATTCAGATGGACTTAACATTTTGACAAAAGAACTTTAGAAAATAGATGATTTGCTGAAAATGTCATTTATACAGAAATTTTGTATCAATAAGAGAACTGATATAATAAATTTTCTCTGTCCATAAGACGGGAATTCAACCAAGTTAAAAGAAGATTATGTATTTCGTTCAATTAATTAATGATAATGTTTGCCCCCCCCCAATCAACCAATGGCATTAAACAAAGTTCTATTGTGCTTTACTAGTTTCAATAGTTAAATAACTTGATAAACATGGATTAAATAAATTTAACCAGTAAAAATCATAAATAAATGTTTTAAAGCCGGTCACAGTGTTTTTAAGTTACTAAAAACTTACTTTAGATAAGATAGTTTCTTCAGCAACGTCAGCAAATCCCAGGTTCAAGAGTACTCGATTGAAGTTAACCTGAGAACCACTGTCTGTCTGTTTGACCAAATCGACATGCAGAACATTACCCACAACAGAATAGACCTGTTAAAAAATAGCATTGGAAAATTGTAAGGAGAATAAAAACAAAATAAATAAACAGAAAAACAAAGAATTGCCAATGAAATACTAATTTACAAAAGGGGCAACAATATCTGTGTAAGTATATGACAATCATGAATACTGAATTACTACAAATGCTTAGGAGTAGATAACATGAGGATGAATTTTTCCAAGACATTTTATATAAATTAACAAATACATCGAGTCAATTGCTTCATCCACCGCAAGAAAAGTTGGCTCCCTGTGCCGAGCCAGGAAATTTTTCTCCCTGGAATCGATCCTCCAAATCTATAAATCAACCATTCGCCCTTGCATGGAGTATTGCTGCCATATATGGTCTGGAGCCCCTACTGTTTGCCTCAGGGTTCTTGATAAGATTCTTTTTTATAAGCATTATTTTATGTCTTTGCATAAGAACACAAGCTGATGCCAAACCATGACACATCTTAATTGCTGTTGTTCCCAAGTCCAACCTAACCCAGGGTGGTAGCATCTTTTAGGGTCACAACTATGGGCAAATTGTTAACACTATGAAAGTATAAAAATACATTTTTATAGTAAAAAGTTCTTCATTTTGGAAAAAAATAAAATGCCAGCAATACATTTGACTCAACGAAAATCCTCTTTACAAAAAGATGTCAATGAAACCTGACCTACAAACTGATTACTTACAAAGAATACATATTCTATTCATACGAACATATCTTAAAAATCTTGTCGGTATTAAATAACCCATTGAGGTTGATATGCCGTAAAGCAATATAAAGCCAAACATGAAAATGTTTAGTAAAATGGTGTTGTGTGAACAAAAGCTGAAAGCAGTTCACTATACATTCACAAAAGTATGGAAGGTGAAAATATCACCACTACAAGAAATGAAAATGCCAATCCTGTTTTCCATGTTTGGTTATTTTTTTTTTATAGATATGGCTGACATAGCCTTTTAGGTAGGTAGGTGACACTTTTGACATTTTCACTGCAACTTCTATCTTTTCTCACAACAGGCTAACAAAACAGATCTTCTCTATCAGTCCCCTGTTCATCTCAATGCACAGCTCATAGTCTACTTCCTCTGGCACCCTGTATATATAGCCTATGACTGGAATTTCCAACTTCTGGCCAAGTGGTACTTCATCACAATTTTTGTTTATTTATTTGCTTCATTTCTTTTATTTTTTTTTCTTATTTCTGGAAAGTAGGTAAATTCTCTGATGATCCTACTTTTTTGTTTGGCAGTTGGTGATAAAAAAACCAAATGTTTCATACTTGGATAAAATTATTTACCATCCACTTGACTTTGTCGGGGATTCATTGCTTCACATTATGTTCCTTCTGCTACTGCATAAATAATCCGGGTCGCTTTGAAATGGCACAGTTAGAAGCACACTTTTTTTCATACAATTAAAAGGACAAGAAATTGAAAACATGAATGATGATTGGCACAATCTAATTAAAAAAGAGTAGTAAAGGTATAAGTTCAAATGAATACTTTAAATTCAATTATAAGTTTCTCTACCAATATACCTAATGTAATCTATTGCATTTTTCTTTACTGTGATATTAAATGTACAATTATTGAAAATATAAACTGTTTTGAGCATTACATGTTAAGATTTACTAACATAGATTCACCAAGTATACTCAATGAATACTAGGAAGAGTTTTTTATTAATCTAGTTTGATTTGTTATTTACAGCTTATCAACCTTTTGAAGGTTATTTAAAGCCTGAAAATATTTTTACATTATAAAAATTTTTTTTTGAGATAGTAATGATTTACTGATACAGGTCCTACTAATTAACTATAGCTGGGGAGAGGAGGGGTGGATTCATACCTTTCCTAATGATATTTGCATATATAACAAACTCAACTGGAATTGAAACCTGGCTCTCTGATTTCCAATTCTGAGCCATTATCCATTACACCACCCACACATCTAAGTTTACAGTACCTGGTACTCCCAAGTAGTTACCTATCTAGGCACTGACAAGGTTCCACATTGCTTAACTTTGGTGGTTATATGAGAAGCAGTATTTCAATGTGATGTAGCTGTAAACATATTTACCCACACAAACCCATTTTAATTATTAGGTGAGCCAACTTATTATACGAGCATTACACATACTTTTGTTAAGTTTCTGAGTTGAGTCCTTGTAACATTCATTATTCAACAACACTGCATTATTTTTTTTTTCTTTAAATGGTTTTCAATCACCTTCGCTAGGGTATCTGCAGAAATCTTATTAGTCAAGATATTTGCCAGTTGGTGAGCTGACTGACTCAGGACACTGCATGTATATCTTGTTCATTCATAGCCTTAAGAATAGATATAGCTATCCAAAGCCACTCATCTTGTACCAATTTTGTTGAGTACACAGACTCAACAAGGCTTTTAATAATAATAATAATAATAATAAACCATTTTTATTTAATATCAGCTATCTAAAAAAATATACACAGACTTAAAATGGGAATGGGGACTTACCCATTACGTACTCTTACATGCACATATACAGCCAATAAGGGATTGACCACGATCAGACACGAAAATAATTTAATAATTGTTTATAACACAATACAAATTTACTGTGAAACCAATATTTCCTATTATATTTTTTAAATATTTGCAAAGAAATAATTTTAATATTCATAGCTTTTGAAATTTCAATGAATTTCTTACATATCAAGACAAAAAGTTTAGTTTACTCTTAGCAAAATGGGGATCTATTTGGCATCTATTCCTAGTGAAATATCCATTTATATCACTATGAGTCTTTATATGGTTCAACAGATACATATTTTTTATATTGAACATTAAAATGAGGCTATGTTGCCCTCACCTGTTCTTCATATATAAAATGTTATTTTTCTTTTAAAAGGTACTTAAACAATCATATTTGGATAAATTGAAAGTGAAATGAATACATCTGTTCTGTAATTGTTGAATTTTATTTTGCAATTGTTCACTTATATTTTGCATAAGAACATCACCATAATTAAATGGAGAGAGAATGTATGCTTCAGTTAACTTTTGTTTACATAATTCACTTAAAAAGTATTTGAACCATAATGCATTTTTTAGCTTACCATATGCCTTAGTAATGGCCAAGTTTACCTACCTGGTGCAGGTCAATTCCTCATCGAAAGCAATACCTAGATTTTTCACTTCAAACACCCTTTCGATCACTCTTTTATCAATAATAATTGGATCCAGCTGATTACCTTTTACCTTTCTAAGATTACAAGATCCAATTAAAATAAATCTACTTTTCTCAGCGTTTAATTTTAAACCATTCTCTTTTGAATAATCCATAATTCATTCAAGATCACCATTTATGTTCAAAATGGTTTCCTTTATTTTTTCATATTTTCATGAATAATACAATTGAGTATCATCAGCATACATGTGATGTCTACCACTCGCTAGAACAGCACCAAGATCAGAAACCAACACTGTAAAAGGCAATGGGCCCAAGACCAAACCCTGAGGAACCCCATTTTAGCATTTCATTCCAACAAGATCCCTCCACCCGCTGCTCGTTATAACCTTTTTGGTATCGGCCACTAAGGTATGATAAAATCCACTCAAGTGAGTCATTACAGAATCCTGATTCCATAAGTTTAGCAAGTATAAGTTGGTTAGCACATTCAAAGGCTTTAGAATAATCAAGCAGAACAAGAAAAACACATTCTGAATCATCAATACAGTCATATGTATCATCTAAGATGTTTAAGAGTTTAAGTACTATGTGATTGCTTATAAGAAGATTGTAAAGTGTCAAAATAATTGGTTTCTTTCAAATAATTAATCACTTACTTTGCAATTCATTTTTCTATTACCTTTGAAAATGCAGGCAATAAACTTATGGGTCAGTAATCTGAAGCACAAGTAGGGTTGCTACTTTTAGATATCGGCTTAACCAGTTCATCTGTTTGGAAATTTTTCATGAAATATAGAATTGTTTATTATATTTGTAAAAGCATATATGGAATGTTTAATTCCTAATTTCAAGAAAAAAGCACTAACTCCATCTATCCCACACACATTTGATTTTATTGAACGAACCCCTCCCTTATTACCTGGCATTTACTCACTTCAGAAAATGAAAAAGATGGGCATAAGGATTTCTTCAAAATTTCATTAATCTTATCAGTAACAATATCATCATTTATCTCAGCATTGTTTTTTCTTTTTAAAATGTGTAATCCAGCAAATTTGGATCGATATTGCAGTAATCTATCTTATTACAGCTGGATTCAACAACATCAAGGCTTTTTATGGACTGGTGAAATTAACTGGCATCTTTACATTTTGCATTGATTCTTTCATTGAAGATCTTAATCTAGGCTTTTCTAATTGAGTGTGATATGGCATTAAGAAGGGTTTTATATATTTGTTCATCTTCTGGCTTTTTGGCCACATTAAATTTATTTTTATATTTATCTATAATTCATTAGTTTTTTAATGTCTTCATTCAACCATGGAGAAACTGGATATGTCACGTGTTCTCCATGGTGCATGTTTGTCAATAATTTCGTTATGAATATTTTCAAAGATTGTTACTTTGTTATCAAATCATCCACTCAACCGCTAGAATATTACCCCATGGAGCAAATTCCATGTCTCTCACAAAAAGTACCTCATCAAAACTTCTAAAATCCCTCTTTCTAACAATTTTAAGCTTGAACTTGGGTTTTTTTTAGCAAATACACCATAAAAATTAAGCAATGATCCAAAATACCTGGCATGTCAACAACACCATGGACCTTGACGTTTTTAAAATTAGTTGTCAATATGAGATCAATTAAGGTACTACTCGATTTCACAATACGAGTAGAGGCTCAGTTATCACTTTTGTGCGTAAGAGCAAATGGTTCACTAACAAAAGATTTCAAAGCATGCAAACCTTTAAATGATCAAAATATTCATATTTTGTCAATTCATATTAGACAATGCTTTTACTTTGAAGTGACAAAAAGCAAATTTTCATGAATTGCAGCCAAAATAGGGTAGGGAATAAGAGGAGAATCAAAAATACCCACCCCACTCTGCCATCTTCACTGTATGAATAGTTATTTCCATGAAGATCACTTCAGGTTGTACTAAATCACTAGGAATTCTACCCACGTGAAAAAATTAAACCCCAGAACCTTAAAAGATGCACTAGGAGTATTACTAGAAATAAAGGTTTCAAACACTCCCAAAACATCAAAGTCCACATCATGAACAATCTTAATTATCTCATGCAAATGCTCGGGTATAGAGCCAGCATTAATATGGACAAACTTTGAAAAAATTGTCATATCCTGAAATCTTTTCCTTAACTATTTCATAAGGGGGATAGAGAAATCATTACTAAAAGACAGCACAACACTTGGTTCATTCAAGTCAAAAGTTGACTGAAAATAAATATCAAATTCCTTGTTTAACATAACATTATTGCCCTGGTGAAGTAGGACATTTACGTTAACCATAATCTATAACAATCTGATACAGTACAACTTACAGCAACTTCAAAATACCCATCCATCGACATAAGTGTAAATTGTAATATATGGTTAATAGCATTTCAATAAATACATTATATAAAAAAAATTAAATTCTACATAGTAACTAAAGCCAGCTCAACTCAACAAAACATCAAAGTAGGTTATTTTAGAATAAAAACAAAATAAGGAAAGCAGAAGAGAGAAAAAAAGAAAAAAGAAAAATACACATACATTCAAATATAGAAATGATTTAGTGTTTTAGAAACAAGAAAAAGTTTCTTTTCTCTTTCCTCCTCCTCTCATTTTCCTCTAATTTGTAAACTTGACATCATGCCATTTTATTCTAGTTGTTCATTCTACAAAATCATCTTCTTTCTGAAGTATAGGCCTGTATGAACATTCTATACTTTAGAGTGGGATTTTCTATGTTGCTCAGCAAGCATTTTCCCTTTTAAACTGTTTAATAGCTCAGGCAGGTCCAACTTTATAGAGAGATTTGTTTGTTTTAATTGAAAGGCCTTTCTTATTGCCTCATTTCTAACCTTCTGCCTAATGAATGCCACAATCATAGAATAGGGTAATTCCTTTTTTCCATCTTCAGGAAAACCCATTTTTAGCTTTTGGTAGCCTATATGTATATCACGGAATAAAATATTATTTATTTCATTTGACTCCATTTTAAAATGCTTAATGAGGAATTGTTTAACAACCATTTCCAAATTCTCGTTCTCGGCCTCTTCTATTCCATTGATAATATTTCTTCATCTTGAATGGGCTTCCTGGGACTCAGTTTTCTCCTTATTATCATCCACTTTTGCAGTTAGGTCAGCTTTAACTTTATTTAAGTTCACCTTTAGTCTATTTCCGATCATCACTGCATTTGATTTTATTGATTCGATAACTTTTTTTTAATTCTGGTCAATCGGCCAGCTTTGAAATAATCTCCTCCAATGTGACACTCAAAGCATTTAAGGCATCCATTAATTCATTGTGATTGTTTCTTGCCTCCATCAAGACATCTACAACCTTGATGTTTCTCAGATCCTTTACATTATATCCGTATCCTTTTTTTTGTAGGAAAACCATTTTTCAATATGTTTTAATGACGGGAGTGAAGATTAAATGTGTACGATGGCAGGCAAAATATGAAAAAAAAAAAGAATCATAACATTTCCCAATCGGCCAGTCTTCACTGATCTGTAATACTTCTTTCAAAAGAGCTCCAAGATATATTCCTGCTTCAGCAGCATCAAACAGGGCGAAAGTTTCTGCAGCCATAGCAAATTTCACAACTTGTCAAAGTCAGCTCAACTGCCATGCTAACAAATTATTTTCTTTCATTATTACTAAAGAATATCACATGACGTCCATGAAAGCCTCCTCCTCCTTTCAATCTACCAAATGGTGTATCACTAAAGCATTCAATCACCACTTGTTTCATATTGACTAAGAGAAAATGCTTTGATTTCTCTTTCTTTTATTTTTCTTACTGTTTTATTCATGCTGTATATGTGTTCAAGCTTTGTTATTTATCACTGTTGCTGTGCAGTAGCATGTAACTAAAACTACAAAATAAACAGTGTCAAGATTTCATGTTCATTATCACAGTTTGATTAAATGAAGAGACAAGAGGCAGTGGAATTACAGAACAGGGCTTGACATTCTTATACAGCTTTGCACATATCACAAGACTTACATATCTTTTTTACACCTTCAATTAGCTCATTTTCATATCCAAGATCAATTAGAAGTTGCTCGAGTTTTTCATATGAAGCATGTGCAAATTGTTTGTTTTTTGAGTTTGATTTTCTGTTTGTCAGTATTTTTTTTAGCCAAAAGCACCTTGTATTTTCTTCATGGTAGGTGTCCTAAAATAGAGAGCTCTATTGAAGAATTATTAAAATATTGAGGAATTCCAAATATATATATATATGATAAGATAAAGAACAAATAGGAAACTTTTATGAATCTAACATGTTTCACTTTTATTAAAGCTTTATCAGAGAATGACATATGGAGAAAAAGGAGAAAGAAATTCTGGTATTTTTACTTTTGGGTTGTTTGATTTTCATTGGTTAATCATGTTTCACGTACATTCGACTTTTGAAACCAACATTAGTATAATTTGTTTCATTCCGAATTCAAGGAGAGACGACAGAGCCATCCACAAAGTTTCAAGAAATTAACAGATTCCAAACCTACCTGAAAAACCATAAATATTGCTTTATGTACATAGTTTTTGGGGCTTACAGTAGGGTTCACCCTGTACAAAGCCTGAGGGACACTCAAGGTAGAGGATTACATTAAAGGGTAGTTTATATGGATAGGAGAGGAAAATAATGGTTGACTCTAGATTTGAACAGGTTAAGACTGTAGTGATCAGGGAAACATCCTTTTGGGAGTCCATTCCATAGTGAAGTGGTTCGCAGGAAGAAGCTGAGTAGAACTTAATTCTTGCCGATAGAATATGGGTGGTTTGCTACTATGTAACTGGCATGGTAGGTCCTAGCTGTGAAGGTTAGACCTGGTAGAACCAAGAAATGTAGTTCATCTGAGCACTTTCCATGCTAGTAGTGATAGAACAGTGAGAGACTCACCACATCCCACCCGTGAGAGAGGGGTTGGAGGCTTGAAAATAATTCTTCTCCAACAAGGAGGAGTGAGAAACGCTTTTGAACTCTATCAAGGCTGGAGAGCAAGGTCTGGGCAACTCCTACTCAAATATATCAACAGTACTCCATTTTCAACCTGATCTGGTTCTTATACAGATAAAGGATAGCATGAGCAGTCAGGTACAGGAAGCTGATCATTTTACCTGCATCTTTAGTGATGCATTGTATATAGAAATTTGGCTTTAGAGGCCCTGAATATAACCAGCCAATCCACCCCCCCCCCCACTGAGTAGTTAGTGTTAGACTGGAAAAGAGGTCAGCTGGCAATCTTTGATTGTCAAGAGTTTTTGAGGTGCACCCATATATTGTCATATCATTGGCATAAATATTTACAAATTATCAGAGTATATTCTTAGGTAGATTATTTATGTACATCAGAAAGAGGGTTGGTCCGAAGTGATCCCTGGGATCATCTGCATTGATTGCCAAGGTCTTGGAGGACTGGCTGTTAATAACTACCTTCAGGGATGTACCTGTTAGAAAGGATTTTATAATAATAAGTACCCAAACTCGCCTAGTTTATGGTGTGAAAATGGGTCAAAAGAGTGAAATTTCCTTCAAGTTCAACTAGCAATATTCAGAGTATTTTCTAAACTATTTTGATAAAATTAATATATAAAGGAAATTTAATGTTTTATCTTTATAAAGATACAATTCTTTCTGTTGTGTGATAATTAGTTTTTATTCTAGGCCTCTTTAAATGAGATCACTTTTACCATATTTAAAATCTGAGAATTTTATGTTCATGTTTGGAAACTTGTTGCACTCAGAGCCGTGTGTTCCTACACATACGAAAATAGTTCCATCTTAAAGAAAAAAAGGACACTCATCAATTTAGTGGGATTAAAATAAAATTTGAGGTCAATATTCACAAAAAATTTCCAAGTTGAAAACTTCAGTGGATGCAATACCAGAGAAATTCACTTCTTAAAAAATAAAAAAATTACACCTTATAGGGCAATGTTTCATCTTTAATAATCAGTTGGTTTCATATTACTACATCCAAGCAACTCGAATTAAGAGCAAATGTAAAAGGAGGTGTTTTTGAAATTTGAATTTGACCAACATCTGATTTAAAAGCTCTGGAGCTTTTAAAAGATCATAATTGTTTCATCGACAGACATTTCACGGTTTCTAGGTGTGTTTAAATCTTTTTCTTATAAAGTTGTATGAAGTAAATTACTTACTGCATAAGTAAATATGAATATACCAAAGCTCTGAGTTTGAAATACACTGCTTGCCTTTGAGCAGATAGGTAAAAAAGTAATGCTATGCTGAAGGGCAGAGTCTCATCTGAGGAGGTCAACAGCTACCCAACCATGTGTATACTAGGTCTACAGGGAATTTTTGCCAGAGTCTACGGACTTGGAAAGTCCAACATTAAACCGGCCTTGTGCCACATCCTGTTTGGGAGGGTGCTTGAGTAAATACTGTGTAAGTAATTAGCATTAAAAAATAAACTAGAAATACATATTTCAATTAAATTATACAGTTGTATTTGTCCATGAGAATAAAAAGAAACTTTGTGTACATAAAATAATGCAGTTTTTAAATGTACATAAAATCTCGTATTTGTCAATGGAAAAGAAAAGGAAAATTTGTGTACATAAAAAAAAATATTGTAATTTTAAAAAATGTCTATTGAAATTTTATATTTACTAATTAACTATTTAATTTTTGGGATTAGCTCCTAATTTCACAGATTAAATTGAATATTTATTTCAGTTATTTTTAATTAGTCTTGATATATTTTATAACAAATAAAATGATAAACGGATATATTTTTCAGTTGAACTACTACTGAGGGTTCAGAAAAGTTACATATAATTTCTAAAATTAAACATTTTTTTTATTTTAAATGGACATTTTTGGGAAGATATTTTTTATATTTAGAATTAGAAAAATATTTTTTTACTTTTCTACCAAATTTATTTCAAATAATTAATTTTAAGAAACCAGGGCAGAGGTTTTGTAGGCAGCGTGTTTGAAGAAGGTTGAGAGAGGAGCTTCGTTATATAGGACCGAAAGCTATCCCAGTTTGCCTTCACCTAGATAAGAACCGTTCTATGGATGTTCCGGGGTTGTCATTAGTTTGGAGCCAATCTGGACACTGACTAGGGAATGGTCTGATGTGTCAATGGTAGGTAATACTTTTGCCAAGCATTTATCAGGGCAGGATGCTAGAAAAAACTTGACGAGGTTTGCCTGCTGTCCCGTTGCAACTGTGGGTTCTTCAATGTTCTGGGTTAGTTCATAGGCGATGAAGAAGTCTCTGCAATATCTGTTTTGTTAGAATGAACTAACCACTCTTTGTAGTGAACATTGAAATCACCATATATGTGAAATCCGAGGGAAATTTGTTGAGGATATTGTCAATCTTCTCTGATATTTGGTTGAAGATTACCAACCCTTCATCCTGAAGATTGAAAAAGAGCAAAGACAAATGTGGTACTATGGATAAGTGCCATGCAGAAGCACATATAGAGGTGATCAAGGTCCTTGCTTTTTGTGTCCCTGAAACAGGGAAATACAGCCTTGATGTAAGTACCAAGTTTGTGACCATGGCAATTTAGGCAGTCATTATAATAGATGAGCAGCCTGGGATTGTGAGCTCCTGCAGTGGGCATTGAAGTATTGGTACCCATTTCAGACAGGAACAGGAGGTCAGGTTTAGACTGAAGAAGACCGAGTTTGACTTTTAGAAAGTTGAAATGTAGACCCTTTACACTGGCGTAAGAGATGGTATACCAGGGGTCTACTTTTTTTGTTTTTGAGGTTGGGTTTACTAGTTTTGATAATTTTCAATTTGATTGCTTTCAGGTTTGATTTGGTTGGTTTGGTGGAGGACAAGTAGGCAGTGAAACAGACACCTATTGTAGATGCATGTATAAATAACCTGGATTGACTGACCCAGAGATATTGCCGTAACAGTACTCATCATCATGGCATTGAGAAGCCCTCACCAGAGACTACTGCAAGATTTAAGATTCATTCACAAAATGGTAGTACAATAAACCAGGATATTATACACCTGCTGATAGGATAGTCTCCTTCAAATTTTCTTACAGGTTCAGATCCCTGACTATCAGGTGGATAACACCAAAACCCCAAAAATGTTTACCTCCAGCACCCTTAATGAGGGGACAAATAACCCAGGAAAGATTCAGGCATGATATCCCAAGTCTATGTGTCTCGTCTACCTAGAAGCCATGGTAACAGAACTCCTGCTTGGGTCAGAAAAATCATACCAGCCAAAGACCTAGATTACCAAGGCAAGCTCGCTCATATACATGAGGACTAAAAGAGAGGGTAACGATGATTGCTTGGGGATGCATATCCTCCCTTTAACTCCCATTTTAGTTAGTATCAGAGGCATAGTCGTTAGGCTGAGAGCATGCATAGAGAAGTTATATATATATATATATATATATATATATATATATATATATATTATGAAATGGACAAAGTTCAACAATTATTTTAAAACATTTTTATGTTTATACATTCTTTTTATACAAATGTTTAAGTAAATGCTCTGTTTATAATAAACAGTATTAATAACATTTACCGGCCTGAATGTCCGAGAAACTTACATAGAAAATATTCATCCTCCAAGAGGAATCAAAAAATATTCGTCCTCCAAGAGGAATCAAACCTGTATTCTATATGGAACCGTCATATAGCCTGACGTGCTTTTACCGGTTGAGCCACAGAGGATCGTTCAGTTAGCAAGGTCAATTTTACTGTTTTTAAACTATAATCCTCCATGATTCTCTCACGTACATTCATATCTGCTCAATGCGCATCCAAATGTAAACAAATGACGTCACACATTATGAAATGGACAAAGTCCGACAATTATTTTAAAACATTTTTATGTTTATAAAAATATAAAAATTAAAATCTATAAAAAGAAAAATGAAATTTGATGTTTACAGGAAAGCTACCAAAAAAAAAAAATGACTGGCTCAACTTCTACTCCAACCACTCCTAAAAAATTCAATCTGGTATAATTATAGGTTTCTACTTAAGAGCATTAAGAATTTGCAGCCCCCAATACATACCCAAAAAAGAAACATACATAGAAAACACATTCAAAAACCTCCAATATCCTTATCACTTCATCCAAAACACAAAAAGGTACAAAAAATACTCAACCACAACAAAAATGATAACATTATCCACAATAATAAACTAAACAAAAAAAAGATACATAACACTACCTACCAATTCCATAACATCCACTATCTAAAACAACTTATCCCATCTAAACAACATCCAAATAGTCACAACCATTTCCAAAATTGAGAAGCAGGCATATATAAAATAAATTGCCAAAACTTCTCACAATATATTGGGGAAACATGCAGAAATTTAAAAAAATGTACCTATGAACACAAAAGGGAAATCATACATAACAATTTAACAAATGCACTAGTGGGATGTGTATACACAGAAATAAATTAAACCACAATTTTGATCGAAAAAATGCCACACACATCAAAAGAAAAAGTAATTTACTCAGAAGGAAAATTCGAGTGCCACCATAGAACATTATCAAAATATAAATCTATGCGTCAGTTTCTTCCCAATATGACTTTTCCTGAAAGAATTACTACTTTCCCAAGCCAACATATACAACAAAAAATATGTTGAAAAATCAAAAGAAAATGGTTAAATCCATCACTTCAGCCTTTGAAGATGTATAACACCGACATCCATCTCATACCATAACAATCTAATCACAAGCCAAACAATATTCATTAAAAAAAAAAAAAGAAAAAAAATTCCCCACATGCTTCAGTACCTTTCAAACACCTGATGAACATTCATGAACATTGTCAAATTTATAAGCCTTGATAAACCAATGACACCCTCACATCTGTATATATAAACACGTGGAACATAATAAATCCTACATTGCCTTGATAAAGTCCCTTACCTCAGCATGTAAGTTCCTTTCTGACACCATTTTTTTAAATTGGGAATTAGCTTCTGATGACCAACAACCATCTGAACATTTTATAGGGGATGGCTTCATTCCCTTAAGGAAGCATTCAAATGCCTATAAATCAAAAGAAAACATCTATTAATACAAAAAACATCAAATACATTCAAAATATGACTATATTCTACACACAATTAACTAAAAAATTAATAAGCAAGTGTATATAATCTCCACAAAATTATGCATTGTAATAAAATTTACAGCATATTTTCTAAGTACTTTATTCTGATTTTAGATGTTGAACCAATAAGTAAAAATTATTGCATAAAGTAAGATATTTGTACTCACATTATGAAGGGTGTAGAAAAGTTTTCTGTTTAATCAAAAAAGGATTAATAAAAAAAACCTTTTTTGCCTTTTGATTAAATTTTGTGAAAGTGGGTATGACTTTTCGGCAGTCCTTCATATGTACTGCTGGAATGATTTAAAAATATATTAATGTAGGTAGATACTTTAAAGATACTTAAGGTTTTATGGTTCAACTGCCTTGGAAATTTCATGAAAACATAAAGACAGCTCTAGAATAAATTAAAACAGAAAACAGCAATTTGGTTTTCCTATGATATTTAAACTACTAAATTACCTTATCCGACATACATTTTAAGATTGAGAAGCCAATTCTTAAGCTAACTTTAACTCTTTTTTATTGGATGCAAAAGGATACATGCAATACCTTGATATTAATTTACTGAAAAATATAAAACAATTCTACACCAAGGCTAGTCTCCAAAAATGAGATTGTTCCACTGCACATTAGCAGTGTCCCAAATATTCTTCTTCTATGTGCCATATTACTTTAGGACATTTTCAATCATGGCTCTCCACAATTTCCTGTCCTTTGTAGCTCTTAATAAATTTTTTGTTATCTCTCCTAAACCTTGTTCTGACATCTACCTAACCAAGACAACTGGGTTGGTTATGTATTGTTTTCCTGTCCCTCCTGCCTTCAATCTGTCCTGTCAGTATATTATTTTCCAACCCCTCTTTTCTCATTATGTACCCTAGAAATTTCTATAATGAGGGTGATGCTATAAAACATTAGTTTCTAAACAATTCTATCAATGAGAGCTCAAATGAGCAAAATTATAAAATAAGTGTGATCCTTTTCTGACTGAAAGCTTCTTCTATGTATCGTGTGTACATTCAGAACATAGGCAATCATAGCTCTCCACAAGTTCCTATCCTTTGTATCTCTCAACTGTTTTTTTGGTATTTCTTCTAAAACCTGTTCTGCCATCCATTTACTCTTGTTTGCTAGGTAGATTATGTCCCACTTATCTTCAATCGGTCCTGTAAATTTCAAGTTTTCCAAGCCCCTTTTCCTCATTATGTGCCCTTGAAATTTCAACACTATTTTTGATGTTAAGTATAAGTGTCCTTCTTGTTTCCATTTTCTCTAAAACTTTTTCATTGCTCACATGTTTGGTTCAAGGTATTCTCAACATCCTTCTGTAGAACCACATTTCTGTTTCTTCGAGTCTCATCTTCATCTTTGAAGAAACTGTCCAGCATTTACTGGACTGATATTATGTAGCAGATCAGTACTCTTTTCTTTGTTTCTAATGAAAGTTTCCTGTTTCTTAATTGCTTAGCTTTTGGAAGGCATCTTTCACTATCCTAATGTGCCTTCAAATTTTGGTATTGCATTTTCCGTCCTCTGTTAAAACACTTCCCAGATATTTAAATTTTTGTACTTGTTTGATTTCAGTATCTCCCATTTGTAATTTGGGCTATTTCTTTTGCTAGCAACCATGCATTCTATCTTGTAAATGATGTTTAGTCCTTTCTTCTTGCTGTCCTTCACTACTTTCTGTAAAAGTTCTTGTAATTTCCTTTCTGTGTCTTCTATCAACACTGCGTCGTCTGCATACCTTATGTTGTTAAGATTGTGGCCACCAATAATGAATCCTGGTAGGACTTCTGATTTTCTCAGAATCCCTTTACTGTATATAGGTTGGATAAGTCTTACACCCCCTTTCTATTTTTGTATATTCACTGATTATTCTAATATCCTTCACAAATATGTCAAGATTACCTAGCAGTTCCAGTAGTTCTTTGCTAATTTATAACATTATGAAATTAGATTGTCTTTCACTTTGTTCCCAATCATATATAAATAACCACTCATGAGTTGTTTTAAGGGCTAATAGGAACTAAATTATATTCATAATATTAATTATATTTAATAAAGAATTGTATACTTGCTATACTAAAATCTACTGACTTACAAAACTGACAATAAAAATTCAACAAGTGCACATATTAGCACATCTTATTACTGATGAGGTTATATTTGCTAGTTACTGTTGTACACTTGCAATAAAAGCAGATTTCTCAAAATGTAAGCATGAAAAGAATTAAGTTAACACAAAAACAATTTTTATGCCAGGTTCAAGTGAGTCGTCGTAACATGAAGAACTTCAGTCATTCTTCCGATTTAAGAGAGATTAATCAGACTCTGAAAGTAGCTTATCTACAGAATGCTTTTATTTTTATGAGTTTGTGAAGTAGTGCCAGAGGGTCTTAGTATTATTTATCAGAAACTTTGCAATAAATGAACATCAAATGTATAAACAAATAATATATATTTATTTATTTGACTTTGATTGGAATGAATACTTTGTAATTTGAGATAGCAAAAGTTTGTTTGGCTGGCTATAGTTTACAATTCAGATTTTGGTTTACTTCATTTTACAATTTTTTCTCTTCTCCACCAATAGGAGTAGATAGGTTTTCCTATCGTCCAGTTCACACTCCTCCACAGTCTTTTGAACAGGAATAAAGGTTTATCCCTTGTTTCCTGTTTGGGATTGGGTTTCCAGTTCTTTCTAAAGTCTACTTCAGCTCTCTAAACTCTTGTCCTTTCCTACACTAATTCCACACAGTAACCCTCTACTAAGAAAAGCTCTTGAAAATTAGTATAACAACAAATAAAGTAATCATCTTGTAGGCTGTTGTTGGGAGAGTGATTATTTTATTTGTGCAGTGTATTCTTGGCCATCAGAAGGAGGACCGAGAATGCACTACAAACAGATGAATTTTTTTAGATTTTTTTTAATCATTTAAGTCTAAGAAAGGCAATAAAGCCACTAAGACACAAGGTGTTACTGAGTGTTAGAAAATATACTATTTAAGAAGAATTAAGACAGAAGATAACAATTGACATTGCATCTAAATTTTCGAAGATCAAAGTTGACAGGAAAGCAAGAAACCAGAAGAGAGTTTCACAGGTGAGAAGTGTGACAGAAGAAACTGTTGGCATAGAACTTACGGTTATGAATAGAATCATTCCACTTACAGTAGCTAAGAACCCAGAAGAAATTATCAGAGTATAAACTTTTACAAACACAAAAGTAAATGGTCTGTAACTGTTAGTTCCAATCTAAGAATAACTTCCTCTAACAAAATTTATACACAAATCCTACAGATGCATGCTGGGATTGCTTCCTAACCAATAAAAAATTGACAATTCCCAGTCACTTGACTGTATCACTTTTGCATGCAAATGCTATATTTATTTTATGAACATTTTTAACTTTATTACTGTCTGATATTTGCTTTGTTTTTGACTTGTGTTATATTGATTTGTTTCATATTATTTTATGCTATTCTCTTTCCTTCTTCCTCTTATTGTTCACTGAGAGTTTTATCAATTCCGCTTATTGAGAATTGTCAATTACACTTAACCATGTCCACTTGACGTGAATATGTTGCTTGGAAGTATCAATGAAACCAATCTAAAAACTATTCAGAGAGAATTAGCAATATAAGGGACTGAAAATAGTAGTCCAAGTAACTGGTTTGGTTTGGTTTGTTGTGTTTTACAGCATATCAACATCAATGGGTTATTTAATGCTAACTACTTTGTTTGGTTTTGTTTTTTTTCCTGGTAATAATTTGTTTTGTCAAAAATTTATTTCTGGTAATATTTTTTTTTTCCTCAAAAACGTATTGCTGGTAATATTTTTTTTTTTCCTCAAAAACGTATTGCTGGTAATATTTTTTTTTTTCCTCAAAAACGTATTGCTGGTAATATTTTTTTTTTTCCTCAAAAACGTATTGCTGGTAATATTTTTTTTTTTCCTCAAAAACGTATTGCTGGTAATATTTTTTTTTTTCCTCAAAAACGTATTGCTGGTAATATTTTTTTTTTTCCTCAAAAACGTATTGCTGGTAATATTTTTTTTTTTCCTCAAAAACGTATTGCTGGTAATATTTTTTTTTTTCCTCAAAAACGTATTGCTGGTAATATTTTTTTTTTTCCTCAAAAACATATTGCCGGTAATATTTTTTTTCCGAAAACGTATTGCTGGTAATAGTTTCTTTTCGAAAACGTATTGCTGGTAATAGTTTCTTTTCGAAAACGCATTGCTGGTAATAGTTTCTTTTCGAAAACGCATTGCTGGTAATAGTTTCGTTTCGAAAACGCATTGCTGGTAATAGTTTTATAGGTAGAGGTGTTGTGATTTAATGCATGATGATTATATGCTATCTTATTTTCCGACTATATTTTGTTATATAATTTTGTTGCTTTTAGAAATTCTAAAAGGTCATTTGGGTCAGTTTTGTTGAAGATGCCTTTCAGATTGTTTTCTTGATAGTATCTTAATCGTATTTGTTCAAAGGTCGATGCAGCTTGTTAGTAAATGTTTCACTGTGTAGAGCTCTTGGCATGAAATGCAAATTGGGGCTTCTTCATTTTTTAGTAGGTGTGAATGGGTGACAGCAGTGTGGCCTATTTGAAGTCGAGTCGTTACTACTTCTTCTCTTCTTGACATTTTCCTGTTGGAAATTTTAGCTTTTATCCATTCTTTGAGGATGGGTTTAATTTTATAAAGTTTGTTATTTTTGAAGGAGTTCCATGACTCTTGCCATTTGGTCGTAATAAAGTTGTTGATTAGGGGTTTGTAATCTGTATGAGGTACTTTTATGTCACTAATGTTGATGTTTAATGATCTTTTAGCAGCTGTGTCTGCTTTTTCGTTTCCTCTGAGACCAATGCGAGCAGAAAATAATGTTTTCGTTTTGAGTGAGGAGGTTGATTCTTTGTAGGAGATTGATGATCAGAGGGTTATTTAGATTTTTGCTTTTTAATGCCATTAGCACTGATAATGAGTCTGAAAATATATATTTGTTAAGGTTAAGTTCAAGGGTGAGGTCTAAAGCTAAGTTTATGGCTGTAGCTTCAACACTGAAAATTGAGGTATTGTCTGGTAGGCGTTTTTGGAGCATGCTGTTGTTAGAGATAGCCACACTTCCAACTTTATTCTTGTTTTTAGAGCCATCTGTGTATATTTGTGTCCAGTTTGGGTGTTGTCTAGGATGTTATTTAAATTATCGATATAAGTTGAGGGATGTGTATTAGATTTGGAGTATTTTGTTAATCCTAGAATGATTTCTGGTTGTTTTAGTAGCCAAGGTGGGCATTCAGGGAGTTTGGATTTGTGAATACCTCTTTTGTCAATTAGTCTGCAAAAGAGTGTTCCATTTGTAGTCCGAATGTTTTCATGGCGTTTTTTTCCTGTCAAATAGAGTTTTGTTTTCAGGATGGAAGACATAGTTGAAGGTGGGATTGGTAGGACATGAATAAAGTTTGATGTAATATTGAAGTGCTAGTTTTTTCTGTCTTAAGGGGAGTAGGCATTCATGGGCTTCTGCATGTAGACTGTTTACAGAAGTGTTGAAAGTTCCTAATGCTAATCTCAACCCTTGATTATGTATGGTTTCTAATTCCCTAAAATAGGACTTTCTGGTAGATCCATAGATGAAGCAACCATAGTCTAGTTTTGTTAGAATTAATGCTCTATAAAGTTTTATTAAGACTTGTCGATCTGCTCCCCAGTTAATGTTGGCAATCACTCTCATAAGTTGGATTGTTTTGTTATATTTGACTTTGAGATACTTTATGTGTGGTATGTAGGTTAATATTTTGTCAAATATAATGCCTAGGAATTTGTGTTCTTCAACTTTTGGTATTTCTGTGATATCAAGTTTTAGGGAACGGTCTAGATGTAGCTTTTGTTGTCGGCAGAAGTGCACACATTTGGTTTTTGTTTGGGAGAATTTAAAGCCATTTCTTGTGGCCCATTCACTGATTTTGTTGAGACATTGTTGTAGCTGACATTCGATGGTGTGGATGTGTTTTGATCTGTAGCAGATCAAAAAGTCGTCGACGTATAAAAAGGGGTCAATCCCAGGATTGAGAGTTTTTACGATATTATGATGTTAAATAGAGTGGCCAATAGTATACTTCCCCTGTGGGACGCCCATTTCCTGTTCTTGGATTTCAGAGAGAGTTTTACCATAAGTTACTTTAAAGAGGCAATTAGATAAGAAGTTTTGGATGAAAGTTGGCAGTCTGCCTTTGAGACCAAAGTTGTCTAAGTCTCGCATTATGCCATGTTTCCACGTGGTGTCGAATGCTTTCTCAAGATCAAAAAAGATTGCTGTTAAGCGTTCTTTTTTGATGAAGGCATTTCTGATGAGAGTTTCGAAGCGAACTAGATGGTCTATTGTGCTTTGCCCTTTTCTGTAGCCGGATTGAAAATTAGTAAGTAGGTTGTTGGTTTCGAGTATCCAGGTCAGTCTGTTGTTGACCATTCTCTCTAGAGTTTTGCAGAGACAACTGGTTAGGCAGAGAGGTCTGTAATTGGAGGGGTTAGACAAGTCTTTTCCAGTTTTGGGTATTGGGATGATGTTGGCTTGTTTCCAAAGATCAGGTACATTTCCACTGGACCAGATATTATTAAAGATGTCTAATAAGAGTTCTATGGAAGGATCTGGCAATTGTTTAAGAAATTTGTAATGTACATTGTCAGGTCCTGCTGCAGTGTTGTGAGATTGGGTGAGGGAGTCTAACAATTCAGTTAGTGAAGAAGGTTGGTTGTATTCTTCTGTATTTTTGGAGTGAAAGTTGATTGTTTCTTTTCCATCATTTCTCTTGATGTTCTGGAATCTTTTACTGTGATTTGTGGCAGAGGAATTTTGTGCAAAATGTTGGGCAAATGTATTGGCTATTTCTTTGGGGTCAGTTATTTTCCCATTGTGATTGGAGAGATGCTTGAGAGGAATGTTTATATTTTTGCCAGAGATCTTTCTGATCATGTTCCAAACAGTTTTTGCTTTTGTGTTGGATTTGATTTTGGATATATATTCTCTCCATGTTTAACGTTTTGATTGCTTGATAGTTTGTTGCGCTTTGGCACTGCATATTTTGTAGGCGTTTAAATTTTCCACTGTTGGTTGTGTGTTGAACTTGCATAGAGCAGCTCTGCACAATCTAATTGCTTTCCTGCATTCTTCATTGAACCAGGGATAGTAGTGTTTAGTAGGTTTGGAGTATTTAGGTATGCATTTTTCTGCTATGGAGATTATTGTTTTAGTAAAAAATGTAACTTGGTCTTCCTTTTTGATGTTTGAGTTTGGGGTTAGTTTAATAAAGAACTTTTTTTTTCCCAGTTTGGTTTTTTTAAATTCCAGTTGGGTGTTTTGTCTTCTAGATTTGGGCTTATGACTCTTTTGGAGCAGTTTAAGGTTTGGTGGGGGTAGGATCTGATGTCTCTTTCATGAAATTTCTGTAGCTGTAGTACAGTTTTAGCTTGTTTTTTGTTTTGTACTTCTATTAGTATTGTACCATTTTTTCATTTTTTAACATTTTTTGGAGTTATTTTGCTCGATATGGTTTTTTGAATTAGGAAGGGTGATAATTAAGTCAATGGTTTGTT
Source organism: Acanthosepion esculentum (assembly GCA_964036315.1). Classification (NCBI taxonomy): domain Eukaryota; kingdom Metazoa; phylum Mollusca; class Cephalopoda; order Sepiida; family Sepiidae; genus Acanthosepion; species Acanthosepion esculentum. The sequence goes on along the minus strand of OZ038485.1, from coordinate 25,355,989 downwards.
ATTTGTGGCTTCCAGTACAATAAAGCATGGGAAGGTTTTGACATCATTTTCATTATCAGAATCTGTTTCTGTTTCTATGTGAAATCTCTTGGTGTTTTTCTTACTCATAATAAATTTATTTTTAATTCATCAGCCGTGCTCCCCACCCACCACGGAGCCCCTTATGGGGAAGATGATGAGGGGGAAAATCCCATTCGCCTCATTTCTCCAGGGTTACTTGGTTGATATACTCAAGCGTGGGGAGGTTTTTGAGCATTTGTGATACTAGGTCTTATCCACCCAAGTATGGATTATCCCTTAGATTTTATCAGTCTCCTTAATCCCAGCTTGATTGGCCCTACAGCCACCACTTACTAAATCAGTTTATTGCCAAATATGGAGAGTGTGAGTGTATATTTTGTTCTGTTTGTCTGATTTAGTGCTTGACATGACCAACCGATTGATTGGATCGAGCCTCTCCAACCTCCCGTCCAGCTCAGATAAGGGCCGAGGTGGTGTGTTGCTAAATCATGTCCTCTTTGTACTTAGGCCATTATTTGCTCAACCACCAGGATCCTGTCTCCAAGCATTACAGGTTGCCACCCACGGTCAACAGGTGACCCCATTGACAGACTTTTACCCTCTGCAGGGGGGGGGGGGCAGTCGGCGTATTCTGAAGCCCCACCAACAGAGCATCCCAGTAACTGGATATAGTGTATCTTATATATAATTCTCAGTGTTTTCTCCCTCAAAACCCTGCAAAATAATGTATATAAAGCTGATTGTCAGTTTGTAATATTTATTACATAAAATAGCAACATCAAATAAATACAATTTTGATTTATATCTAGCAGTATGTATCTTACACCTTACCCAAATCAGCTGTTCTTACTTACTGGAGATACCTAATTTGCATTTGTTATTCCTTTGCAATCTGATCTCTTGCAATCTTTTTAAAAAATGCTTTGTTGATGGCTTTTGTAATTGCTTTGTTATTTAAATGGAGTTATTTTCTGTCATGAATGGTAACCACCTTAGCATTTCAATCACAGTCTGGGTGTAAATGGAAGCAGGCAATATTGTCATTGGTTTAAAAGTATAGGTTGAAAATTTAACATATTATAAATTGTAATATTTTAGATGCTGTAGATGAAATAGACAACTACTCAAAATGCTGACGCTCTTCAAACCATTTTAATTACAACACTTTTGCTAACACCATTTTAAGATGTATGCAAATGCCTCAAGCAAAGAAATGATTGGTTGGCCCAGTGAAGCAAAGAAAAAGGAAATTAGCCTACACAAATCAAAGTATCATTGTCAATTAAATAAAGAATATAGTCCTTTTTGATACTTACACAAAACACATGCAAAAATAAAACCGAGATACTTGATTACAAAAACGCTAGAAAGAGGAAAAAATAAACACTTACCAAGAAAGGAATGGTCTTAAGAGAACTTGGCAATTGTCTCAAACTGTGAATATTCACTTTATCCACATTGCCAAAATCCACAAAGAACACCTGTAATTAGAAATCGAACAAATAAAATTCACAAGATATAATATTCACTGTGGATATATATTGAAGCCCATAAGAGAACTATTCCAGTGATATTACTCTATGCAGTATTGTTTTGTTTGCCTTCTATAAGACTTCAAAAGCTTGACAATAACAATCTTACATAGATCCAACCTACTAGCACAGATACTCAGCCTTGCTATGATTTCTAAATATTGATAATGAATACAATCACATGAGTTCATGCTACTTTGTAACAATTGCTGCAAAAAGATGCTTATAATGTTCAATTGGTGCAAATGTTTTGATTATGTCACATGATATAGACATGGTGCATATACTGGAGAAAATCAAGCAATATTAAAAGATGGTATAGTGATTATTCATTATTTTAAGGCTGGCAGAGATGTTAAAGCCCACGTTAAATTGGTAAAATAAAAAAAAATACTACATATATATAAAGTTAGGTAATGAAATGTTTGCTAATCCGTATGGATAATCCCAAGGAGGATGTAATCCAGAGAGCTCAATGTAAAAACAGAGCAAATATTAGTTTAATTTTTTTTTTAAAACAGATAACCTTAAGAGTCCTTTGATTATATTTTATTTCTCCAGGAAAGGGATTTTTTCCTGGTTCCTCAGATCACATTTCCAAACATAAAAGAAAATGGTTTAAAAATTTACATATTATTTTTATACAAGTTTTTGAGGAGTAGTTTTAAGTTGATAGAGAGAGGGGGAGGAGGATGGCAGATATGATAGAAATTAGAGAGGGAAAGGAGAGATAGGAATATGTTTAAGTCCATCTTTATTAAGATAGTTAAGAGTAAGGGTAGGGTGCCAAACATTTGACCCATTTAATAAGTCCTTTTACAGGAAATGAAAAAAGACAAAGAGATAAGATATAAAAGAAAACAAATGGGGAAGCAGGGGTGGGGAGAAAAAGGAGAAAAGGAAGAATAAATTAACTACGATATGCCTATATATGATAATTTATTTAGACTTTATCTGTAAAATATAATTTATGTCATGAGTGCCTTTTTTTTATATAACTTTTAAGTATTCAGTAATCTTAAAAATTTAGGAAAATATTCTCCGTAATCTAATATTTTACGAAATTTTAGAAATGTTGACTTTAAAGTTACTATAGTCATCACTCTGATAATGTTGTGTATGGTCACCCATACTTACAAAAATAGGCACATTTACACACAAAAAAATTCAAAATTCTTTTAAAAATATTGTTATTTGAGGATTTGCATTAAGCGTTTCCATTTAAAATTAGTAAATATAGTTTTCACTTAATAACAATATTATCAAAACTCCTGAAATTAATACAGATTTTAAAAGATTTAAAAGTTAATAAATTTTTCTAATTAAAAAAAAAATGAAAATTCTTTTAAAAATTCATTATTCATTGAAAAAAATGTTTTCCTAATGTCTTAAGACAGTAGTGTCCTTAATATATCTTATTTATAAAAGCAATTAAAAGCTTTTCTAATTAAATAATGTGATAGTTTTATTGCATTTTTTTATTTTACAATTCCGAGCAGAATTTCGGAAAATTGGCTTTCTGTTTGACAAAAACAAATTGATGATTTAAATTCTCCAGGGGGTCCTGCTCTTAACTAATATAAATATGAAGTTCCTGAAATTTTAATTTCTTAAAATTTCATAAAATTAGGTGAAAAGAAAAAAATATTTTTACCAAGATTTTTTTTTTTAAATATTTCAAAAATAATTTCATTCATTTGGGAAGAGAAGTCCTGAAAATTTAATTCAAATCTGACAATTATTTGATTTTTGCAAGAATTTCAAAAAACAATGTGTTTTTTATCACAAAAAAAGACACTAAATTTTTCATAGTAATCTTTGGCCCACTGTTGATGAAAGAAAAACAAGATTTTTAGCCAAAATTTCAAACGTACTAGAAAGGATTAAAAAATTTAATAAAATAATAAAAAATACTTTGGTCTTTCTTCTTAATAACAATAACAAACATTTTGATGATAAAACATTGTTTTATTTTCATCAAGTTTGGCGCTTTTTTCTTCAATACTCTGCTCTTTTTTAGCAAAAAAAAATATATATATATATATATATATATAAAGTGGTTGGTTAATTTGTTTTATGGCATATCAACCTCAGTGGGTCATGTAATGCCAACACGGTTTTGGAATGGATTTTAGCATAGTTTGGTAGAACATATATATATATATATATATATATATATATATATATATATATATATATACACAGACACACATACATACACATATGCAGCAGTATTCAGCCACTCATATTTTTGAGCACATTCCAATTGCTTTTATAAAATCTAGTATCCTATATGGTGTTATTTCCATAAAGAGTTTCTTCAAATTACTTGTTTGGTAATATTGTTTCTGCACTTGATTCAAGTGTGTACACTCAAGCAGTATATCTTTAACTGTGAATCTTGTTTGGCATGTAGTACATATTGGGGATTCTGTGCCCTCCAGTAAATGATGGTGGGTGATGTAGGTGTGGCCGATGTGAAGGCGGGTCAACACAACTTGTTCTCTTCTTATATTTTGTTCTCCAATGGTAGGTTTTATGTTTTGTAGTTTGTTATTAGTGTATTTATCTCAATGATTTTGCCACTTCTTAAAGATAATTCTATTCACTACCACTTTATAATCGGTATACAGTATTTTATTTTATTTATATATATATATAAAAAAGTGAACATTGAAGTCAACACTCAGAGGCAACAGACTGTTTCATGCTAGACACAATCAACAGGCCTGATGATTGTGTCTAGCCTGAAACAGTCTGTCACCTCTGAGTGTTGACTTCAATGTTCACTTTTATATTTAGATACACTATTTCTGATATTGAGTACTTTATCCCATAAATATAGCACACCTTAAAACTATATTTCTTTATATATATATATATATATATATATATATATATATATACACACACACACATCAAGGAAGAGCTTAATACATCTCAAAAACATGGTTATAAATCATGATTTATTTCTACAAGTCTCATCAGACCAAAAATATAAATGGTTTATTTTTTTTATTTTTATAGTTTATTGTTTGGGAATATGTCCCAAATTGCTTGCCATTTTCTTTTGATGTGTTATATAATTTTGTTTTTATAATCTGCATATGGGAGTTTGATGTTGGTTATTTCCATTTTCATTGCCTCTTTTGCCAGTGTGGCAGCTTCATGATTTCCCTTGATGCCCACATGGCTAGGAATCCAAGTCAATATTATTGTTTTGTACTTTATTAAATGATGACAAGTTTCTAGGATTGAATATAAGGATGATTTGCATTATTTTCATGTGAATATTATAAATTTCCTATCTTTTGAATTTTCTATCATTCTAAATGCCATTCTTATGGCTTGTAGTTCAGCTCAAAACTAGTGTTGAAATCATAATAGACTAAGTTACGCACTTGACCAAGAAAATGATATAGGCTGCCTCTTTTAATTTCCTCACTCTCCAGACTAGTATGGATTCCAAAAAAAATTTTTTTGTAGAACAAACTGTTATTTTTCTATTAAAAGGAGTATGTAATCCTATTTCTGATCATATATCTGACAAAAGTTAAACAAATCAGCCAAAATGTTGTGTCAAATTCAAAAAAGAACAGTTCATTTGTGTAAAAAACTTTAAAGACTCTTTTCAGATTTATAGACAATTAACCAATCAAAATCTTTGTCATATTTCCTTAGAAGAAAATAGCCAACTCACATAAACCACCTTGTCCACAATTTGCTCTATTATAGCTCTATAATAAGCAACCTCACCACATTGATATGGAGCAGCACACATCATTCCTTTATGAGGATCTTTCAGCATCTGAAATGTAAAAAGACATTTGCATAAAAGAAAAAAAAGGAAAGAAAATTAATGTTGCTGGTAAATTGGCATTTATAAGAGTCATTAGCATTACATACAGTTTTAAATTAGCAAATCCAGAAAGAGAGGAACTCCTATATAAAAATTAGACATAACTGATGATTTTATAGCATACTGACTATAGCAAAGGTGTATTTTTGATTTTTAAAATTCTTATAAATTATCGTATATGACATTTTTTTTTTTTTTTTAAGCTTATCACCCCAAGCAAGGTTTGGCATCAGCTTGTGTTCTTATGCAAAGACATAAAATAATGCTTATAAAAAAGAAAATTATATGATAATGCTTAGAATTCTAATGTTATTTTTTTTATTTTTTTTTTTTAAGCTTATCACCCCAAGCAAGGCTGGAAGCCACTAGCACGCAGGGGGTTACAGAAGGTTTGGAGGAAGAGCAGATAGGAGTGGTAAAGGAGAGGATGTGGAGAAAGATAGTGGTCGATCAAGGCAAGGGGGTTACAGAAGATTTGGAGCGAGAGCAGATAGGAATGAAAGGTGAAAGCATGTGGAGAAGGGAAGTGGATAGATCAAGGCAACTGGAGATGTCGATTGACGTTACACTTAAATAGTTGGAGCTTGTATTTGTCAGGGAAACAGGAATAAGGAAGGGAGTTCCACAGGCGAGATGTGCGAGACATGAAGCTATTGGAGTAGAAGAGACGTCTACATCTAACAGTTTCAACGGTGATGGGGTGGGAACGGGATGCCAGCCTCGTGGGACGTTTAAATTCATGAGGCGAAAGCAGCTCCTCGGAGCAATTACCGTGAAAGTATTTGTAAAAAAGACAGAGAGAGGCAACGTCGTGTCTGTGTGAGAGCGACTGCAGACAAGATGCCAGATCAGGGCCAATTACATTGCATATCCGTCTCTGGATCATATCAAGAACCCTGAGGCAAACAGCAGGGGCTCCAGACCATATATGGCAGCAATACTCCATGCAAGGGCGAATGGTCAATTTATAGATTTGGAGGATCGATTCCAGGGAGAAAAATTTCCTGGCTCGGTACAGGGAGCCAACTTTCCTTGCGGTGGATGATGCAATTGAATTATATATAAAAAATTGATATATTTGTCAAAAGAATTGTTAAATGTGAAGTAATTTTTGGGACATAGCTGATGATTTTGTGGCATATTGACATTATCATCATTATGCAGGTGGGTGGCTTTTTTTTCTTTATATTCTCACAAACATGAAATAAACTTTAATCTGAATTTTTGGTATTTACTCATTGAATACTCAAGTTATGAAAAAGTCATTTTGTAAAAAGAATTAGTGGAAATATTTCTTTTAGTTACTTAACACACCCACCTTTTTAATTTTATGCTATATCAGTAAATATCTTTGCAAATCTAAACACATATTGCATAAAGATAAACCCTTAAAACTTATAAATCAATTTAAATTTATTTCTGAAATTTATAACAATATTCCAATTTCATATATTAACATGTATTTTACACTTATGATACATAATGGAAAAAAATTAATGAGGATCTTTTTAAAAAAAAAATATCTTTTAATATTTAATCAATTTTTTTTAAAATTGAAAACGTCTATTCTGCATATTCTTTTGATATATGACTTATCAAAATTACAGTTTAAATATATTGAGGAGGAAAATGTCAATTTAAACTGATGCCAGGAGAATTTGAATTAAACAACTTTTTCAGCCTGTGTCCTGTGAGATTCACAATGGCAACTTTAGTTCGGCATTTTAATGCATGGGAATGTTTAATGATGATTTGAAATGGGAAATAATTAAGATTAAACAGTAAAAAAAAAAAAAAGATTTCAACCTGAAATAAACCAATTAGAATTTATTAAGATTTAGTAAAACTAGATCTTTCCCCAACCCGAGTTGCCAGGACAATATGACAAAAATTTAAGGTCTTCTGAAGCTACCCAAACTCCAAAAAAGAATCTTTATTTACATGCAGACTCTTGTCCCCATCTTTGTTGTTGCTATCACATCTTAGCCATTGTGCCCTCTGACCTTCATAAAGGTGGATGTCAATCTGGTTAACCTATGGGCAATTCCAAACTAACCCTTTATTTAATCTACAAGAGCAGATTGTTCTGACGCCCATGTCTAGTTCTTATTCATAGTACTCCACAAGCACCTGAGCAAAGCCAGAAGGCACAACAGCTGAAACATTGTCATAGAAACAACAAAGATGAGGACAATAGACTGCAAGTAAATAGTGTAAATAATGATTACTCATCCCAGAAATTCTTGATTTTCTTATCAAAAATACACTTGACCCCATTCTAAAAAAAGCTGTGTTACTGAAGAAAGAAGCTCATACAGATATTTTATCAATAAGTACACAATAAACCAATGTCAATAGTGATAAGAAGAGGTCTGTTTATAGTCTGTTCCTATTACTAAGCGAAACAGAGAGAGACACCAGCCCAAATTGATTAAAATACAGTACAAGAATCAAAGTCCTTTATCTCTATGAATTACTAGAAAACCTTCCCTGCTAAAAAGTCATCAATCAGGCTACATAGATTAATAATTCCTCGTTCCTCATGCACTTTTAAATCCTTCTATTTGTTCTCATTTAAAAATGTGTTGGCTTCTCCTGTGAAATAATGCATTTATAAATGTAAGCATGTTGCTGTAAAATTTTGAGCTCAATGTATTGACAAGCATTAATGCCAACTGTAAAAGTTATTTTACAATATATATAGTTTCAATCAAAACAAATTTGACACATGGTGACAGGTGACAATATAATGGAATATTGAGATTGGGAATTTTAAAATAATGAATTTACAAGCTTTAACTGTTTTTTAATCTCTACAAAAGAAGATATTTAAATTATTGCAATCTTTTAAAAATTAATCAAATATTTGAGTCTTTGCCCTCTCTACTATGTTTTTAACCATTAGTAGTACTAGGGAAGGTTTCAACCACCCCATTTAAAATATTATAGGCATAGCATTTCAATATTAATTTATTGCTATGAATTATCTTCAGTATTCTTTTTAGTTTTTATAGGATAAATAACAATGAAAACAGAAGGCTTTATTTTGAAAAATCAAATTAAAAAAGCCAACATTAAAAATAAGTTTTTAAGTTTCAAGAGCCCAAATATGCAAAACTAGGTTTCATTTTATTTTCAGTAAACAAATAAAACTGCTTGTAGTTCACACAAATATGGCTAATATTAAGACTAAAGAATTAACTTTACTCATCATAAAAAATGGACTTACCACTAGCTAAATATTAAGGAAAAATATTTTGTGGGCTGTTCAAACACCCCATGGTACTAACATTGAACCCTAGGACCTGATTACTTGTTGTTACTCTATCTTTAAATATTTTGGGTAACTTTTGCTATTTCAGAAATTTTTGTGTAAAACAAAAACAAATCAGCAGAAGATTAGCAAATAACCAGTATAAAGAGAAAATTTTGAGATATTTTCTTTTGTGTTGAAGTATTTTATCTATCATGATATTACTAGAGTCTGTCAAGGACACATGGCACAGTGGATAAAGGCGTTGGTTAGATCCAGTGACAGACCCAAAGAGTGTTAGTTCAATACCCGGTTCAGGCAGTGGAGAACTTTCAGAGGGAAAATTAGCAGGAGATAACTGATAACTGACATCCATCAAACATGGCTCGTGGAACTAGAACAGTCTACCCCAGTGATCGAAATAAAGGGTTCAGTTCGAAATTCCAACCACCTGAAGAAGGCCGGAGCATACAACGACCGAAACGTGACAAAAATGGCGACAAAGATGAGGACAATAGTCCGACTAATGTAAGTAATGATATTACTAGTTTTACTCAGTCTTATTACTATTGCTTTTTAGATGAAGCATCTTCACTATTAGCACCTGTCCTATAATAGTCATTACATTTAATGTGCTAAAAGGTTATCTGCTAGATTCACTTCCCCAAATTTGATCAAATGATGAAACATATTATTTTTTTATTGACCAAGTCAATAACTTTTCAGCACCCATTCATAGTTTATGTAATTTATAAGCAAATGTAACCAATATAGGATAGATAGATACCTGAACTGGATTCCCATAAGCCATACAGCATCAAGAAAGGATTGTCCCCTGCCTACATGAGGCCAAATTCATAAGTGGCACCAAACACAAGAGGATTGAAATTCCCCTGCAATCATAACATCAGCATCCACAAGCAAGGACAGTAAAGTCAAGGACAGCAATTTAGATTCTTACCAACTGTGTACCTTGTGCAATCATACATGCTTTTAAGCATTATATGGTCATGGCAATAAAAGGTCACTGAAGTCCAGAGTGGGATTTTATGCTAAAATGGATTTCTCATTAAAAAATAAAGTAAAGTGAAAATCTTTTGAAAACTATACCATTTGCTTAGCAATAAAAAAAAAGTTCTTACCAACTTCTGCTTTATTTAGCCCAGACAAGGATTTGCAACATGTTTTTAACAAAAACATTTTACCTGATTCTGCCATACTAACAACAAAAATATAGTCTATAGCAGGAGTCGACAACTCTTGGCCCACAGGCCGCATCCAGCCCACCAACTTAACCTTACCCCTCATTTACTATACTCTTTTTTCTTTCCTTTCCAGAAGTCTTTTTTATCTGAACAAAAACAAGCCTATGGAAACTAAGAAAAGTAAAGTGAATTTTGAGTGCTGAAGTTTTAATGAAGGTTGGGACATTGTTTTTGCTTAATTTGTCAGGAATCCATTGCCACAAAAAAGTTTGAAACCTGACATAATCATTATAACAATTTCTTTGGAAAGGCATGAGAAGACTAAGTTGCAAGGCTGAGAAAGGGTATAACAAAGCAGTCGTCATTTTTCATTAGAAAGACTGAAGAAAATGATAGAAACTCGTGCTAGCTACAATGTGTCAAAACTAATTGCAGAAAGGATAAAACATTTTAATAATGAAAGTTCTTCAAAGAATGCATGTTGAAGGTAGTGAATGCTTTTTGTCCAGAAAAAATAAAAAAGGAAATTATTTTCTGTGATCAGGTTAATGACAAAAACAGTAACAAAGTGAATTAAAGAACTGGCAATAAATCTTGGAAGTGGCTTGGATAACATTTTTCAAAATCTGGAGTATTATTCCATTGCTATCAATGAAACCACAAAACTTGCAGTGTTTGTGAGGGGGCTAATATCAACATTTGATATTTTGAAAGAATTTGTACAGTTAATTTCTATGAAGGACACGGGAGCAAAAAATCTTTGAAAGTGTGATAAAATAGATAACAAAAACCAATCTTGATTCATCAAAGTTTATTGGAGTAACCCCAGATTTAGCACCAGCCATGATCAGAGAGAAAGAGAGGTGTGTTGCATTACTCTAAGAACACATTGGTGCCAGTCACAAGGTAATCAAATTTCATTGTATTATCCCTCAGAATGCATCATGTGCAAAGTCATTGAATTTTAAGGAGATCATGACAGTGGTTGTGAAAACAGTAAATTTTATGCTGTCAAGAAGACGAAATCATTGCTAGTTTCAAGAATTTCTAAAACAAATTGAAGCAGAGTATAGCAACCTTACATATTTTTCAAATGCTCAATGGCTTAGCCATGTAAAAATGCTGGAACGAGTATATGCATTTAGAGAAGAGATTTCTATGTTTTTGAAGAGCAAGACCAAGAGAGAGTGGATTGTCAACTTAGCAATATTAGCGGATATCACAACTCACATGAACACTTTGAATTTTGAGCTTGAGCCTCAAGAAAAGAACAAGCGCTTATATTTGAGATTTTTGATCAAATTACTGCTTTTGACAGAAAACTTTGACTATGGGAATCACAACTTCAGAAAGGCAACTACTCTCATTTTCCAAATCTCCACAATCACAAGATAGGCTTAATATCAGACATCTTTGTGGGCTCTATTCAGGATTTGAGAATCTAGTTTTCCTCTTGTTTTGCTGACAATATGGCAATATGGAAATCAATTTAAATTATTTCATACTCCTTACGAAAAAAAAAAACATGGAACAAGTGGCAGAAAAATATCAGTTGGAGTTAGTAGACTTACAACACAACAATTTTTTAAATAAAAATTTAATTCTGAATACACTGCTGATTTCTACAAGAAATATGTTTGGCCAAGCAGAAAATATAAAAACTGATTGAATAATGTGAAAAAAAATGATATCATTATTTGGAACTAGATATGCTTGTGAACAACTTTTTTCAAAAATGAAATCTACTAAAAGTTGTTTAAGAACAAGATTAGGTGATGACCACCTGGATGATGTTTTGCTACTGTTATTGACAAATATTTCACCTGATGTGGAGAAGTTATCAAACAATAAACAGAACCAAGCCAGCCTTCTGGACGGAGCGGTCTGAAGTTGAGATAATTTAATATTTGATATCATGGTCCCCGTACAAGACACTTGAAATATACTAAAAGTTGTATAAGAACAAGATTAGCTGATGACCACCTGGATGATGTTTTGCTCCTTTCATTGACAAATATTTCACCTGATGTGGAGAAGTTATCAAACAATAAACGGAAACAAGTGTCTCATTAAATAATTCGCCATTTCGAACTGTCTTTCACTAGTATTAAGGAATTTACATTTATTTTGTTATCCCGTAATTCCTGCAGTTGCTTAAATAATATAACATTAACTTTGTTATTTTTTCTTTAAATCTCCAGACTAAGTCAGCCTTCTGGACAGAGCAGTCTGAGGTCGAGACAATTTAATATTTATCATGGTCCTCATACAAGACACTGCATAGCTTTCTGGCCCACTCTCTCCAAAAGATTGCCAACCCTTGGTCTATAGAATTGCTTGTAAGCATGTCACTAACTTCAATAAAGAGAAAAATTGCAATTATACAACACAAAAATCACAGACAGGTATTCCAAACAACACAACTGATAAGACCAATCAAAATGAATAGAGAAATTCAAAGAAAAGTGGTTGAAAAATACTTACAATCAGTTCATTATGATTGAGGGTAACTTGCACAAAATAAAGATCATCTTCATTTTCAACATATCGTGCCCAAAAATGACCACATTCCACCACCTAAAAATTAAAAAAGTTACATATAGGGAATTTTCTTATAAAAAACATTAAAAGATATCTCTCAGTAAAATATTTCTACAATATATCTTCAAGAAAAACAGTTTAGTAATTTAAAACAATTCTTAGAAGAATAGTGTCACATCTAGTGCTTCAAAATTGTATACAGAACACAATATGGAAAATAAATAAAATCTACAATACATTTATATATTTAAGTATAACAACGCTGCACCAATAAAGACAAGTGACAATAAAATTGCAAGAAGACAGTATTATTAATTACTAGCATTAATTATCTAGTTTTGGAAGACAACAAAAAGAAAAGCAGAGTAATTATGAAGTCAAGTGCTGTATTAATGAATACAACTTTAATGTTGATAGTGCAGTGCTACATGCTCCCGGTTGATTTTTTGTTTGGTTTAGTTTTTGTTTTACGGCATACCAACCTCAATGGGTTATTTAATGCTGACAAGATTTTTACAATAGATTTATATGAATAGAATATGTATTCTTTGTAAGACATCAGTTTGTAAATCAGGTTTCATTGACGTATTTTTGTAAAGAGGGTTTTTGTCAAGATTCTGGTTTCCTTAATGCATTCATTTCAGTTTATAGAGAAATTGATTTTATTGACATTCTCATTTGGTTTATATTTTTTGGTAGAGGCCCTCTATTTTAAGAAATGATACTATGCCATCCACTTTTGCTTTCTCAAAGATCTCATACATGCTGTTTATATTATAGCATTTTTGTCTTGAGAGAGCAAGGTCTGAATACTCGGTTAATATATGATTAATAGTGTATGCCACTTCAAGTGCTAGGCATACTGGTTGATCTTCATTGTTTAGCAAGTACAAGTGGGTTATTATTGTGTGGCCAACACATAAGCAGGCCAGTACTACTTCCTCCTTTCAAGATTTTCTGAAAGCCAACTTCCATTCTCCTAGTTTGGGCTGAATTGCAAGGAGTTTATTGTGTGGGTTATCATCCCAGCACTGTTGCCATTCCTTTTGAATATATTCATAAATGAACTCCTTAAAGTCAGTGTATGGGATTTTGGTCATTGAATCTACATCTATACATATATAAAGAGCAGTTGTGTGTGTGTGTGTGTCTGGCTAAAACTAAAAAACTATAATTAACAACAAAGTAAATATATATACAGACTCAATATCACCCAAGCCAGCTTTTTGTAAAAAAAAGAAAAAAGAAAAATTATCACCGTATGATTTGTAATTACAAAAATATTTTAAAATTAAAATGCATTAGAATGCATTAAAAAATTCTCAGAATTAAAAAGTAAAAACGAACAGTAATAATTCTTATTCCCCGATCATTATTACCGTTCAGTTTTACTTTTTAATTCTACTGATAATTTCAAAATATGTATTTTTAAAATTTCTATTCTCTTGAATTTATTTCCATATCCATAGTAAATAAAAGTGTAACTTTAAAAAAAATGAATATTAAAACAACAAAGTAAATTTAAAAGAATATTAAATACAATTATTTGAAAAAAAGTTTAATATTTATTTATTCAAATATTCAAGTGTGTGTCCAGCTAAAACTAAAAAAACTACATTTTACAGCCTTATTTTTTCGAAAATTAATTCAAATAAAATATAGTTTAATTCGTAAAACAAATATTCAACACAACTAATGTTGACTGTAACTCATGCCTGTCTCTCATAATTTTTATTTAATTAAAATTTTTTTTTTTCTTTTCAAATACAACTTGAAATTTAAACAATCACTTTGCAAAACTAAATTCTCAGTGTATCTTGTTTCTATTCTGTTTCAAAATAATGAGTAATTAAATTCATTTACGGAGAAATGTTTGCTTCTTTAATGTAATGCTTAAAAGTAAAACTTTATTTACCATATCTAAAGCTGATTTGGATGCTAGGTTTGCTTTATAGTTACTTTCCACTTCAATGTGGCTAGGAATCCAACATAATTTGATGTCTTTATGTTTGCAAATAGTACTCATTTTGCATAATAATTTGATAATGAGTTGGTTGTTGAATTTTTTTTCCTTCAAAGCCATTAATTAGGACAGATAATGAGTTTGAAAAAATTGAGAAATTTTTGTTTGTTCTCAGTAATGATGTAGAGAGCTAGCTCTGCAGTGAACATAGAGCTTCCTTTGGGAGACACTTTTTTTTAAAAAATATTTTGACTCGCAGCTGCACATCCTGTCTTGTCCTCACACTTTGACATATCTGTATAGATGGCTGTATGGTTAGGGTAGTTTTCCAATATGCTCTGAAAATTGTCCTGAAATGTGAGTGGGTGTGTTTTTTTTTATTTAGGAAGTTTATTTAATTCTAACAAGACTTTGGATTGCTTGATTGTCTATGGTGGAATACTGGCTGCAGCCGTTTCTTGTATGTTTGAGAGTGAGGTCCCTAACTCTTCAGCAATGGATTTCACCTTGGGTCCATAGGATTGTATTGTATTTTCTTTTTTTTGGAATAGATCACAGTAATTAGGTTTAAAGTTACTGCTGTAGGCTGAGTTAGTTGGGCATGATTTTATTTTGTCATAGTACTGCAGTGCCAGTTTAATGCACCTTAAATGTGGAGGTGTGTCATTAGATTCTGTGTATAAGCTTTCCACTGGGGATGTCCTAAAATCCCCAAGTACTAGTCTGAGGCCTTGACGATAGGTTGTGTTGAGTATTTTCAGTTATGATTTTCTGGCTACCCCTATATGAAACTAGCATAATCCAGTTTTGAGCGAAGTAGTGATCTGTATAATTTAATTAATGTTTGTTGATCAGCTCACCTTTCAGTATGCAGAAGTTGGGGGATTTTACTACATTTTATTTTTAAATATTTTAAATGGAGAATGAATGTTAACTTTTTGTCAAAAATGATGCCTAGGAACTTGTGTTGGGATTTCTGCTCCATCTAATTTTAAACAAGGGTCATTGTGCAATTTTCTTAATTTGCGGAAATGTAGGCATTTGGTTTTCATTTTGGAAAATGTAAAACCATTTTCCATGGCCCATTGTGCATTATTGGAGTTTTCTTTTTCTGGTATGCATACTTTTGAGATCTGTACATTATTAGAAAGTCATTGACATATAGGGAGCATCTCTCTCCTAGGCTTAGGGATTTAACTATGGAGTTAATTTTTATGAAGAATAGAATGCTTCATTGTGGAACCCCTTCTTCTTCGTTTTGCAATTTTGATAGCACAGTTCCAATATAGACTTGAAATATTCAGTCTTCCTGGAAATTCTCTATAAACTGAATCAGCCTTCCTTTTAGGCCCAGTTCATGAAGATCTTTCAAGATAACAAATTTCTATGTTGTATCATACACATTTTTCAAGTCAAAAAAGACTGCCATGAGATGTTCCTTCTTAAGGAAGGCTTCCCTTACAAAGGTTTCTAGGCATATTAAGTGGCCTATGGTGCTTCATTTTATCCTAAATCCACATAGGAAGTTAATGATTAAGCCTTTAGTTTCCAGATACCAAGTCAACCTGTTGTTGGCCATTCTCTCCATAGTTTTACATAGGCAACTGGTTAAGGCTATCGGTCTGGAGCATATGTCTTTCAGATAATTTTAAAATTTGGACAAGTCATTTGGTCCTATATGTACAAGCTTCTCAATGAGGGCTCTGTATTTGTCAGGTTGACTGGAATTCAGTGGTCCTTCCTTGCATTATTTTTGCATAAGAAGGGCCTTTCATGTAGTTTTCTACAATTTGACTTGCCTCCACGAATGAGACATTTCATTTATGCTTCACTTTGACTATCTCTTCTTCCCTTTTCCAGAAGTCACATGACCATGAATATGCTGGATGGTTTTCCTGGCAGTTAGCACATCTTACTTCATAGTGGCATTCTTCTTCCACATTGTCTGAATCCTTTTGGCCACATTTTCCACATGTTGTATGAATCTTGCATCTATTCCTATGATGCCCAAATCTTTGGCACTTGAAGCAACTTAGTGGAGCATGAATATATTGTTCCACTGCCTCAATGTTGTACCTGACATTTATTTTTCTATGGATTTGAGGTAAGGATATATGTGTCTGTTGTTATAGTTTCTTCTTTCCTTTTGATCATGATTCTACAGTAATCAGTGTGATTTCCTCAGGTGTGGCCAGAGACAATTCTCTGCTTGTAATAACTCTCTTAGAAGTGTTCAGTCTTTCATGGGGAAAGGTTTTTATTTTGATGTCATGGAAAGTCTTCATCTTGATTAAACTTTCAGTGTGTTTTCTATTTTCCACCTCTACAAACAAATTGCTGTTTCTCAATTTCTTAACTATTTTTGGGTTAATCCTACTGGATGATCTCACTGGATAATCCTACTGGATGATCTCACTGGATAATCCTACTGGATAATCTCACTGGATAATCCTACTGGATGATCTCACTGGATAATCCTACTAGATGATCTCACTGGATAATCCTACTGGATGATCTCACTGGATAATCCTTCTGGATAATCTCACTGGATAATCCTACTGGATAGTACTTTTTCAATCAAGAAAGGGGAAGGGGGTTTCATTTAAAGATATAAGCGCAAGAAATCTCAGAAATTCAGTATTTAATTCTTTTTCAGAATCAGAGGCTGAAAGAATATCTTTTGGATTTTTTATTTTAGCTGCTCATTATTTTGATGTAGAAAAAATTCACTGCCTGTGCTCCACACCCCACTTTGAGCCCAGCATTGAGATGTCTCAAGGGGGAAACCCAGTCATCTACACAAATCATTATACTTGTATTCAAGAGAGACTCTGAGCACTTGTTAAACTATTTGTTGCACTTCCCAAATAAGTGAACAAACTGGTATGTTTACAGCCATATCTAAGTCTAGATCTCTTCAAACCAATTGACCCTCAGCCTTTGCCTTCTAATGCCTATAAATTGGATAGAGATGGTATTTTATCCGAGTGTATATTTGGGGTATTGTATTTAGTTATAAAGTACTCCATAAATTGATATAGTTATAAATGCTAGGGCCTTGTCATGAGCAGTCGATTGATTGGATCAGGCCTTTCTGACCACCCGTCTAGTCCAAGTAAAGGCCAAAGTGGTGTGTTGTGAATCAGAAGTATCTAATCCTGACTCCTGAAGCCCTCAACCACCAGGATCTCATCTCCAGACATTACGGGTCACCATCTATGGCAAACAGGTGTACTCATTTGGAAAGGGGGGGGTCTTAACCCCCTGCAGAGGTGCAGTCGGAGTATTCTGAAGCTCCAGCTGACAGGATGGAAAAAGTACATTGGAAGTCACTGATTAAGCTTTTAGTTTCAAGGTACCAAGTCAACCTGTTGTTGACCATTCTCTCCATAGTTTTACATAGGCAACTGGTTAACGCTATCAACCTGTAGTTTTCAGGGTCTTTGTGATCCTTTCCAGGTTTTGAAACCTGAATGATTGTCTCCACATTTCTAGGAAGTTGCCATTCGTCCATGTGTTATTATAAAATTTTAATAACGATTGTAATGATTCTTGGGGTATTTTTTTAATGAATTCATAGTGGATATCATCAGAACCCACAGCTGTATTGTGGGTTTTCTTTAAAGATTTATTTAGTTCCTCCAGACTGCAATAGCTCTCGGCATTATTAGGTCTGTTGTGTTGTTACTAATTTCCAACGGAGAGGATTTTTGTCATTACATTCTGAGTTTTGTAGGACAATTGACTGCTACTGCATGTGTCTGCCAGTACCTTCCAGGAGAAATCCATATAAATTGATGGATCACATAGGGATAAATCTATTGCTGAGTAGCTACCAGTAAATGGATTTATGTAAGTTTTATCACAATAAATGTATAAATTGTTGTTATTAATTATTGTTTCTAAGGTCCTTCCCTTTTGGCTTGTGTCTTTACAATCCCATATGGTGCTGTGACAGTTAAGGTCCCCTCATATCATAAAAGGTGCAGGGAATTTTCTTATGATTTCATGAATGCCAGATTCATTTACTTGTTCATTCGGTAGGATGTAATCTGAGAAGATGTTTATTGTCCTGTGTAAGATCACTTTAACAGCTGTAAAGTAATTGTTAAATTTATTTTAGTTTGAGGTACATCATTCCTAACTAGGATCAATGTAGCGCCTGACACTCAAAGCCCAGTGTTATGTGTGTAGTTGTATTGATGGCATTCTTTTATATTCATTTTTCTTAAGGAACGTTTCCTGAAGGCAAACAACTGCTGGTGACAGGTTTGTTATTAGCAGAAGCAGTTCATTTATGTTTGCCTTTATTCTGCAACAGTTCCATTGGATTATGTGATAAATGATTGCTAAATGTTTTCGGGCTTTAGCTTAGTATGTAGTTGTGTTTTAATTTTCCAAGGTTTTGGCCATTTGTGGGTTCTGGCTTTCCACTTCCATTTCTTCCAGTTTGTCAAATCGACTTTGGGTAGGAATTTGGTCACTGTAAAATTTTGGCTTTTGTTTAGTTGGTTCCATATTTTTGGGAGATAAGTTCTTAAATCAATCTTTAATGGTTTTTGGTGGACAGATAGGAGAGTGTTGTGACCTTTGCTTTGTAGGAGATTTTGTATTTTTTGGAGGAGAGGTTTGTGTTTGTATGGAAAGTTTTGTATTTGTTTTTTCTTTATTATTTCAATTGTTTCATTGGCTTTCTTTTGTCGTTCAGTTTGTACTACTTCCTTGGAGTCTTTTAGGTGCTTTTGAAATTGGTGCCAGACATTTGGTCCTAAGTGTATGATTCACAGATAATAAAGAAAAGGATTCTATGGAGAGCTATGATAAAGTACATCATGAAAAGATGTGGCATAAAATTAAAGAAAAATATTTGGGAAATCATCACCTTCCAACAACTGTTTGATCTTTGTACAACACAAATGCTTTCGGGTTTTTTTCTCGCTCATTTCTTTTGGCAGTCATCATGGTCTCATGTCAGAGGTGACATACAATTGATGAACTGACCAGCCAAAACCAACTAACAGAGATTCAAATAACTGAGTCAAAGGAAATAATAATTAA
This sequence comes from Acanthosepion esculentum, assembly GCA_964036315.1. Classification (NCBI taxonomy): domain Eukaryota; kingdom Metazoa; phylum Mollusca; class Cephalopoda; order Sepiida; family Sepiidae; genus Acanthosepion; species Acanthosepion esculentum. The sequence continues at coordinate 25,336,557 of OZ038485.1, read as the reverse complement.
CAATAAATACTTTGCAAACACAATATGAATCAAATTGATGCGTTTGAACTTTGAAAAAGTTCAACAACATAGGGAAACCTGAATCAATGTATAAATCCAAATAAGAATAAAACTTACATCTGATACTGTAATCAAAATGACAGATTCATTTAAACTTGGTAATCTGACCTGCCCAGTACAATTGGAAGTGGATGCTGTAATTCTAGAAAAGAATGAAAATATTAACAATCAGTATCAGTGATGAAATATAGTAAAAATTAAAAATAAAAACTATGAACAACAATGTTAAGAAGAAAAAATATTCAGACAATTGAAAAGGATGTTGCAATAACTATTACTCCATGTCCAGTAATGGCCACACTAACTTGGTAAGTATTAAACACAATGCCTGGTCCTGTTTCACTGGATGCCCATGTAAACTGACCAACTGAGATGCAAATATTTAGAGATTTTTCCTTTGCTAAAGGTTCAATCTTCTTTCTCTCAACATTCAGATATTGGAGGTTTTTTGCTTTCTAGCTTGTTGGAACTCCTCCTCTGTAGTTCCTGTTTTGAAGAACTCTGGAGAATAATCTGACCCTTCAAATTATCACACCATTAATGCTTTTTTGGCAAAGTACTCGAGGCTCTAATCAATGCCAAATTAGTTAAGCATCTTATTTTGCATGGCCACCTTTTAGATAAACAATATGGCTTCCATTTCACCAGGTCTACAACCAATGTGTTAACAGCCATCACTGATTTTGCCCATCAAGCTTTAGATAAGAATGACAAAGCTCAAGATGTGGTTCTAAATATCTCAAAAGCATTCAAGAGGGTTTGATATGATGGCCTTCTCTGCAAGCTCAAGGGCTATGATATCCCAGAACAAATATTTGGCTTGTAAATTTTAACACCACCAAAACTTCTTTCATTTTATCATCACAGAGAACCTTTTCTGCCTGCCATTAGAATAGCTAATGCTAACCTCCAAGCGAGCAAAACTCTACACCTTCTTGGGTTCATATTTTCCAGACAGTGGAGTGACTATATTGAATCAATTGCTATATCTACTGTAAAGACAATTTTTCTCGTCAAAATTCATCATGCACATTTATAAATCTACCATTCATCGGTGCATTGAATACTGTTGCTTTATTTGACTTAGTGTTCCTGTTGTGTATCTCAAGATTCTTGGCAAAATTCAAAGAAGGGTCTGTAATCTAATCAATTTTGATCAGGCATCTCAACTTCAGTTACTTTCTCACTGATGTGAAGTGGCTTCCCTCTGTCTTCTCTACAAATATTTTCATGGCAACTGTTCTGATAAGCTTTTCTCCTCAGTGTCTCGACTGCATAAATTTAAGTGTGCTACTAGATTTTACTGTAAAAATAGTTAGACGCAACTGTCTCTTCTATTCGAAGAGTTTCTTTTCTCACACTTCTCACCTGTGGAACTCCTTTCTGATTTCTTTCTTCCCTACCACCTACAATCTTCAAAAGTTTAAATGCAACATCAATCATCATTTTCTGTATTCCTGACCTCTGTTCCTTTTTTTTGTCCACTCCTCACTCCTAAAGTTTTCTTTTCTCTTTCACTCCCTGTGTATCTTAATGACATTATCACCTTGCTTGGGGTGAAATGATTAAAAAACAATTCATCAATGTTTCCTTGGTGACAAAAAAACATTTTATGTATTGTTTGCTCTATTTCCAAATCCAGATAACAAAAGGAATCTGATTTTTTTTTTCCAATTCACTTATTACATTATGCTCAAATATTCTTGAACCACAATAAAGTCACCCATGTGTACTACTAAGGCACCCTAGAAAGATCTCTTATGCTTCCAGAAGAAGAATGCCTAAAATTTGTGCTTTTATCCTATTGATTCAAAATGGTATTTTACTCAAAAATACCAGATCCTTGCAGCACCCCCAAACAAATAAGCAACGATGTTCAAATTCCATTTGCAGACAGTTAGCCCATGATGAGGTGGGGTCTATTTGCAGGCAGTTAGTTCCCTGTGATAAGGGAGAGTCCATTTCTGGACTGTGATAAGGTGGGAGATGTTTGTGGGTAGTTAGCCACCTGCGATAAGGTGGGTTCCATTTGCAGGCTGTTGGTCACCTGTGATAAGTTGTGTCTGACCACAGTGATTCAAACCCTGCAGCAACATCTCCCTCATTAGACTAACAAGGAAAAGTTGAGAGTTTGTGAAAACTTGGACAAGTTTTGACTTTTCCAACAAGTAAAATCTACCCTAGTAAAGAGACAAACAAATACTGGGATCTGACTGAAAAAAAGTTGCATGTGCACACATATACATACATACATAAAACTGCATCATTTTTTTTTTATTCCTCTTGCTTTACTGTATTTTCCAAAAACCTGTTCCTTTTCTTGAGAGTCCAGTACTTTGTACAATATATTGCTTCCTTTAACAGGAAATATACCAGCTTGCAAACTGATTCATCTCTAACTCACTACTATCTGAGGTAACATTTGGCAAGAGAGTTTATACCGTTTGTATATCTAAGACTTTTACAAATGATCACCACCAGACATTTTGGGTAATCCTTCTGCTACTGCATTTGAATGATGCATCTCAAATTTCTACCAAGTAACATCAGAATTCTCATCAGTAGGAATTTCTTTTATCCCATGATTGACTTTTTCAAGGTTGTTTCAAATTAAATTGGAGCTTGCCATGACTTCACGTTCATCATAAGTCTATTCCCTCAAATTGATGCTCCAAAAACAGTCTTATATTCACTTTTATGCAGGTTGATGAATCTTTACAAAATTTCTTTGTCTTCTTTATTCCCTATAATGACACAGTCTTCTCCACCTTTTTGAATTATTTTTTCATGTAAAATACATGATCTCCTGTCTCAGAAGGCAAATTGGAAACAATTTTTGTCTGCCATTTTAATACATCTCCATTTCTTATAAACTTATATTTGCAATCAGAATGATAAAGTTGAAATTTTTTGGGTTACCTAATGAGGAAAGAAGGCTTGAAGGAGAATTTAACTCACAGGGTATACTGAAAGCAAGAGAAGCAAAGAAAACAGAAAGTAACCTACGCAATGACTTTGTGAATGGATGGCAAAACAGAGACAAAGAGTGATGGTGTAGAGAATTGTGATTGCTTGTGTCCTGAAAGGACTTGGCATATAAAAGAAGAAGAATCCTTTAGATTTAAGCCCACATTTTTCATAGAATATCTTTTACTATATGAATGCAATGATACATCTGATACTAGGGTTCTCATCTTTTGCACAGCGAATTTATTCTGTTTCAATAATATATTCACTTAGCTCAAGATTATTAATATCAACAACATTTATCAATTCAATAATCTTTTCACTTCTGGCATGTCCAAATTGTAAAGTAATCTTTTTTTCACTATTTTTTTCTCTTCTAGAGAGTACATCCAACAGCAATTCACTAATTCCATCTGGGCCAAGATTTCTTCTTTTATTTTTTAAGCTACGGGAACTGCATCATGACTGCTTGAGGTAAAAATCAATGGAATGGTTTGATCTAACATTGTCAGTTTATTAGCACTGAAATCAATAATTGTTCTTGTAGCTTTCATGGAAACCTTGCCGAGTAAGAAAGGTATGCTGACTGTAGCCACATCAGGCTCGATAGTTATAGACATCATTAACAACTGCTATAGACGATGACACCTAAGAGATTTTACATAATTTCCACTGGCAAACCTTAAAGCATATATTACCTTGTTTTCAGTTTCACACACACAGCATCTTTCTCTGGCAGGTGCTTCAGGTAATTTTCATACCAGACTGGCACAATCTAGGAAAGCTACATTCATTCATCTACAAACAACTAAATAGCTGTGATCAACTTCTTTTCAAAATAATGTTATTTCCTTTTCACTCAATGTAAAGTGCTTTCACATATGACACAACTAGTGGGGATACCCAGTGTTACTACAAAGATCTCTGAATAATAGGTTATTATTGACAATTTATTGATATTTTTCAGCCATCTTATGGATAATAAGTTTTATTCAATCTTTAAAAAATAAACTTCATTATTTTTTATCATTTGTTACAAAATAACTAAAATTTAGGAAAATACCACACTACAAATACCACACTCACGGGGAGCGTGGGGGGCTGAGCATCCCCATATTTATATTCAAAAAGACACAATTTTTTTTTTATATAATAACATAAATACTCTGTTAATGTTGTTTTCGAACAAATCAAACTTAGATAAAAGTTCATTAGCCTTTTTTCAAATTATTATTAATAAAAAAAGTAAATAATCTTTAAATACTGTTTATTTTAACATTGAAGTCTTGAGTTATATTTAATTATTAACGGCTACCATACATCACAAAAGTGGCGATGAGGAATTTGCATTAAACTCAGGCAAGAAGTAAAAAAAACCCATCTTAACAGGATATTCAGTGAATATTTACCACTTCAGAAAAGTGACAACACATGAAGCCACAAATTTCACAGAAGTACAAATAGATAACCTGGCGAGAATATTCAAAAATCAATTCAGTGGACTACAGAAAAAATGGAAGAATTAAAGTCTGTCATGGGTCAAATGTTGGAACAACAATTGCAACAACAACAGAAAGTTCTGGAATTATTATTACATAGAACTTCACTCAAAAGAACATCAGATTTATTCACTCCAGTTGCTGTCAACAATTCAATTAGTGAATTTTTATACAATCCAGATGGAGGAATAACATTTCCAGCATATTATAGAAGATACAAAGAAAGCTTCAAAAAGGATTGTTTGCACGGGGATGATGGAAAAAATTTCACTTATTATTAAGAAAACTATCTTCTGCGGAACATGAAAAGTACGTGAATTTTATTTTGCTAAAAAAAACCATGTGAGATAAATTTTGATGAAATTGTATTAATTCTGTCGGAAATTTTCAGTGATAGGAGCTCACTATTTAACACACGTTGGCAATGTGTTGTCTTAGTAAAGGATGACAATGAAGATTTTGTCGCTTATGCTGAAGTAGTGAACTGGGAATGTGAGAAATTTAAATTGAATTAACACCAAATTTATCCAAAAGTTCAATATTTGTACAAGGATTAACTGCTAATAAGATAATATAGATAATATTAGAGATGCATTCAAAATTAACCCTCCAGAAAATAGCTAAAGAGTGTCAGCGCATAGTTAACCTGAAACTCGATACTGCAAGGATTGAGGAACGAGACATTTCACACATATGTAATACCCAACCATTTAAGAAAAAGAACTATAGACCTTCTACAACACCTAAGAGAGCATTCAAAAAAGATTATACACCTTTTGTCAATACCCAATGCTTGCCATGATTGTGGTGGTAAACATTTTAAAAGTGATTGTATTTTCAGGAACAAAAAAATGCTATGAATGTGGGAAGATTGGACACAAATTTCCTCATTGTAGATACAAAAAATGGGAAAAAGAAATAGAAGAACGTATGTGAACATGGTAAATACCTTATGTAAAGAAAAAAACTTAAAGGAAAAACTACAAAGAAAAATTTATCAAACGTGTCTTTAACTGAGCTAGAAACATCTCAAAAGAGGAAATTTGTCTTTGTTAAAATTAATAATGTAAAGATAAAACTACTACCACTGGATACAGGGTCTGATATCACCATTATCAATGAACAGACATGGAGAAAAATGGGTAACCCAGTTTACTATAAAAAAAAAAAATTACTCATGGAGTTACAGGGAAAATAATTGGTCTTTATGGGTCAGTTCACCTGCAACATTTTTTTTTTTTTTTTGCTTGAAAAACTAAAAAGCAATTTGTGGTAAAGAATACAACTAATTTATTTGGAACAGATTGGATTGCATTATTTGATCTGTGGAACTTTCCAATTAATTCATTCTGCAACAAAATAAATGTTGCTACCTCTGGTATTAATACAGCAGCCGAAAAAATTTCTCAGGTTTAGGTAGATGCACTAAAACAAAAGCTAAATTTGAAGTAATAAAAAAAAAAAAAGAAAAAATGTAACACTGGTTTTCAAATCAAAAAGAAATGTACCTTTCATGGTATTAGAACCTATTAATAAGGAATTAGAAAGACTGGAAAAATTAGGAGTTATATCAAAAGTAGACACTATTCTGAATGGGTGGCACCAGCAGTTTATGTGAAGAAAAAAATTAAAATCCATGTATGTGCTGATTTTTCAGTGGGATGAAATGAAAGTTTGAAAGAATGTAACTAGCCATTACCAAGTCAGGAAGAAATTTTGCCAAATTAAATGGTGGTAATTTTTTTCTAAATTGGACCTTTCAGATGCTTACGTACAAGTAGACGAAGCATGTTTTAAATTTTTAACAATTAACAATCATATAGGACTGTACAAATTTAACCGACTTCCTTTTGGTATAAAGGTAGCACCAAGCATATTCCAACAGATTATGGATACAATGCTTGCAAGTTTGAATTGTGCACAACTATATTTGGATGATGTAGTTATAAAAAGTGAAACCCGAAACCAGAATATGGAAATTGTGAAAAAAGTTTTTGAAAGAATTAAAGAATTTAACATCAGTGAAGAAAGTGTGAACTATTTTTTTTTTTTTTTTTTTAAGCGTATCACCCCAAGCAAGGCTGGAGGCCACTATCATGCAAGGGGTTATAGAAGGGTTGGAGGAAGAGCAGATAGGAGTGGTAAAGGAGAGGATGTGAGCAAAGAGAAAGACAGTGGATCGATCAAAGCAAGGGGGTTACAGAAGATTTGGAGCGAGAGCAGATAGGAATGAAAGGTGAAAGGATGTGGAGAAGGAAAGTGGATAGATCAAGGCAACTGGAGATGTCGATTGACGTTAGAGTGAAATACCTAGGACAAATTATGAACACAAATGGATGACGACCAGATCGTTCAAGGGCAAGCGCAATAAATGTATCAAAGTTACAAGCATTTTTAGGGTTAGCTAATTACTATCATGTGTATATACCAAACATGCATAAATTAACAGCAAATAAAATAAAATAAAATTATTGAATAACTTGCTAAAGAAAGACATCAAATGGGATTGGTTAAATAAATGTCAAAGTGTTTTCGAAGAGATCCAAAAAAATCCTAACATCGGATTTGTCGCTAGCTTATTTTGACCCTAAATTAAAGATTGTGGTTGCAGCAGATGCAATCAAGACAAGTATTGGAGTGGTGATACTATACAAATATGAAGACAGAACAACTAAACCAATATCTTATACTTCAAGATCGTTAATAGCAGCCGTTTTCAGCTGCTATTAACGATCTTGTAGCACGAGATATTGCTTTAGTTTGTTCTGTCCCCAACTACAGCCAGATTGAAAAGGAAGCAATCATTATCATATTTATTAAAAAAAGTTTCACAAGTTTATTCATGTTGGACAATTCACACTACAGACAAATCATCGTCCATTTATGGATCAAAACAAGGTGCTCTCATGCCTACAGCAAATAGATTGCAGTGCTGGGGCACTATCTTATAAAATGAAGTTTCTACCATCCAAAAAATTGAGACATGCAAACAGACTGTCTAGATTAATACCAAAATTCTGCAAACTACTAGAGGACACAGTAATTGCAGTGATAAGGGCTGAAAATGAAATTAAGAATAAAACTGCCCATTTATGGATCAAAACAAGGTGCTCTCATGCCTACAGCAAATAGATTGCAGTGCTGGGGCACTATCTTATAAAATGAAGTTTCTACCATCCAAAAAATTGAGACATGCAAACAGACTGTCTAGATTAATACCAAAATTCTGCAAACTACTAGAGGACACAGTAATTGCAGTGATAAGGGCTGAAAATGAAATTAAGAATAAAACTGCCCGTAATATTAGAGGAAATAAGAGTTAAAGTGGAAAAACATGACTTTATAATGAAAATGAAGAAACAACTGAGATTTAAAGAAAAAAATAAAGGTATTACTGGAAGCAATTCATTTTCAATATGTGACAATGTACTTATTATGTATGCAGAAAGAATTGTGATACCAGCATCATTGCAAAAAGAGTTTCACATAGGACATCCAGGGACTTCAAAAATGAAATCCTTAATGAGGTGTTATATGTATTGGCCGAAAATGGACCAAGACATTGAAAATTTAGTAAAATCATGCAGAGGTTGCGCTCTGGCAGTGAAATCACCATCTATTAAATTTCAACCTTGAAAAAATATTGTAAAGCATAAATGTTAAGCATTCTTCTGAAAGCGTAAGAGAACTTCTTAAATTTTTAAGCCAGTTTGTAAGCAAAAACCTGCTGAAATTAGGTATTTCTGTAGATTTTTTCAAACAATCTTTAAAACTAAATGCTCAAAAATTGGTAAAAACTATGAATTTTTGGTGTCAGTGCCTATCACATCAAACACCAGCTTTCACACTGAGTGCAATGTTGTTGGTCTAAAAAAGGTGAAAAAACAACCTGCCCTAACTACAAATATACAGAAGCCTCCAATATTTTTAGCTACATGACAATAAATCCACTAACCTGTTTGTGCGCAGTTTTTGCAATTGTTCTGTGCTATCACTCTGCACTTTCTGCACCATCTTCATCAGTCTGTTTGTCTCCTTCCTTGTGTACTGCTGCAGTTCCAGTTGTTGACGACATGATTGCCTAAAAAAACAAATTTGGAAAAAAGCTATTCTTATTAGAAACATTAAGAAAAGAATGCTGCATTGCTATATGGGAGTGAAAGCTGGGCAATTTTGCCACAAGTGAGAAAAAAAGACTTCAAGTAATGGATGTGATTCTACCAAAAAAATGTTGAGAATGACATGGACAGAACATGTGAGTAATGAGGAAGTTCTTAAAAGAATAGAAACTACAAAAACCTGTTCATAATAATAATAATAATAATAAAGAAACTGAAATTTGGAGGACAAAAGAATGCTTGGAGAATTTAACACTCATAAGACATCAAAAACAAGAGATACAGAAAAAAACAGCAAGTAACATACTTGACAAGTTTGTGTAAATGGATGGAGGAACATGTACATGTACACTAAGTATTGCTGAGAGCAGCAAGTGAGAGAAAGCTGTGGAGAGCCATTATCACCCACACACTAATGATACAAGGCGCATCCAGAAATACATCCTTCCATAATATGTTCTTCTGCCTGACAAAGCACTAAAAACTTAAATCAATATTTATCAAAATGAGAAATAATAACTGACAATCACAGTCTCATATGCATGTATGTGTGTCAAAACAAAGTATGGAATGGATTGATTATTTTTTCTTTATCAGCCATAGACACTTATATTTTTTTACACTGGCCATTTCTTGTTTTGACATAATGAGTGATGACCCATAACAATGCTTGATAGGGGTTAACAAATACATTACATATTTTATGGTATAGAACAGGAAAGACATGTCTTGAATGTGTTTTATGATTGGAATCAAATACAGAAAAGTAAATAGGTTACAAGATTCTTTAAAGGATAAAACAATGAATGTTAACTTGGAGATAACCTAATACAACTAGGTATGAACTTGTACTCACCTGCTACACTTAAGAAAGTAGGGAAAAGAACGATTACAAGTAATAAATTACTTCCTTGGCAAAAGCTAAAATTATCCCTAAAAATTCTTCAGATTAAGTTGTTTTCAGAAAGATTTACCTATCAGGTTGATCTGCTTCTTGAGCAGATTAAAAAAGCTTTGATAAAGTTCACTAAATCACTATGTTGTTTATGCAAAGATATATTAACCAATGGTCTTACTGGAAGAAAGTTTTGGTTAAGTAGGTTATCAGAATTCAGTCAAGCTGGCCATATGCTTTCCAGAACACAAGAGATCTTGAGAGAATGCAACTTTTGGTCAGATTGAAACCAAAACATCATTGGTAAGAAGCTGGCAGCTCTCCAATATTCTGATATTCCTAACCATATCCTACACATGCTCATAATCTGTATTGACTTGCTCCTCTTACATCCATAAGACATCATTTAGTAACCCTCTACCATGAGTGGCTCTTGGGTCTTGTATTAAGTAAACATTAAAAAATATATATTTATCTATTACTGATAATTTGAAATAATGTAAACTTTAAAATATATATCCTATCAATGATATCACAGATTATGTGAAGCTTATTTTAAAAAGATTTAAATTTGTTTATTCCAAGTAATATTTAAAATTACTTTCAACTTTGGTGAAGGTGACAGCCTGATACAAGTCAATAAGTCAATCAAAGAAAGTTACACAAAAATGGTAGCCCCAAGAACTTACCGCATTTTTAGAGCCAGGTAGACAGCTGGGTTCACTTTCCCAGTTTCACCCATCCCAATAGGTTGGTCATAGTGATCTCGATTCAAGTTGTGTTGACGGGCAAATTCAATAAAAATTCTGAAGAATAAAAACAAGGTAATTTATTGTATTTTCTCATGGTGACAATGATCACCCCAATGTTGAATTAAGTGATTGGGTTTCCACTTCCTTCTAAAGTATTCTCATTCTATTTCAATCCCAGTATCCCCTTGCATCTTAGTGGCATTATCACCTTGCATTAGGTGTGAATTGATTAAAGAAATATATATATTTAATAAGCAATACTGTTATGTTTATATAAATAATTTGGTTTTTATGGCACGTCAACACTTGAACATATGGACGAACCAAGTCCTTTTCAAGAATTCTTATCTTTACACTAAGTAAAAAATAGCAAACAGCTGAGACATTCCATGCCAACTCAGTCAAGTTCCAACACCATTCCTCTCAGATTATCCCTACTTTTTAACCATGATAAGCTACCACAAATTAAGAACAAGTGAGGAATTTTATCTCTAGATATTCATAGAACACCATTTTTGATGCATCTGAAGATTTTCCCATTTTCCTCAATTGAATGATATTTTTTGCCATTTTTTTTCTCATAATGGGATTACATATTAAATTATAAGAATTCAATGAATTTTGATCCAAGTGGCTTGAAAATTCGCATCCTTATATTTTTGTTTTTACCCAAGGAATCCAAAAATGATACTTAAATGATAATGAAACTAAAAGAAAACCTATTTTGGCTTGGAATGATTTATATTACTTTTATAACTAAAACTAATGCCAACATATTTTTGGAGCTGACAAAAATGTAACTGTTGGTACAATGCAGCAAAAAGTAATGTGATTTCTTTAATAAGCAAGTTTGGAACTTAGAAAAGGCAAAGACATCAGATTGAATAATGTGACCTTCATACTGAATTTTAAAATATCATTATCACTATCATTTTTTTCCATATTTCTATGTAATACTATGAAGCTGCCTCAATAAACTGTTCCTTATTTGAAAAATAAAAACCATAAAGTTAAATGAAGCATCAATATGAACAATTGATATGTAAGCCTTAGCTTCAAATATTAAACAAAACAACTTCAATGATATAAGAGAATCTTTAAGATTGCACAACTTGTTACAAAAATGTGTTTTCACAAAATTTCTGTTTCAAAGTGAATTTGGAGCCAAATCATCATAAAACTATTTTGTGAAAATTCAGTTTGATAAGTGGAAATTAAAATCAATTCAGAGGAGGATTTAGCACTTAGTTATTAGGTATATGGCTCCATGGAGGTCCTTATTTTGGAACATATTTTCATGAAGTAGCATGGTACCTCAATAAATATATTTTAATGTTTAGCACTCTGCATTATTAATATCACCCTTTCTACTGCATTCTTTTTCAAGTCCTATAAATTGCAGTATCTGTATTGTTAATTTCACTCAAGGTTGTTTTCTTTTGCCATAGCAGGATATGGAAACACAACTATGAAGTTCAAACAAATTCAAATTCAATGATCAGAGTCACCTTCAGTGACAGGATAAACTTTTTGTACCGAAAATGAAGTCATATACAGAGTGATAAAGGTTAAATGGACAAACAATTTAGATTTAGTAATCTTGCAATAGGTCTATAAAGAATGAAACTGGTCTCTCTCTTTCTTTCTTTTTTTTAACAGAAAAAGACTTATTTTGAAAATGGGTTCCTTCATTGCATTGCTGATATTATTACCACAATGTTTTGGCTTCTCTTGTGAGCAGGCTGGTTCTGCATTGCAGGCTCAATTAGACTTCAATACAAAATTTAAATGTCATTTGGCAATCTTTATACTTTGAAGTACATCAGGAAGTAGGGTACTTACTTGATCCCAGAACCATATACTTACCTCTAAGTACCACCAAGTTATTGGTTATTCTATCAAACTCAGGATCTGGCATGCTCAAAACTAAGTCAATTTATGTGTGGGAGTGCACGAGTCACCTCTCATAAAAAGTTTGAACAAAGCAGAAAGGAGATAAAAATTGTTTTATGAAACTTATTCATGTACTATAAGTCTATTTGAGAAGCTATAATTTAAAATTTCATGTATCTGACTACTATAAAAACACAGGAACTTTGAGTAGAGAGGTATCAACTTGAAAGATTGCTGGTTTACTGGACAAAGAATGTTCTAGCAGTATTGTAATTAAAATATCATTTACACATTATTACATCTCAAATGACCCAAATAAATAAAACCATTTATAAAGTCATAAAAATTACTAACTTGGTTTCTTCCATGTGTAAAGCAAGAACATTACCACAGATACTAAATATTCGTTCAATCTGAGGTTTGTAGAGTGAGCCTTGGTTAGCAGGGATACCACTCACCTGTGAGTAAAGAAAATCATGCATCAAAATTTTAAAAAGGAAATTGTCAGACTATTTAAACCAACAGATCAAACCTATATTACAGACTAATTAAAGCAGCTACATTATCTTGATTAATATTTTATTAGATGAGGCATTGTCAACTATTAATTTTTTGACTAGTATTTCTTTAATCTTAGTTGCTTTTCATTGCAACTATTTAGACTACCAATCTATGGCTATGAGTAAACTGCATGGATAAGAAATAATGGTTGACAAGAGAAAAAAAAAAGTCATGTTAGTAACACTAATATACCAAGTGTATGTAAAAATAAATAAAATATTGAATTATCAAGAAAAAAAAGTAATTTAGTCAAATTTTAGCATCCTACTTATATATAGCTAGATTTCAACTTTTGCCAGACACAGGCTTTTTTGAAGACTTCCAATAGACTGTTACCAAGAGACTATTCTTTATTTCCAACCTATTCTGTTTACGAATCAACATAGTCTGTTTGAATGTTAGACATGCTTAAATGGCCAGTGTCCATCTCTTTATATCTGTGTTTGTAAATGTGCAGGGCATAGTCTAGGAAAAGTTTAAGTAGACTGGATTAAATTTCCTCCTTGTCGTACTCCTGAGGGGGTTTGAAATGTTTCCATATTGGGGTCTTCGCCAGTCATGTAAGATCTTGTAGATTGACACAGCTCCTCTATTAGATCAATGCATTCAATGGATTCAGAGCTTAGAAGGTAGTTTCTAATGGATGAGAAGAGGAAGTCACTATTGATGTGGTCATATGCTGCTGTAAGGTCAACAAAGCAGGTATACAGTTTCCTCTTAGAAAGGTAAGCAATTTCTTGCAGTTGTTTGATGATATATATGCCATCATTGCATCCCTTACCAGAACAAAAACCAAACTAGCTTGTGAGGAGTTGACTTTCATAAAACTACAAGAGGCTAGTTAATACAGGGTGCACCAGAAATACCTCCCATATGTACCTCCCATAAATAATACCCAAATAATCATAAGACACCATTGTCACTAATGTCTTACCATTATGTGGGAAGTCTTTCTGCCACAACCTGTATAATTTTCATTAATACTTTCACCATGATGGATCCAATTAAGATACCTCTGTATGTACAAGAGTTTTGAGGGCTACCTTTCAGTTTCCATAATGCATTCATGCATGATAAACCTCACTTTTTGGTGATGCATTTCTGACTTCAGACTTCTTTCATAAAATAGAGAAACTTGTTGAATTGAGGAAGAAAGTAAGCTATTCTCAAAATTCAGCCCCAATGTCAAATGATAATTTATTACTTCTTCATGTTTTTTTAATAGCTTTCTTAATTTCCTCATCAGTAAGTTTATTATTGCTTATGTTCGGAGACAGACTTTGTAATGATTGGATATATATTTATATATGTTCGATTTCTGCAGGCATCCTATGTTTAGTGTGGCCAGGGTTGAAATGAGCTTCTCAGTGTTTTTTTGGAGACCAGGACATTTCTTCTGTGGAGGTTTTAATTGTAAGATATTGCTGTGATTTTTCACTTTTCTCCTCATCTTAACACTTTGTCTATGCTGCCTGACTTCATTAATTTCATTTCCAATATTCCAAAGATAATGTTTTCTCAAAGAATTTTTTTTTTTTTTTTTTACTTTGTTGTTTGGTATTTTCCCTTCCATTGTTTCTTTCTTGTATCATTTTTTTTTTCAATTCAGAATTGTCATCACATAGGTGTATCTTTTTCCTTCTAGGTATTCTTGGGATGGTCTCATGTGCTTCAGTTAATGAAGATATAACATTATTTGATTCCTCTCTCTATATATATATATATTTATTGACATCAATTTGGACTGTAGTTTATTACAGAATTCTAAATTTACCCTATCATTTTTAAGGATTTGGATGTTATACCTTGGTGTTTTTGTTGGTTTATGTAGGCAGAAGCAAGTTCTAATAAAAATCAACTAAATTCAAGTTAAGAGAAATACTATTCAAGAATTAATGATGGTGGGTAGGTTAAAAGCCATTTAATAAATAGATGAATAAAATAAAAACTGAGGTGATTCACTGTTTTGTCACATTCTGTTATCATAGAAAATGGACAAAAGTCTGAATTAAGATTTAGAAAAAGAAACTACCCAAGGATAGAGAGCTCAGTCTACCCTGCTATTTAACCCACAGGAGAAGAAAAGCCCAAAGGCATTTGTGCCAAAGTTAAAGCAAGTAGCTAAGCTGGAATTATACAATATTAGTTTTGTGTAAAAGTTTCCATAAAGAAAAAAAAAGAAATTTCCTGGGAACTTTTGCACACAACTGACAAATTAATTTTCTATATTTTAGAATTATTTAAGTGAAATATATTTTTCTGCTCTCAAATATTTCTATTAAACAAAAAGGACTTACAATTAACGTCCAGAAGAGACAGTTGAAATTTCTTAGACACATAATGAGGCTTTTCTCAAGGATTGGAAAATTTGATACTCACAGGACAGATTCATGGCAAGAAGATCAGTGGTAAACAATGCATAACCTACTTAGAGAGCTTGAGTAAATGGATGGTAGAGCAATGTTTAAGCGAGATAATGAAAAGACAAAATGTATTAAGAGCTACAAAGGACAGGAAATTGTGGAGAGTCATGATCAGCTACATCCTGAAGGGACACAGCACATAGAGGAAGAAGAAGAGTAAACAAAAGGTATATTCCTGTTAACATTCAGATAAACTCAAAACAAAAAATAGATTTAATGTAATCATCAAAAAGTGATAAATGATATGCTAATGATTTATGACAAGCTATAATTACCATTGCATATAAAGTTGTTTTAGAGTTGGGGTTATTGTGAGAGCTGCTGTATGCTAAGATTTCATATATAAGATTGAACTGTTCGAGTGTATTGAGTACATTGTATATTTTCAGATGGATGGCTGTAAAACGTCTGTTCAGATATAAATATGCAGCCAATATAACAAAAAAAAGAGCTGATAAATAATATCTCACCATTGCTGTATTGTAAGGATCTTTCCCAGACAGAATCTTCATTGCTTCACATTCATCAACAGAGTCCTTCACAAAGTAATTTGGGTAGAATGCACCACAAATCGTGAGCTGGAATCATAATTTTTTTTCTTTAATAGTAATATTTATTTATTTTTTTTTACTTTCATAATTTTGCAAGCCTAACAAGAAAACATCATTCCCAAACCAATTAATAATGGTTGATAAAAACAAATTATACATAGGTTTATACAAGTTTTAAATATCAATTTGGATTTTTAAAATTGACCTCAACATTAAACAATCAAGAAAATATCTACTTATCAGTATACATGGTATTCAGAATAACATATAAAACTTACACTAATTTTACAAATAAAAGTTGACCCTCTCTCTGCAAATGGAGAGCATTTCTATTAATTTTTTTCTAAGCTTTAACAGCATAAAATGAAACAATACCATTTTCATAGGAAAAATTTTAAAGTTTTCCCAAACCCAAAAAGTAACTTTTACAATATATGGCTGCTGCATTGATTGCAGAAAGAATAAGTTTAATTTTGAAAGGTTACATAAGTTTAGAATAGGTTTGTTAGCTGTTTTCAGTACCTACAAAGAAATATCTGATAGAAAAAAAAATATGCAGAAAGTTAAACAATCAAGCATCAGAGCAGGCAGGTACAGGTTATTTTGATAGTTTTTTTTTTTTTCAAGGCCTCTTAATTGTTCAGGGATCAGAGTCACCTTCAGTGACAGGATCAATTTTTGCACAACAAATGAAGTCACAGACAGAGTGATAAAGGTTAATATAGTGGGTGACAAAAATCAAAAACTGTATTAATGCAAACATTTCATAAAAGGAATGGCATAAATTGAAACCGCTATTCATACAGGCCTTTTGTGAAAAAAAGTAACATGAATTGAAATCTGTACTAATAAACAGAAGTAGTATAAATTGAAAAATATACTCATTACTTTGGTAAAAAAGTGACAGAGATCAAAACTTGTAATAATCCAGGTCATTCCTAAAAAAAAAAAATGGTATGAATTGATACCTATATTAATGCTAGCCTTTCATGAAAAGAAGTGGCATAAACAAAAACCTGTACTAAAAATAAGTGGTGTATATCAAGTATATACTAAAAGAAGTGGCACCAATCAAAATGTCTACTAATACAAAACCTCCATAAAAGAAAAATTATAAAAAGTATCATAAATTGAAAGCTATACTAAGGCACAATTTGTAATAATGCAGGCCTTTTATAAAGAAAAATGGCATAATTTGAAAAAAGTTGCATAAATCAAAACCTGTATTAATGTAACTTTTCATAAACAAAAGTGGTGTGTATCAAAACCTATATTAATGCAGGCCTTTCCCAAAAGGAAGTGGCATATATGAAAACCTGTAATAATGTAATGAATCAAGGTCAACTGGAATCAAGACCCTAAAGTCACTGTAAACTCCACAATCTTTTCATTAGCTGCATAGTACATGCTTCACCAGGGCTAGAGACAGTTTTAATTCAGTTTTTCTTCTAGACTGGTTGTTACACAAGGCTGAAGAGCACCGTCTGTACCACTATTTAACCCATTGCTTGGGTGTACTATTGCTAGCCTTTCATGAAAAAATGGCATAAATTGAAAACTACACTAATGCAGCCTTTTTGTAAAATAAACAGCGTAAATAAAAACATACTAGAAAATCCCTTTTCACCTTCACATTCTGAAAGTTTGGATTCATCAGAGATGGTCTGCCAGCTTTTGGAGTGGGCTGAGGTTAGATACCAAGAAAGTGAGAGAAGAGAGAGAGAAAGATTAGCACCACCTAAATGGAGCAATGGTGCGAGATGTGAAGGGAGTTGGGGTTGAGGGGCAGCTGCATTTCTCGGACTACTCTCCCAAATTTGAAAAATCACTCGAGTAAACATATTTTGAGAATATGGGATTTTAGAAAAAGTTTGATGCTAAGAGTGGAAGATAACTAGACTCCATATAAGCTGGAGGTTTGGACAACTAGAAGAGTCCCCACATTACTGTGACTGGAAATCACGTCATTTATTGAGACCTCGTAAACAAGACCTTGTGCCAGCTCTGAAGACCAGAACTTAGAAATTTAAGGTACTACTAACACAAGCTGCAGACTCCAAAGGGGATCCCAGTTAAAACCAATGTATACAACAAATCATATACAAAACCAAATTGTTGTTACATTTTTAACCCAAGTTAATTATTTATTCCAAAAGATTCTTTTTTGTCCCAGCCATCGACCCATCTTCACTTCAGTTTCCTTCACCCTCTGAGAAAAAAAGAAACACAACATGGCAGAGGAGTGAATGGTCATGAACAGACAAATGCCAGCCAAGTCAAGTGGAACCATGCAAATCATTACGATACCAGCGACAAGCAAGCCATGTGTTAACGAGTGAGGTCAGCTAGATGGTAACCACAGTGGTCTGAAGGAACTTAAAGAGAAACACAGGGCTTAAGCCTACATTATTGGTTGCCGGTGATGAGGATCAACTCGTAGAGTTACACATATGCTCCCAGTTAAAAGTTTGGGATAACACATGAATTTTGGAAGATTTATCCACTAACAGCAACCACATTTGTATTCACATGTTAGAAAAAAAAAGAAGACCATTAAATATAATAGAAGTAAAATGTCTTGTTTTTATCAATACACAGAACAGAGTGCCAATGATTCATGGAACAGTGACTGCCAATGAAACAACTTATACAAGATATAACTGGTAATGAGAAGCATTGGAAATAACCATTTTAAAATATGCCAACACAAATATTGATGTATTAAAAGATAAAATATATTCTTGTAAGTAATATTTAAATAACAAAGAAGAAATTCAATGCTCATTCATGTCCAAGCAGTATTTTTGGTTTTATGCCAGAAAGAAAAACAAAAACATAATTTTAAACATCTAAAAACACAACAGCAAGCAATTCTAAAAATCAGAGACAAATTAGAAAAGTCTTTTAATGAAAATGAAAGAAAATGTTCAGTACATTCATTACTGCTTTGGATCACTGATCCCTGACCTAATGATTTCAGCATTTTATTTAGAGTTATTATTACAAACTCCTGCATACTATTACTTATGCATTATTTTCTTAGACTTATTAAACAACTAGCGGTATAACCCGTCTTTGTCTGGGAATTTTTACTGTTCAATTGGAGCAGTTTAAGTTTAAAGTCAGCCCACCCAAAAATCAATATTAGTAACAACAATTGGGTGCAACTGAGGCACGTCCCCAAATGGGGGGGGGGCGAAACGATTTGAAGGGGGGCTGAAAAGGGCCATTTTTGCGTTCTCAATCTTGTTTCAGCCTCAAGCGCAACAGCAGTTGAAGAGGCGTTACTCCTCAGTCATTGAGTCCTTTGCTCATCATTTTCAGCCTTGTGCGTAGAAGCGTTCAGGTATGCTCTTCTGGAAAGCCGATAGCTACGTTGATCTTTGGACTCAGTGGCTCTGATTAAAGCATTCCGAGAGGCATTTTGAGACAGGCAAACTGTCGTTATCTCTTATTTGCATGGCAGACCTGGCAGCAGTGGTTTTGCGACCTAGACAAGTTCTTTTCTTTCGTGGCATGTCTTAGGCAAGTATGAATTGTCAAATGGAATGTGTGGACAAATACCAGAAGAGAACACTTGTAAAGCTACAGGGATCACTAAGCTCAAATAACTTTAGGAAAGGTTGCAAAAATAAATGTTGAGTAATAAAAAAAGCAAGCTTATTTATTACTACAAAAATTTGCCATGCAAAAACTGGCAGGACAATAAAATAATTTAAACTGGAAACGGCTATAAATGACAATGAAAGCAACACCTTAAAACTGTAGTAGGCTTTATGCAACAGAAAAGGTAACCTGACTTGAGAAAGATTGAATGCTTGTCTAAGAGAAAGGGAATGTGTAATTTGAACTCAAATTGGCACTGAAGAATTATCTATCAAAAAAAAATTTCATCAAAAACTGTGGAAACACATAAATCACATACACACACACACATTTTGAGAATTATAGATTTAAAAAAAAACAATTATCTTAATGTTACTCATCGGCTTTGTTTTTTTTTCTTTTTTCTCTCTCCATACTTGTGTGATATACAATTCAAATCAGGAAATAACTTATGATCTAAATCAAATTTAATGTCAACTAACAGTATAACCCGTCTTTAACCAGGTCTTTTATTACTGGGAAATTTTGCCATTCAATTGGAGCAGCTTAAGTTTAAAGTCATCCACCCAAAAATCAATATTAGTAACAACATTTGGGCGCAATTGAAGCACATCCCCAAATGGTGGGGGTAACAATTTGAAGGGGGGCCTGAAAAGGGAACTGTATAATAATAAATAATATTATTGTAATAATTTAAAGTATTTATTTTTATTAAAGTTTTTATGAAAGATAGATATCCAAGAATATATAGTAAATAGTAAAATGTTGCTGAGAGTTATAATTGACAGGAAGCAGTGGAGAGCCATTGTCACCAATAATTTGGACTCACAACCGGCACTGAAGAATTATCTATCAAACAAAAAAAATTTAATGGAAATCGAATGAAAACTGTGAAAACGCATAAACAACATCTGATCCCCCCACACACACACACATACATACATACACACACACACACACACACACACTTTGAGAGTTATAGATAAGGATTTTTTGTTCTAAAAGAAGTTGATCAGTGGTGGCCTCAATATATACTGAGCACAGCCTAAAAGATACAAAAGTAGATTTTGCACTCAATATCACATCAGAGGAACCAGGTGCATCAGAAGGTTGATCTGGAAGTTGATCTCAAAGCCACCAGGTACATATTCAACCTCTCAGGATGTCAGTGCTTGCCCTGATATATAAACAGGTAGTCAAACCCAACAGCACTTACAACATGCAAACATGAGACAACCAGATGACAGAAGGTATATAAGCACCCTGGCTCAAGACAGAAGATACAAGATCTACATTCAAAGAAAACACCCAAAGCCAACCACCTTTACACCAACATTAATTGAAGAAGTCCAGAGATGAATTGTACGAGAAATTTAGTCCTGTGCTATTAGTCTTTACATTGGTAACTTTACAGTATCACGTGATACATTTGGTCATCATGATAGTTTTTAGAGAAAGAAAAATGCTCTACAAGTCATAATAGAAAAATAACTTGACAGATTCTTTGCTGTAGCTGTTTATATCGGTGTAAATAAAACCAGGGAACGGATGCACATGTGCACCACAGACAATACACAACATGCTGCAAGACACACACGCGCTTCATATGACAATAAACTTATATAAAAATAAATAAATTCAAACCTTAAACAATAATTTTTCTTCTGGATCATTAAGTTCCTTCTTAGAAGATGGGCTTTCCTTTGGTATGCGGATGTTGAATTTTGCTAGACGACATTCCAATTCTCGAATTAAATCAGCTACCTATAAAAAAAAAAAAAAAAAAAAAAAGAGATGAAATTTGTACTGCAGGCAAATGCATTGGAATCAGGGCTGTGTAGTTTATTATTTCAAAATGCAGTGGTTTTGTCATATTTAATAAAGACAAATCACTTCAAAATTATCCTCCTCCTCCACAACTATATTATTATTATTAAAAAAATAAAATAACAAAGGGGATTACATTCTCACTATTATTTTCATCATGCAATTACAAAAATCATATTCCAAGGAAATTGATTATTCCACATGTTATTTAGCCATTTTTAAAGCACATTTGAATTAATATGTTCTTGAGCTTTCCTCAAGTCTTTTATTCATCCAGTTCGATTTTATATCACAGATGGTTTTAGATTTAGTCATCAAATATTCCCGCAAACAATAATCAAAATAAAATCTGGTTGCATGTACTCTATACCCAAAGACCATCACCAGTAATATAATAGAATATTGGTTAAAATGTAATTATAAAAAGCGCAATGATTGAATAATTTGTGGAATGCTAACAAAGACTTAATTCAGAATTATAAAGGTAAGATTATATTAGAGCAATTTCATAATTGTAACAAATATTATGAAATATTTACAAATTATACAAATTCATTTTCATTTCATTTCCAGATCTCCAGATAATTTAAAGAAAAAAAAAGAAAAAAGGCTTACTGAAACCAAAAAAAAAGGAGGAACCTAATAAAAGAGACGGTAAAACTGAAGGAACCAAAAACCAAGACAAAATGAACTGAAGATAAAGACCAAAAATATGGCAGAAAAAAAGAAGACTGAAGGGAAAAAATAAAAAGATCAAAGAGACTGGAGGAAAAAAAAAAAAGATAAAAAAAATGAGGTATAAAAAAAAACACAAAGAGACTAGAAAAAAAAAAGACTAGAAAAGCTGGTGCAAAAAAGAAAAAATCCCCCCACCATAAAAAAAAATGTCCACAAAAAATAAGAAAAATGACCAGGAAAAGAAAAAAGAAACAAAAAGCAGCAGGTAAAAAGAAATAAAAAACAGACAAAAAACGGGCAAGAAAAAAAAAAAAATGTCTAAGAAAAAAAAAAATTACATAAAAACATCTACGAAGGAAAAAAAATAAAATAAATGAAAAATGGCAGCAAAACAAAAAAAAAAGGTATTGAAAAACAGCAGGTAAAAAAAGGAAAAGAAAAAATAGAGGAAAAAAAAAAGATAAATTTTTTTTTTTTTCTGCCTGTAATGTTTATTTCAAGTAACTCATTTTTAATTCTTTTAACAAAAATGGATGAGGGGGGGGACATATCAATGCACATTGTATTTCATACACACACTTCTAATGTTAAATCTCTTAACTTTTTTCATAATTTATACTCTCCAAATGCACAGTTCTTGAGAGAAAAATCGTTTTCCATCTAAAATTTTTGCATATGCTAATCAAAATATATAAAAAACAAAACAAAATGAAACAACTCTGAAAAAATGTCCACAAAAAATAAGAAAAATGACCAGGAAAAGAAAAAAGAAACAAAAAGCAGCAGGTAAAAAGAAATAAAAAAACAGACAAAAAACGGGCAAGAAAAAAAAAAGAAGTAACAAAAAAACAGCTTTACATTTTTTATTACCATTCTACTCATGCACAACTCAAAAGTGAAAAAAAAATTACCTCCCGAATTCTCTTGATTTGAATGAAGTTACTCTTTCCCCACTCAGCCTCTGATTGTCCCCTGCGTTTGAAAATCCCACGAGACCAGTTACTCTCCCATGCCTGTAAAACAGAAGTAGAACAACCAAAAAAAGCAAATGAATAAATACATTTTTAGTTAAGTGATAGTTTTATTCTAAAAGTTTAATATAGTTCTTTCAGAATTTCTGGGATGAGGAGGTATTTATACTATTTACAGTCTGTTACTTAAATTAGTCTATCACTAAGACGTTGCTCGTACAATTCAAGATACCACTACTTCAATCTGCTGTTCTTGCTTTCCGAACACTTCAAAACGTAAAATCCGTCCCCCTTCTCGCTACTTTAGCTCTCTTTTATCAGGCCAACACCGCGGTCAACCAACCAATCAGCATTCTTTGCTTTTATTCTCAGTTACCCAGGTAAATAGCCTCCTCCAGTTGAACCAATCAGCACATGACTTGCTATTGGTCGAAGCATGCCAAACTATACAAAAACCCTCATTACCACACATACTGCTGGAATTGCTAGATGGGAGAGTAATGCCATTTCCAAAGAGCAAACTTGCCAATGCCATGTGCCGCACATCGAGGTAAGACCCTTATTTTCCTATACACCAGGCTTGCTTGCTTCTGTGGGACAGTTCACCACCGCAGTCTGACTAATGTCCTCAACTTTGTTGTTGTAATCACAATGTTTTGGCCATTGTGCACTCTAGTCTTCTTCAGGTTTATCTCAATCTTAGTAGCCTTCAAGGAACTTCAAATTAAACATTTCATTCAATCTATGGGGTAGATTGTTCTCATTCCACTGTCCATGTTGAGATTTGTTATGAAAACACTCCCATGAGTGCTCAGGATCGCCTCGTCAGTGATGTTATGACTTGGAGTCATGGCAAGTTTCGGGTCTTCCAACATCATGCTTGCTCGCCCAAGAGACCCTACCGAAACAGTACTATTCCGGCAGACGATCCTGAAACAAACAAAAAAAAAAATATACGCGAAGCACACAACAAATGGACTCCGCCAATAAATGCCACTGCTGACCAATCACCACCGACTTACGTCACTTCCTCCTCAGCTAAGACGATACAAAAAAAGACTCGACGGCGAGCTCGTCTTTTTCCTTCGTCTTAGTTTGACCACGCGGATCGTCCTTCATCTTCAATGAACAGTCTGACATAACAGGTAAGTAAAAACAAGAAAAGTTTCCTTTCATATGAAATGTTACATTACCCCCCCCCCCCAAAAAAAAGACCACGTTCGTAGGTCATAGGAATTATGATCGCTAATTGCTTTCCTTTCCCACCACTCCCATTTCTTCCTTCCCTCCCTGCCCCTCCTCTCTCCCCTCCCAACTAAGAATGCAGAAAAAAAAAGAAAAAAAAAACACAGTTAGGACTACCAAGGTGACATTGTTAAAAAAAAAAAAAAAAAACTTTAAAAGAGAAAAATAAAAAAAATAAATGGACCCTCCCCCAAATAGCGACTCAGGTCATCCCTCTATGTATCTCTTTTCCTCCCAACTGCCCCTCAACGCCCACCAATCCCCGTCGTAGAGCTCCATGGAACAGATCTTTTGATCCATAGCCATTTTGAGGCTTTTTCTGCAGCTTCTGATAGGGCCCTGATTGCCTTTCTCTTTTTTATTCCCCTGACTCCAAGCCGACTTAGAGCACTGCATACAGATCTTCCTGCAAAACCTCGGCATCCGATTTCAACTGGAAGGCAGGTCGTCCGCCATTTGTTAGCTCTGCATCTCTCAACTAGCTCCTGGTATTTCTCCAGCTTTCTTTCAAAGGCTTCTTCCAAATTCTCCTCCCAAGGTACTGTAAGTTCGAGCATTATGACCTGTCTGGAGACAGTCGACCAGACCAATAAATCCAGGCGCAGGGACGATGTCGTGATCTGCACCGGGATATTCAATTGGTTCCCCAGGTCTACTCTTAACTGCCAATCTCGGGCTGATGCGAGCATGCAGGTTGACGACTTACGCACTGTGGAAGATTTTTCCCCGGCCTTGATGAAACAGATCGCCTTCGTTTCGGGCTTACAACTGCAATCGCTAATTGCTGTGGCGACTATCTCGGCTAATTTAGTACCTGGTCATGTCTCCACCGGTACCTCCCTTCACCAAGTGCTTTTGGGCAAGCGCTTAAGATATGTTTCAGCGTACTTTTCCTGGAACAGAGTGGGCATGATGGTGACTCGCTCGTCCCCCAAATATGCAAGTTTGCAGGACTCGGTAGTACATCGTACACGGATTGCACAAGGAATTTAATGCGACTGGAGTCGGAGTGCCAGATCTCCAACCAACTTATCTTCCGCCGTAAAAAACTCTCCCATCGTGTCCATGCACCCTGCTGGCTTAATTCCACCATCTTGCATAATCTTTTTTCCTCAACATTGGCACATACTTCCTCTAGAATTAGTTGTCTTTTCTCTTTATCTCTAGCCTTCTTGACTCGGTTACCAGGAAAGTAGCCCAAGCCTGCATGACCTGATGCCACAGTCCCCATGAGAGCCTTCTGTCTCAAACGCTCCTCCGCAATACCCAGTTCGCTCTCTGCACTCCATTTCCTTCCATTGCGGACTTTTATGCCTGCTGCCGCCACTTTTGGGTCTTTAGATTCCCTGTACTGTAGGAATCCTCTTGTTCTAGAGACTACGAATTCCTCCACCAATCCTTTAAAGGGGAGTTGAAGTGCATTTGATTTGCCATATAGTGCGGCACTGCTCAGACCTCTCGGCAGTCCCAGCCATCTGCGAAGATAGCCGTTAATACTCCTTTCCATGGTCTCCACTGATGTCATTGGGAAATCGTATATAAACAAAGGCCAGAGAATTCTTGGGAGCACCGCGTGTTGGTAAATCCACGCCTTGAACGGCCTGGAAGTCCTGACTTGTCCACCTTGGCTAGCCATACTTCCAATTCGGAGATCGTCATTCAGATAGATAAAGTGTCCGTTAAGGTGCTGTAAAAAGTTTTAACTAGGCTCTTCATGGGTCTCTCTGTCAACGTCGGTATAGTAGTTCCCGATATCGAGAACCTGACATTATCTGCTACTTTCCCCTTTTTGATCACTAACGATCTCGACTTCGCAGGCTTGAAACACATTCTCGCCCAAGTAATAAGTTTTTCAAGTCTACGGAGGATCCACCTACTCCCCGTGACCGAAGATGTTGTAATGGTCAGATCGTCCATGTACGCCCTAATCGGTGGCTGACGTACTCCTGTCTTCAACATAGGGCCTCGACACTCAACTTCGGCCGATTTGACCACCATCTTTATAGCGAGGGTGAATAGGGTAGCTGAGATCGTACAGCCTGTAATAATACCCCTTTCGAGTCTGTGCCAATCGGAAACTATAAACCTGGAAATAGTTCTTATTTGAAAGTTGTTATAATAATCCAGGATTAATAGGCTGATCTTCTCGGGAATATGATATCTCCTTAGGGCCACTTCTAATAATTTATGTGGAATGGATCCATATGCATTGGCTAGGTTCAACCACAATGCGGCGATGTCGCCCTTATTTTCCTTAGCTTCTCTTAATATCTGCGTGACTACTCCAGTATGTTCGAGGCATCCTGGAAAACCAGGAATTCCCCCCTTTTGTACTGACGTGTCGATGTAATTATATATCTTCATTGTCTTTTAATACTGCATTCAGTTATTGCTTATCTTGTTTCCAGTAACTCAGAATGTTTATACTACACAGTATTGAACTTTAAATTACTATGCCACTAGATTAAATAACCAATGCTTTAATCTTCTAGGCTATTTTCCCATGAGATATGCTTCATTTAGATTAATAAAACCCAATTTCTATTCGATTGTTACAGCAATAATACCACATCACTGTAAAATTTTGTTAGCACAATACAATTAAAAGACTGTAACATTGAGAACAAAGTCATTTCCAGTTTAATTGGTGGACTATTTTCAAAGTAATTTTTAATTAAGTATAAATTGGTAATTGCCCTAGCCCCCTCCAGAGAGAGAAGTACTGACTGGGGGGTTGGCCCCTGCTAATTGAGCTGATACTATTTTGAAACTTACCAGCTGAAGCCAGCAGTCAGCAAGCTAACCTATATATAAGTAACAGTTTTATGAGATGAAAACGCTAAGAGCAACTTTTGGTTTCAGACATGACAATCTTGATTGAAAAACAAAAAGAAATGGTCTTCACAAGAATATTCTACTTTGAACAAATAATTGAATGAAAATATAAAAACTTTTTGACAATATTTCCCAGGTTTCAGTATAAAATTCGATAATAAATGTTTTAAAGGCAGAATGAATTTTGAATTTTCACTGAGTTTCCTGAAACTTTACATGCCATAAAGCATGACACTAACTTACCTTGTAAACATTGACAATTGCAATACAGTCACTAAAAGAACCATCAGCCCAACCAAATTTGCGTCTGAAAATAGTAAAAAAAAATAAAAATATTAACAAAAATAAAAGTAAATTTTGAAAAACTTGATTCTTCATTAATTTAATTTTCATCACGTTTTACAACTAAATAATGAAATGTGATAATTATGCACAATAAACCTAGAAGGCATTGATAATGAATGAGAATAGACAGGAAGGCTTCCACGGCAGCAGCACTAAGAAGCCACAGTGAATGCAGTCAAGTGTGACAGTGCTACTGTCACA
Source organism: Acanthosepion esculentum (assembly GCA_964036315.1). Taxonomy (NCBI): domain Eukaryota; kingdom Metazoa; phylum Mollusca; class Cephalopoda; order Sepiida; family Sepiidae; genus Acanthosepion; species Acanthosepion esculentum. The sequence goes on along the minus strand of OZ038485.1, from coordinate 25,309,130 downwards.
CTTGACTGCAATTCATTATTTAATCTAGTGGCAGGATAGAACATTAGATTTAAGATTCCAAATTCTAGATTGTCCCATGGGACAATTAGCCTAATGGATTAAAATATTGGTTTGTGAATTTGATGACACAGTAATTGTGAGTTCAATTCCTGGGTTTGTTAGTACTGACTTAGATTCTGTGGAAACAGAGCAAACAATAACTAAATATTTCTAACAAGACGAGATCACCCTAAACAAGAATAATCTACCCCTATAGATTAAATAAAGGATTCCATTCAAAATCCCCTGAAGGTTACCCAGATTAACAAACACCTGAAATAGGCTGGAGGACACTGCCAAAACATTATGACGGTAACAACAAAGATGAGGACATTAATCCAAATTTAAATAATGATAAATTCTCATCCCAAAAATTTGGATCCATCATAGCACAATTTTTCTTGACTAAACCTTTTGAGAATATATATAATACTACACAATAAAATCCAAAATCACCTCATATGGGGAAGTTTATTTCGACCAACAAAAATATAATTCGTCAGTCTTATCAACACTGGTATAGACTGACGAATTATATTTTCATCTGTCAAAATAAGCTCATTCCCCATATGAGGTGATTTGGGATTTTATTGTGTAGTACTTTTTGCTCTGCAATAATAAATACATTGAACTCTTTTTGTGAATCAGTTTTAATATTTATATTACAAGGATCCACTTGGATTATATAATGGATTTACTACCTTTACTATATATATATATATATATATATATATACACACACACAGAGTTAATTTTTGCCATTTTATATTTTTAATTTTGCATGTGCTCATTGTTTGCTTTTGATTTTGTCAACTGCACAGTATAGTATGGTCAGTTGGGCACAGTCTGTGAGTAAAAGAGCACCATGACACAATTCACTCCACCAGACATTTGGAAATGGCATGCTGTACTGCTTGGCATTCGCGCCAGAAGCTCCAATACAAATATTTCAGAGTGTTTGGGTTGTCAATCTGTGAACAGTGCAGAAGATTCAGAAAGAGTTAGATGAGTCTAATGGTGATTAAGAAGGTACAGCAGCTCGGAAAACTCACTCTGATCATTCTGATAATAAAAGAACTCCAGAATTTGTTGGTGAGTGTATCAGACTCAAAATAGAGGTCTACAAGTGCCTTGATGAGGTAGTACAGTCCTAGATCAAGAGGATGGCTGCTGGAAGACACTGTGTCTGGAAACAGGAATCTACACCATGCCACACAAGCAGGAGAACCCAGTCGTGGCTATCAGACAATTTCTGCAACCTCATCACTCCTTACACATCTGGTCACCTAACTTCCCAGACTGCAACCCCTTGATTATTATGTGTGGGGTACAGTTGAGCAAGAAACCAACAAAACTCTTTGTAACACCAAAGATGAACTGAAGGCAAGGATAATGGTAGCATTGACCAACTTGAACAAGGAGAGCATCCAGAAGAGTTGCAGGAGATTCCAAAGTTATCTGGAGGCCATAGTTGAAGCCAATGACGATCTTATTGAATAAATTTACTCTATTATTTCAAGATATTTTTGTGTAATTTTGGTAAATATATCTGTTAAAATGAGATGTCAGTGTTATTTTCATTTCTGCATAATTTAGTTGGCTATTTATCCATAGAGGCCATGTCAAATGTAAAATCGTAGTCAAAAATTAGTATAGCACTTACTGATAAGATTCCAAATATTTCTTGTAAGGTCGAGAGATGATACTTCTAAGAGAGAGGGCAGCACCTGAAAAGAAAACAAATTCACTGTCTTAATTCCAGTTTCTACTTTGAACTTGAAAAATAAATAAATAACTAACAATTTTTATTAAGAACGCTCTTTGCATTTAACTATATGCTGGACATAGCAAAAGACGCTTAGACAAACAGCTAAATTGGTATCAGCACGCAAAAGCTTACACAATTCTGAAATAGACTCACATATCAATTAAAACAATATGGGCTTTAGTAATCAGAAGCACTGTAAAATATAAAAATCAAGGCATAATCCATCTCAAAGAGATCTTAATATTTGAATAGACTAAAAGAGTTCAGATTATTCCCATTAATAATAGTTTTTTTTTTTTTTTATCTTGCACAAAATACTTACCAAGAATTAAGCATTCCTTGAGAAATCCAAAGACATGACCAAGGACCAGTAGTTTTCCAACTTTGACATCAACAGGCAAAGCAGCAATCACACGTCCCAAATAGGTCAAGTCTCCATCATATCGTTTATGAATTCCATCCAAAGGCATACAAATGGCTCCAATCTAAAATTAAATCAATTTCCCCAAAATTCAGTAAAATACGGTTGCCAAAATTTTGATTCTGGTAAGTATTACCATTATGAAATTCTAAAATGGATACACAAGTGGCTTAATGTTTAACAGCATGAAAAATGAAATCAGTCAGCCAAGTTCAAATATGAATTGAAACTATTTATACTCACCTCACACTAATGCCCTTGAGAAAGGTATGAATATACAATGGGGCTTCTCTCTCAGTCTTTCACCAGCGGGATAAAACTATCCCCATGCTGTGTTTTGCTTCTTGTTCACATCAGTGTGCACAAAGGCTGGGAAAGGCTCACTGCACATTCACAAGTGACAGAAGATGAAATCAACACCACAGCAAAAAATGACAACATGAATCTGGTTCTCAATAATTTGGTAATTTATTCATTGGCATTCCAAGTAGGACCTAGTGTTCTCTCGGGTGGTAGATAGGTGGCACATAGGACTATTCACCTCTTCCTACTTCAGCCAAGTGACTGCTATAGACACGACCGATTGGATGGACAGTTCTCTTGCTCCCAACCTAAAGCCTCTATTTATATAAGGATGCAAATGGAAACATCTGGCTTCCAACTAAGTGTCATTTGACCCCACATTTTTATTTGTTTATTATTTTCTTCCCACTGGGTCAAGTGGGTTAATATTTTGAACACCAGGCCATAAAAAACACAACACATGACATTTCTGACTAATAACATCGCTTAGAGCCTAATTAATTTTGGTTTGATTTGTTTTGATTTTACGGCATAATGCCGACAAAATTTATTGATGGTAATATTTTTTTTTAAATATAATTCTGGTAATATTTTTCCTTCAGAAATTCTATTTCTGGTAATAATTTTTTGATTATGTATTGCTGGTAATATTTTTCTTCTTTTTTTTTTTTTTAAATGTATAGCTGGTAATATATATTTTTCTTTTTTTTTTTCAAAATATATGGCTGGTAATATTTGTTTTTCAAAAATGCATTGTTTTTTTTTTTAGATTTTTCTGTAGATCCCAATTTCTTTAGTGAAATTTATGATGTTTCTTGGATTAGTATTTTCGAATAGATCCTTTAGGTTATTCAATTTATAGTGTTTACTACGGATTCGTCGGAGATTATGGCAATTTAGTAGGATGTGTTTGACTGTATAAGATTCTTGGCATGGTACCTCATTTTTTAGGAGATGTTAGTGGGTTAAGTATGGGTGACCAATACCGAGTCTGGCTAGAACCACCTCCTCTCATCTTATCTTTCTGGAACTTGCCGGCCTTTCATCAATGATAGGTTGAATATTGAAAAGTTTGTTGTTATCGCAGTTGTTTCATAATTGCTGCCATTTGTCTTTAATGGTCCTGTTTATGCAGGGTCTGAAGTCTGTGTGAGGCAACATTACTTTGGAGAGAGCCATGTTCAGAGATTCCTTGGCCATTTTGTCCGCTTTTCCATTTCCTTGTATGCCAATATCCAGCATAAAACTATTACTGTATCTTTTTCCTTATAAATGGAGTCAAACCTATTTAATAAATTATTAATTAAGGGGTTTTTCCTATTTTTTATTCTTCAAAGATGTGAGAACAGATAATGAATCTGAAAAGATGATGAATCTATCTGACTCACTAGATTTTATAATATCTAAAGCCAGATGTATGGCCAGGGCTTCTGCTCTGAAGATTGAGACATTGTCAGGCAATCTTTTCTGCATTATTATGTTGTCAAGTAGAGCAGAACACCCAACTCTGTCCAACATTTTAGAACCATCTGTGTATATATGCTTATGGTTTGGGTGAGCGTGTAGAACATTATGAATTTCTTCCATGTAATTGGATAAGTTAGAATTAACTTTGGAATATTTGGTAAGGTCTAACAAAACTGTAGGGTACTTCATTAACCAGGGAGGATTTTTTGAGTTGGTGGATTTAAGTATAATAGTTGGATTTAATTGTGTTTTGTTGACTAGCTTTTTCATGCAAAGGCCAAAAGGTTTGATAGCATTTTCATTTTTATCAAAAAGAAATTCATATTTAGGGTTGAAGGTACAGTGATGCACAGGGTTAGTTGGACACAATTTCAGTTTAGGATAATATTGGAATGATAGTTTTTCACGTCTCAACTTTAAAGGTGCCTCATGGGCTTCTGCATATAGACTTTCGACAGGTGATGATTTGAAAGCCCCCAGAGCCAGTCTTAATCCTGCGTGGTGTATAGGTTCAAGGATTTTTAGATAGGATTTCAGAGTTAAACCATATATGAAACATCCATAGTCCAATTTAAATCTTATTAAAGCTCTATAGAATTTTAGGAGTGATATGCAATCAGCTCCTCAGTCAGTGTTTGCTACAACTCGTAATAATTGTAATGCTTTGAAACATTTCTGCTTTATGTACTTTAAGTGAGGTATGAATGCCAGTTTTTTTATCAAAGAATATTCCCAGAAATTTATGATGATCTGTCATTTCAATTTTGTTCCCTTCCAGTTTCAGGGTTGGGTCATTGTGCATTTTTATCTGGTTACAGAAGGGAATACATTTTGTCTTGGTTGGAGAGAATTTAAAGCCATTTTCAATGGTCCATTGATTTAATTTATCTAGACACATTTGCAGTTGCCGTTCTGCTGTATGCATGTTCTTTGATCTGAAGCAAATCAGAAGGTCATCTATGTATAGTGAACCATCAACACCTTGATTCAGACAGTTAACAATGTTGTTTATCATTATGTTAAAAAGTGTGACAGATAAGATACAACCTTGTGGAACACCTTGGATTTTTAAGTCTGAGAGTGTTGATCCAACCCTAACCTTGTAACTTCTATCAGATAAAAAGTCATTTATCAAATTGGGCAACCTGCCTTTTAATCCCAAATTGTATAAGTCATTCATTATTCCCAGCCTCCAAGTTGTCTCATAGGCCTTTTCTAAATCGAAGAAAATGGCTATTGCATGTTATTTTTTAATAAAAGCTTCTCTAATGAAAGTTTCTAGTCTAACGATGCTGTCTATGGTACCTCTTTTATTTTGAAAACCACTCTGGAGATTGGAAATTAAACCATTAGTTTCGAGATACCAGTTCAGTCTTTTATTTATAATTCTTTCTAAGGTTTTGCATACACAACTTGTTAGTGTTATAGGTCGAAAGTTTTTGGGATCTGATTTATCTTTATCTGGTTTAGGTATAGGAATCACGATAGCTTGTTTCCAGCTATTAGGTAATTTTCCCTTAAACCATAACTCGTTGAAAACATTTAACAAATATTTTATTGATTTTGGAGGGAGTTGTTTAAGAAATTCGTAATGAATTTCATCTGGCCCAGTAGCTGTACTATGTGATTCCCTTATGGCATTTATGAATTCCTCTAGAGTAAAAGGCTGATTACATTCTTCTTTGTTATTTGAATTAAAGTTCTGCCTTTTTTTGCTTTTTTCTGCATCCTGTCTAATTTTTTTTAAATTGTTGCTTATAGTTTTCACTCAAGGAATTGTTTTTAAAAGTTTCTGCCAGTAAATTTGCTATATCCTTTTTACATTATTTTGTGAAAGATGATTTAAAGGAGGTGATAGATTTTTACCAGCGATTTTCCTAATCATATTCCAAACTTTTTTTGGTTTTGTATTTGAGTTTATTTTACTTATATAATCTCTCCATGATTTTCTTTTTGCCTCTTTAATGATTCTTCGTGCTTTTTCTCCTAATTAATTTTGTGTGTTTAGACAGTCAGCTGGGATTTACCTATTGTGCTGCAAAGGTATTAATTCACTAATTCTTCCTCTGCCAGCTAAAGGAAAAATTATAGGGTTAGACTAGCACTCTAGCCTATGTTGGCAACCAGTCTAGAATAACAACTCTGAATTCATTGATCACTCAGAAGTCATCTTGCAATTTAGTCCTAAAAAACCTATTTGGTAGAATATAATTGGCATGCCAACTCAAGGACCAATCAGATCCAGGATCATTGTTGCAAATATTCTCCAGACTATTAGTCATGATGGTCTATAAAGAGAATTCATGAAAATGTTTCTACTATTTTAAATTTAGCAGACTGATACTTTTAAAAACTAGAAAAACAAAAATGAAAATTCCCTGAGCCACTGATTCAAAGGATTATTTTTTTTTTTAAATATTCATAGACAGCCGTCATATTAACTTCATGTTTTCTTTTATGTACCAAGTCCTTTCAGGACGATGTTCATGGCTCTTTACAACTTCCTATCTAGTCTAATTCTGCTATGATCCCTAGCCATTAGAATTTTAACAATATTTATTTTTTGTTATGTGACTCATTAAGCTGACTGTCCATTAGAGTTTATATTCATTTGGCTTCTTTGGCATCACTATAAAGTTTTTTGGTGTTTCACTATTGTCATATTTCCTTTATTATTTCAGTAATCTTATTGATCCCAAAATCATCAAACATGACAGCATCTCTATTACAATCCCATCTAGTTCTTCGACTTTGTTCCTGTGTTAATCTTACTTCAAATTTTAGTACAACTGGTCTTTCTATGTTTTTATATATATTGTCAGTTTTGTTCCTCTGTTGTCTTGGAATGTATGCATTCTCTCTTCTAAGTATCTTTTATCTATTATGAGTGTTCTTTTTTTTAGACCCTTACACATCCTATCAATGAGGACATTTTCTGTCCTGATATTATTTTTAACTTTCTACACTGGCCTAATATGTCTGTTTCATAGTGTTTCTATTTCTGAACACTTCTCAGTGAGGCATTCACCTTTTGCTTGTTTGCAGCTATTTTTAATGTCTTCATTTAACATCCTATATTCTCTGTTATTGCTTGGCTTTATCTGATGTCACTTTTTCATTAATTCAAGAACCTCATCTGTCATCTAGTTCTTTATTTTTTTATCTCTTTTCCTTTGGGGTGACATCTATTGCCACCATCACTCCTGCTTCCCTGAAAGTGTTCCACTTAGAGTTACTGACTTCTTCCAAGTTTTTATAATTATCCTTAACTTCTACATCATACACTTGTCAACAAATCAAGTTATTTTGTAATCTGTCGCAGTTTAGACATTAATTCAAGTTTCTTTCATTTTTGTCCGGTTATCATTCGCTGTAGCAAAAGAGATAATCACCTACCTCGAAAGAGTTTGTGTTTTGTATGTGATCTGCCAAAGAAAAATTACTGAAAGTAGTTAGCAAAAATCTGCTACTTTAAGTATCAGAATCTATGCTAATGTTCTTTCCTCCTCTGAATGACGTGGCCAATCAGAAAAATCGCTCAGTGAATAAAGGCCATTGTTTTTTGCTTACGGGGTAGGATTTTTTCAGAGTTTGGTGGACGAACAATTGTTTTTGTTGGTGAGAAGTGAAGGTTGGATTTGTGACCCCATTTTGTCGTTTCTACATTTCCTGTTGGACTGTTACGACAGACTATCATTTGAACTGTGATTTGGCTACAAGTGTTGCGGATGAGAGGCAGAAAAAAACCTATTGCAGGTGTTTATTGCTACTATAAGTTTATAGTTTGTTTTTTTTTTATTTACATATGATTGGGACATAAGCATTTACACAGTTGACGCTTGGATATGTTTTAGAATGTAGAACTTCATTTTTAAGTATTTTATTGATTGTTAGAAGGTATGTCTGTTTCCTTATGATTCCTCCTGGGCTTTTCCCTTTTCACAAGCATATTGATTTTCTTGAAACCAGGTGTTGGTTCTTATTTGGTTGTTTGCTGTGCACCAATGAAACTATTCCTCTTTGTGTGTACTGTGTAATCCAAGTCTATATTTGTTATTTCAATTTTTTTTCTTTTCCTACATTTGCATCTAAGTCTCTTGTGAGGATGATAATTTCCTGCAGTTTGTATTGGATTTGGTATTATATAGTGTGTTATAAATCTTGCCCATTTCTTTGTGCTTTATGACATTAGCACATAAATTACTGTAATGACTATACAGATTGGCTTACCTTTCGACTTCATGAGAATAACAGTTTCTTGTATTTAAGAAATTGCTGTACAAAATATGAATATTTTTTAATCTTTTTATAATTAAAACTTAGAATTACTTATAAAACTTTTCATAAATAAAAAAAAACAGCTACAGAATATAGGATTTTCAAGATGAAACAATATTAGAAAAAAAAATTCCATATCTCTAACATTTACAGTTTGAAAGAGAAAAGAAAAAGAATTGTTGATAAAACACTATCTAAACAGTCTACAAAATCAATTGAGATTGATGGAGGTATATATATGAAAGAATGCTGCCTCTTTTTTTTCTTCAAATGCATTCAGTTACTTACTTCTTTCAGGTTCAAAATTGTTCGCTCAATTTCTTCCAAATTAGGTGGTGAAAGTGCCAGGGCAAGAACTGCTTTTGGTTCTCCTAAGTCCAATATTTTTGTCTGCAGCACCAATAAATCCAAAGGACATCTCTGAAATGATGGCAAAGAAACTCAAAGATAAATGTCAAAATAGTTGGTGATTGATTAACTAAAGATCTGTATACATTTATAACCACATGTATGCAACTAATGCTTCCTGACAAATGAAATGTAGAACTAAAAATGGCAAGATGTATTGAATCGTTAAAGAAGGTCAGAGCAAAAATGATATATAATGAAGAATTGTTACTAAGAAAATTTTTCTTTAAACTCCATCTGAAACTTAAAGAGATCAAATATTTTGAAAAGAGTATACAAGAAAAGAATTCAATGATGTTTATTTGAACATAATATAGGTAATATTTTACAACACAAGCCATGTTTTAACCCTATCTCAGACAGTAAGTGGCTTTTTATCCACACACAACTTTCAGTTGATACGGCTCCTTTTGTGGTTGAGGTGTTTATTTGAAACTCCAGATATAATTTTGTTGTTATTCTAAAAGTAATTGTGAATATACCTTTTGTTTCATAATTGTTGATATCTGCATATTTTTGATGTGAGAATTTTTGTAATTTTAGAAAAATTGCATATAGTTTTACTTTAGCCCTTAGCCTTACAGTACAGGTACTTTGACTTGAGTACACAAATATTTCAAAGTACATTCAGCATGAATTTTATGTTTGCTGGCACATCATATTGCCCATGTTTTATCAAAAAACTTACAAAAAAAAACAAAAAAAAAAACTGGTAAAATAAATAAAAATTAGAATAAATAAATAAAAAGGAAAAGTAGTAAACTTTAAAAAAATTTTTTTAAATTTAAATTTTAATTACTCTTGACACCTTAAACAAAATAAATTCTTTGTCAATCCTACCTGCATCTCAGGTGTGCTATAATCAGGAATGTAATTATCCCAGAAGTGTCGAGTGATAAGTCTGTATACACGGCCATTGCACACACGTCCAGAACGACCTATCAAGATATAAACATACAGATTTAGAAAGCTTCAGCACTTTTGGACTATTAAACAAAAAGATACATCTCCATTTTTTCATTATTCTTTGATTTTTTTATTCTTTCAAAATTTCATTATATGTATTTTTATATCATCTGTAGGCCAGAAAATTTACATTTGAGTAGACATACATAAAGTAGTTAATATGGAGGAATAATTTAATTACAGGTGGCTACCAAGCAAATGGCCTATTTTTTCACATTTATTGCCTGTCCTTTAAATAAGTATGTACTCTAAAGTTTGTTTGAAAGTGGGAATCAAAATGATTGGCAATAACATAAAAAAAGTACTTAATCATCTTTAAAAGAAAAAAAAAATGTCTTTACCTTTGCGCTGAATACAATTTGCTTTTGATGCCCATTCCACTTGGAGGCTGGTGAAATTTGTCTGGCTATCACAGAGCAAGTTTTTGGTTAGACAAAAGTCAATGACTATAATGAATGGGACAAAAGAAATATGATCAGGTGTAATATATTATGAAACCATTAAGATCTTGATAGTCACCTTAATATGGTAAAAATACAACAGATTAAATGAGAAAAACATTTTCTGTAGGTATACTTCTTTTAAGTGTCATGTCTCTTCAGGACATGACTTTGTATATTTCTGTATGCCTTAGCATTGTTTGCCTTTTTATTATCCTTTTCACTCAATGTTTTACATCCACTTACACAAGCTTGTTAGGTAGTTTACTTGCTCTTTTACCTTCAATATGCCCTGTAAGTGTCAAATTCTCCAAGGTCTTAATTGTGGATGAACGATTGTTGGGTTTTGACCTACTTTTTGGGATCAACGCAATCAAAGAGCTAGGAGTCATTCACCTAACCAAATTGGGTGAAGCACACTTTGGAGACTTGAACGGATGTGCAGCCATTTCAATTGATGAGCCCAACTTCAGTGTGACATTTAATCAGAGTCAAAAAGTGTGGACTGCGTCATGAAAATGGGCGAGTGGTCACTTGCCCAGTGAGCTGACCATGACCGACCATGACTGGGATGCATATGAGAGAGAACTCTTACTCTGTGGTTGGTACGATACCCTGAGGAGGAACTTGGTCCAACCAACGGTCTGATTCCCTTGATGGTGGTCGTGCAGGAACACGAGCAAAAGCTCCAGCCAGTACTCAACTACCAAGAATTAAATGGATTTGTGGAGGCATTCACTATGCAAAAGCTTAGAGAATGGTGGCAACAAGGAGTTGATGTGTCGCTCTTAGATCTGCAAAATGCTTACCTGCAAATCCACATTGACAAGGTGTTGTGGCCATTTCAAACAGTCATTTTCAAGAGCAAGCCGTTCTACCTAACACAATTGGGGTTTGGCCTAAACATGGCACCATTTGCCATGAAATCCGTCGTCGATGCAATAACATCCCAAGATTGTGCAATCAAGAGTGCCATGTCGGTCTATGTTGACAACATTTTCATCAATGAGAACCTGATTTCTGCAGCACACGTCCAACAGCATTTTTTAGATTACAGCTTAGTCTGTAAAGACCCATGATGGTTGAGAGATGGAACTAGGGTCCTCGGCCTGCAGGTCTGGGGAGAGAACGGCACCCTCCAATGGAAGTTGGGAGGACAGGTCTTGGAAGTTCCAAACATGGTGACTCGTCAATGTATATTTCCCTTTGCGGGAAACTTGTAGGTCATTTCCCTGTGTGTGGCTGGCTTAGGGTAGCAATTGCATTCATCAAGCACTGAGCCAGTGCGGTGACCAAGAGTTGGGACAACAAAGTCAGAGATGCCTATATACATTGCATGCTGGCGGAAACAATGACCAGAGTACGTGAAATGGACCCTGTTGGGGAGTGTGGTGCATGGATAGCAACAAGATGAAAGTTTGGGTGGATACAAGTTCTTTGGCCACGGGAGTGGCATTAGAAGCAAATGGAAGCATCGTTGAAGATGCTTGTTGGTTGGTCACCAATTCAGCATGCGTGCATCGGTGAATATCTGACACCCTGACAGGTAAGGCACGTGTGAAAACAAAGGTGGCTGGTGAAATGCTTGTGAGACGGCACTTTGGAACATTGCGTTGACAGAAGAGTATGGATTGAACATAGATGTAACACTAGTGAAATCCTGTCAAAAATGTGCAGATTGTCTCACTATAGTGCCAAAAATGTGGTTGGATCTATTACAAAGAGGGAGGAGAACCAGTACCAGAGAATTGCACTACAATGGGGAGCCAACTGAATGAGAGTCGGGTGACCGACATCCACCACCAAAGTGGACATCCTGGTGTGAAATGGACATTATATTTTGCTAGATCTATCGACCCTCTTGTGTCTAAGGAAATCAGGAAATCAGTTGTCAAAGCCTGTGAGGCCTGCCAGTCAATAGATCCAGCACCAGTTCATTGAAAGAAAGGAAAACTGGATGTGGAGAACCATTGGAGCAGATTAGCAATGGATATAACCCATTACAATGGCAGGCATTTTCTACTACTTATTGATTGCAGTACCTCCAGATTTGCAATGTGGTGGCCATTGTTTCGGCAAGATGCAACTAGTGTCATTCACCAGTTGGAGACAATCTTCTTTGAATGAAGCCCGCCAACCGAAATATTAACTGACAATGACACTGCCTTCACTTGCAGGCACTTCAAGGAGTTTGCAAGCAGCTGGGGCATGCCTTTGAGGTTACGATACATACATTCACCGGCCAGAAATGGAATTGTGGAGTGCAACCACAGAAGTATTAAGACTATCATGGCCAAAAAAAATTGTTCTGTGTTAGAGGCGATTTATTGGTATAACGTATAAGTTTGGGACCGAGCATATAACCGAAGTTGTCAGCCTGCAATCGGTGCAGATTGATGAGGTACTTCACCATGTCAAAGACCTGTGGCCAAAAGAAACACAGAAGAGAGTGAGCAGTTTATTTATTTGGGGTCAGTAGTCTACCAACAAATGCTGATGCGATCAGTGAAACTCCAGATGGCAGTCTGCCTACAAAGACTGTGTTGTTCCACTTCAAAGGAGCACCCGCCAGAAGAGACTTGCCCTCAGGTGCACTATTTGTGATGATGAGATCAGGGGGGAGTGTGGTGGAGACATACCTCGCTGAAGCAAGAGAAGGTGAATTGTCTGTATATGTGCTTGTAGACATCATAGACCTGCAAGGCAAACTCTGACAAATCAATATTGAGGTGATACAGCACATTATTGGCGAGAATGAGGCTAACACAAGTCCTGAGTCCAAGGAAGGATAAAAACAGCTCACTTTTTGTTTCAGGGGAGTTTGTTCTTTGAGACTGCTAAAGGTGATACCCGTGTTCCAGAGAAAGAGCGATAGTACTGTTGTTTACAGTGTGCAGAAACAGAGTCCAGAGCAAAGCGTTGTTCCAGTTTCTATGTTAGCTGTCAGTGAGAACAGATTTGAGTGGAAATTTATTTTCCTGCCACCCAATTTTCATTTAAATCTCAGCAACCAAACTCAATATAAAATATTTGATCAAAGAAAGATAACCCTTTCAAGCTCTCAGTAAGTCTTTTGAAATTTACACAAATTATTTGCAAATATAAACTGTTTTAAATTCACCATAAATACCTAAATACTGAAATATACTTTCTTATATTTGAACATACATTATAACAAGACACAACCTTTTGATCAAAAATATTATTGACATTCAAACCTGTAAGCAATCTGGGATTGCAAAGGAAATATTTGTTGCAGATTACTTCCACAATGAAGAGAATAAATCCCTAAGTTCAAACTCAAACATTGGGGGCAGAAAAAAATGCCAAAAACTCGATTCGCAGGTACTATCTCACAATGAACGCAACCAGTCTGAAAAATAACTAACTCTCCAACAAACGCGGTAGCCAAAATACCCGAATTCTCTCCACGATTTGAGAACACCGACTGCTTTTATTGGCCAAGCATTTTTCCATTCGTTGACAGCTGGGAGAGGACGCTCAATTTTTGCATATCAAAATACTTTTATGGCAACTCCTGCAACGGACTTGATTTTTAATTTAAATATTCCGTCTTCAGCATGTCATGCGGAATACGTGCCCTTTTTTGGGGTAAGTAATTTTCTTTTTCGCCACATTTTCCATCGTAGGATACAGTTGTCGCTTGGTTTGACAAGGTAAGTCGCTGTTTTCTTCACTATAAAACCAAACACAACAATTTAAAATACTACACTCAACAAATATTGTACTTGTTATTATATATAATCTATTCATTGTTAATGCATATTTTGCCTTGAACTTTGTTATTCTCTTGTTGCCATTTATTTTGTTATATTTGTGTTAATATAAATGCAGTAAAATGTAAGCTAACCTTTACAGTTTTATCACTAAAGAAAATATGCAAATTTCCTTTGAACAAAAGCTGCTGTCATCTAACAAAACATAATACACTATTGTAAAGCATGTTGATGGCATTAAACTGATAACTTGATAAGAGATGTCTATGGCAACAAATCATCTAAAATAATTCAAACAATTTTTCTTTCTTTCTTCACCCTTCTGTTCATTACTTTACTTTCTGTTCATTTCTATTTCCCACCTTTCTTTCATTTCACTGAAGCAGATGGTAAGTAATTTAAAGTGGCATTGATTATTTTATCTTTTTTTTTCAGTAAAACTAAACATTTCATCTTTCCACCTAATCAAAACAGAACAATCCCATATCTGAATAATGGTAGGACATAACAGGCATACAAAAAGAGGAACAATTATAATATGATATTTTGCAGTTTTCATTATTTTAATGGTCAAAGGGTGTATACTAGCTCAAAGGTAATGAAATAAAGAGGAGAAAAAAATGATCAAAACTTAAATAAAAATTCCTTACCATATTTGATGTCAGAAACAGTGATTGAACTCTCCGCAATGTTTGTTGACAGAATCACCTTGTAGAGGAAAAATTCAAAGAGAAAAATATTTAAATACTAAATAGAGTAGTAGAAATCCTCATTAAAATCAATAAGAGGAAGAAGGGAAGAGAGAAAGACAGAAAAAATGGCAAAGAAAATACATATCAGAATAATCAACATAAATTTTTAAAAAAGTAATTATTGGACAAGTTTAGTTTGCTTTATGATGCTAAAAAGTAGGTACCACCAAAGATTTGCTAAAAAATGAGCAGACATGATTAAAAAATGCCCCAAAATTAATAAAAATGAATTTTTATTGCCAAAACTTTGTTATTATTAAAAGGAAAGATCAAAGGAATTTTTTAATCCTTTTTAGAACCATGTCTATCTGCAGTGAAAAACACATTGATTTGGAAATTCTTGCAAAAATCAGATAATTTGGGGATTTTAATGAAACCTTCAGGATTTATTCAGAAAGGAATTAAATTATTTTTTAAATGTTTATTTTTTAGAAAATTTTGGTAGAAATAAATTATATATATATCTCACACATATAGTGTTAATAAAACAGTGTTTGATGTAATACAACAGAGCTACTAACAATATATTATTAAATATACATATTATCCCTCACCAACAACACAACTTAGAGTTTTATACACAACACCATCTTCAGATGCTCAGTAGACTGACCATTATGCAATTTAAATTTAAAAAATATATCTGGCTATTGCAATGTTGGCACAGCCATACATCATACTGGGATTATAGGTTTGTTTGTTTTTTTTTAATGTCAAAAATTCTACTTGGTATTTAAAAATTTATATATATATATATATTTTTTTTAACATATACAACGTGTGTCAACACATGCGATACCCTGTCTTTATCAGCCGCCGACCAGGGGTGATACCACAGTTTCCGTGGCTATGGTGGGACCGCCACCCTTGGCGCCACCAGCAGTGTTTGCCACCAGGCAGGGTATGAAAATTGTAAATTCTTGTAATGAAATAAATAAAACGATTGTTCTTCTTTGCAGCTTCTATCCATAGTGAAAGTTCCTGAACGTGTTTGCCGTTATTGACGCGCTCATAAAAATCGTTATAGACGACCACGCAAATATTTCACTTGCACATGTTAGGTCATGATGTTGCGCGCATTTTATTTGCTTGTTTTGATTTCGACCAAATCCAACTTGACACGTGCTGAAAACAGCGCTTCAGTAATATTTGTTCTGATCGTAACTTTCCTTTCTGGATTTGTTGTCGATTTGGTCGTTTCTCCTCTTTTTTTATCTTTCATTTCCATTACTGGTCCAAACCACTCAAAGCAGACGTCGTATATTATTCTACAAAAGGAACTGATCTGTTGCCCTATGGGACCCTTAATATTGTTATTAAGGATAAAAGAAAGCTCTTTGTCAAGATTTGTCCAAATAGTCTTCTGGTTACTTTTGGGCCACTGGATTCTTGGTTTACTTAGGATTTCTCCAGGGTGCTGTCGCTCAACTATGGAATCCTGAACGCTGTGGGTGTATTCCAGATTCATAATCCCACCACTCGATTTAAATTCTCTGATAGGAGAATTACGTTGTTTGCACCAGCGTGCCTTATAGATACGTAAACCGTGTAAAGCGTTAAATCTTCTGCCGCAATCACACGTTGTAGCCAGGTCCATATCCAGGTCGTTTCCATTAAAGTCAGTCTGATGGGTGATATGTTCTCCCTCCCCGCTACAGTCACCCAGGGGGCATTCTGCGTCTCTTGTATTCTTCATGCTTTAATGTAAATTCTTGTCTTTCCAAGATGTCACTCAAACTTTCTAGAGGGTCACTTCGTCTTTCCGAAGAGTCATCTTGCTTTCCAGAGAGTCTTGGTAATCAATTTTTAATATATATATATATATATATATATATATATATATATATATATAAATTTAATTTTTATGTTGTAAATATTAATTTTTTTTTTTTTTTTTATATATATTAAAGAGAGATTACTTGTTCATTTAAAAAAAAACAAATTGTAATTTACATTAAAAATTAATCTGGATCAGTGTATTTAAGCAGATATTTATTTCTATGCCTACATGTAACCAGCAATTTATTTCTCTTGTCTAACAAGCTAGGGTTATTTAAGTGTTTAAGATAACCAAGTTTTCAACATGTTACATCTATTTCCTTTCTCATTATAAGATTTGGCTCTTGCTATAATATCCCAGTATATAAAAGGTGAATTACTATCATTCTTTAATTGCCAGAAATATTTAGAGAGAGTAGTGCTGTTTTTGTATCTTATATTACCTAAAGTCATTCAATGATGGTAAAAACAAAATTTCCAAGCATTTTCAGTGGAACCAAAATAAAATTTAACATCATTACAGGAATGTATACTAGCTCAGTATACTATATTATCAGTCATACCTTGACTGTTTAAGGGACAGATCATATTTTTGTGGCAGTTGCATTTATTTTAAGAAAAATTTATTTGTTGGAAATATATTTGTTTAATATAATGTTATGTTAAAAAACTAATCCCAGTATGATGTATGGCTGTGCCAACATTGCAATAACTAGATATATTTTTAAAAATTTAAATTACGTAATAGTCAATCTCACTCATTTAATTTTATAAAATTTTGAGAAATTCCTTTTTGTAGCGCTTAATGGTTATAATAGTTATAAAGGACAAGTCCTAAGAGTATTTAAATTATCAATTTTTTTTGCTCAAACAGGACCTCCAATTACAGGAAATCTGCTCTGAATTGTAAAATAAAACATGCAATAAAACTATGCATAATATATGTAAAATAAAAAATGCAATAAACAATTTTAATTGGACATTTAAATCTTAAAATTCTGTATTAATTTTTAATGGTTAAGTGATATTGTTGTTAAATAAGAAATGTTGTATTATTAATCATAAATGGAAAAGCTTACTACAATTCAACAAACTCACAGTATTAAAAAAAAAAAAAAAAAACAGGAGCAAGCAACAAATTTATTAAACTTATTAAAATTTGAGAAAATATTGGTTACACAAATGGTTTCCTGTAGGCCACATGTTTTAAACCCCATTATAAAGACTGGTTCACATTGGCAAGCCCCCACTTTGATGCAGCTTTACAGCCTTTTCACTTCTTTTTCCTCTTTCTCCCTTTAATTGATTAGAATGATATATTTTCCTGAATATCAGTAAAATCTATAAAATCATTTCTATTGAGAAATCTGTCAAAATTAAATAATTCTCTTTATTAAAAAATTTTCAAAAAATAAAATATACTTTTCTGAACATTTGAGAAAAATCAGTTGGTTTAAAGTTTAATTAATGTGAATTAAAACAAATATTACTTTTAGCTTAAAATATCACAAAAAAGCATCTTTTTTTTTAACATGGAGTCAGGTGTTCGTATCAGGTGTTGACATTTATTGTCAGCCTGATGTTTGGGAAATTTATGTAAGGAGCAGATAATTGTCGGAGAGGTGCATAAAAATCTTAATGGACGCAATAACTATTCCATCTGTGCGTCCAAGAGATGAGACTAAAGTTCCCTATGAGAATCAATACACAAAACAAACTCATAACAGTAATAGTAAAAGGAATTTGTTGTAGTTGATACTAAGTAAACAACAATATCAATTCAATTTAAAATGTAACTAATGTATTCTTTCTATAACCGAATCATGAAAATCGATACACAAAACCAACACATAACAATTATGATATAGTAAAAGGAATTTGTTATTGGTCGATACTAAGTAAACAACATCAATTTAAAATGCAACTAATGTATTCTTTCTGTAACTGAATCATTTGTCAAATTGATGTTAATATATAGATATTTTATTTTTTTTAAACATTTTGCATTTTTGTTGTTAACATACTTTTTAAAACTATGAGTGCAAAATGTTTAAACTGGTAAGTGGAGACATTAGTATTTAAAATTCAGTTCACTGTTCAAATAAAATTTAACAAAGCTCAAAAAATGTCTTCAATCAAAAGAAATTTTCCTGTATGGGTAGGTACAGATTGTAAGGAGCCAAATATTTTTTTATAATTTTAAATAATAAACACTACATAAACATCATTTGATATTAATCTTTCAAATATTTTTTACTACTTCTTCCTTTCTTTCATTGGAATGTGTCGGTGAGATGTAATCAATATCTATGTCACCTTACCAGAAACTTTATGTTTCTCTATTTTTTTTTTTTTGATTTATTTGACACACCTGAACTTTACTGACCCATTGCTTTAAATTCTGTTTCCGGTTTAAATTTATTGATTCAATGGAAAAAATATAAACTTTTGTTGTCAATTTAAAAACGTGTCATAATTCTCAAAAATATATAGTTTCTTAATTGACTGATGATTTTAGTGCTAATACAGTTTTTGTTATGAATTTATTAATTTAATTAATAAAAAAGTTGTTCTGTTAAGTGATTTGGCAGGATTAAAATTGTTTTTTGGGATGATAGTATAAAAAAAAAAAAAAATTAATCTGTAGCCTTGTAACACAAACATTTAAGAAACTTTAGTTGGGATCCATTGAATTTCACAGGGAATCACCCAAATCACCACCTGTGGATCCCAGGGACTCACTACATTAAAAACCTATGAGCATCACTGATTGTAATAAAATCACATGACAAATATAATGTAAACCTCACTTTTTATATAATTTTTTTAACTATCCAGTAATCTTAAAAATTCTAAATATTTTAAGTATTCTAATATTTCAATGAATTAAGATTCAATACACTTCTTTGCATGTTAAAGAAATATTAATAAAGTTTTAATTTATGCATAGTTTATTCTTTTTTAATTCTCTTTTCAGGTAGATGTTAAAAGTACTTATTGAAAATGACAACACTGCAAAATATGTATTTTGTATCCTGATTCAGAGACCAAATTGGACACTCAGGTCAAGCCAAATTACACAACAACAAAAAAATAACACCAAGTCATGTTAACATCCGTTCCAGGCACAAGAAGCTTACCAAACAGAAATTAGGCATTGTCTAGATGGTCTGCGTGCAACCAATGGGAACCATGTGGAAGTGTTCTGATGTGTTTAAATGTGTTTTACCTTTTTTTTCTTTTTAATCAGTATCACCCCATGCAAGGCAGTAAAGCCACTAAGACACAAGGGATTACAGGGTGTGGAAGAATTAGGAACAGAAACATTAATAATCTAAATATCTAGCCAGCTCAATTGCGTGTTGATGAAATCTCAACACCAGTCTGAACTTAAATTCAAAAAGTCTAGGTACCATAGTGAAGAGCTCATCTGAACAATTACCATCAAAATATTTATAGAATAGGCACAGAATGGCAACCCTATGGTGGTGGGAAAGTGACTGAAGCCAAGCTGCCAGATCAGTATGAATAATATTGCTGATTCTTCTTTGGGTTTTATCAACTACTTTGGTTGGTTTAGATATATTTTTTTTTAAGGCTTATATTTTTTGGTATAAATCCACTCTTGAGAAAGGACATATCATCCATCCTTCCTCTTTCAAAGAGCTCCCTTATCTTGTTTATCTTGAAGAAAGTCTTCCTACATGGAGCAAGAGCTGTACATTCAGTCAATACATGTTTTATAGTGTATACATTTTGCATGTTGGGCATGTTGGTTGTTCTTCCCCTTTCAGTAGTTATGCATGTATAATTTTTGTATGGCCAATGCACAAGCAGGCCAATACTACCTCTTCTTTTCAGGATTTTCTGTATCCTGGCTTTCATTTACCAAGTGTTATTTGTAGTAATTTATTTGGAGTACTGTTACTCTAACACTGTTGCCATTTTTGTTTAATAAATCTGTTTATTTGGCTCTTCAGGACTGTGTAAAAGATCTTAGCAGCTGAATCAGCTTTGTCATTTCCAATTATTCCAACGTGACTTAGGATCCAACACATCACAACATCTATCAACACAGACATTAAATGGAGTCTATTTAGTAACTTGACTATTAATGGGTTGTCAAGTTTATTATTTTTTCAGTCTGTCAGAACTGATAGTGAATCAGAAAATATTATAATTTTTTTTGTTTTTATTTATGGAAATAATGCTGAGCACTAGATCTATAGCACAGCATTGAAGGAGGTTTCATCTAGGAGGTGCTTACTGCTTATTTTATTCCGAGATATTGCTGCATATCCTGTTATATTTCTGTATTTGGACCCATCTCTAAAGATGATTGTGTGACTGGATTAGTTTTCTTTGATTTTATCAAATTCATCCTGAAAGTTAACAGGATGCATATTTGTTTTTGGAATTTGCACAAGTCCAATATTATTTTTGAAGATTGTATGGTCCAGGGAGCAATGTTAGGAGTGATATTCCCATGGATTGTTGTCAGTTGTATTTTAGATTCCTCAATAAAGGGTTCCATTCAAAGCCCAAATGATTTTATAGTTTTTTCTTTTTGTTTACAGAGATTTTTGTGCTGAGGGAAGAAAATATTTCTGTCGGAAGGGTTAGATGAAAAGGATTTTAGTTTTGTATAATACTGTAGCGCCAGTTTTTCACATCTAAGAGTAGGAGGAGTTTCATCAGCTTCTTCATATAAACTTTTGACTGGTGAGGTTTTAAACCTCCATGGATGGTAGAATCAAGGAATTTTAAATAGGATTTTCTTGACAAACTGTATATAATGCTACCATAATCTAGTTTTTATCGAATTAGAGTCCTATAAAGTGTTTGTAAAGTTTTCCAGTCTGCTCCCCATTCAGTGTTAGCCACCACATGAAGGAGTTGTATTGCTTTACTGTATTTCTTTTTGAGATATTTCAGATGGGGGATAAAAGTTATCTTTTTATCAAATATTATTCCCAATTATTCTTATGTTAATCTACAACTGGTATTTCAGTCTCTTTTCATCTTAGAGTTGGATCATTGTGTAGTTTTCTCTTCTGACAAAAGTGCATACATTTAGATTTCACTTTAGAAAACCTGAAGCCATTTTCAGTTGCTCATTGGTGAACTTTAAGACACTGCTGAAATTTGTTTTCTATAGTGTGCATATGTATGGATTTGTAAAAAATGAGGAAATCATCTACATACAAAAGTCCATCTACTCTGGAGGTTAATTTTTTTACTATATTATTTTTATACTGAACAGTGTTACTGATAAAATACTGCTTTAGGGCACTCCCTCTTCTTGGGTTTATAGATCAGAGTTGATCCAACCCGGACTTTGAATTTTCTGCTAGTAAGAAAACCACTCATGAATTTTGCTAGTTTGCCTTTCAGACCAAGGGCATGAAGATCCCTCATGATACCATATCTCTATGCAGTATCATAAGCTTTCTCCAAGTCAAAGAAGATTGCTGTAAAGTGTTCTTTTTGAACAAAAGCATCTCTCATAACCGATTCCAAGTGGATTAGGTGTAGATCCATAATTAGCTTATTTTCCTCCAAGTACCACAGATCAATCTGTCATTTATCATCCATTCCATTGTTTTACACCAACAACTGATCAAGTGAATTAGGTCTGTAGTTTTCTGGTCAGAGTTGTTTTTTTCAGGTTTTGGGACTGGTATTATAGGAGCTTGTTTCCAAATATCTGGAAAACTTCCATTTATCCATATATTAATCTATATTTTTTAAAAGAAGTTCTAAGGATTCTTCTGGTAATTGTCTTAGAAACTCATGAGATCCAACTGCAGTGTCATGGCATCTTTTTATGGATGATCTCAATTCTGATAAACTCAGTGGATTTCCAAATTTTTACTTGAAGATTTTTTTTAAATAGTTTCAGCTAATGTATCTGCAATGTCCTTTTTGTTGGTCATGACATTGTTATTTTTGTACAGATGCTTAATTGGTGTTGTTCGGTATTTCTCAGCTATTTTCCTTTCCATTTCCCATACTGATTTTGTTTTTCAGAAGGAGCTTAGCTTGTTGACATATTTTTGCCAACATTCTTTTTTTTGGCTTCTTTCGCTGCTCTACAAGCCATAGCTCTATGTAACTAGTAACTGTTTAAGTTTACCATTGTAGATTCTTTGTTAAATTTTCATAGAGATGCCTTTCGTATTCTTATGGCTTGCAAGCATTTTCCATTGAACCATGGTCTGTTTTATTTACTTGGTGTTGAATTTTTGGGGATATATTTCTTTGCTACAGTGATTAGTATCTCTGTAAAGCATCCTGTTGAATCTATATTATTGTTTTGTTTCAAATTTTCTTTACAAAGTCCTTTGAATTTGTCCCAATTTGCTTTGTTCATTTTCCAGCAGGATATATTTTCACTACTTAGTTTGATGTTTTCTAGGAGCATTGGGAAATGGTCATTTCCCTAAGAGTCATCTTTTATATCCCATGAAAAGTCTAAATATACTGTTGGATCACATAAAGTTAGATTAATGGCTGAATAGTACTCCGAGAAAGGGTTTATATGTGTACATGCTCCTTTATTTAGTAGATTTAGTCATTTTCATTTATAAGTTTCTCCACGGTTTTTCTCTTAAGGCCTGTGTCTTTATTTCCCCATGCAGTGTTGTGGAAATTAAAGTCTCCTAATAAAAGGCTTGGGTCTATCAAACATTGGAGCTCATCTTCATTAATGGGATCTTTTGGTGGTATATATACCAAGCATATGTTGGTTTTATGCAGGCTGGCTCTAACCGCAATTGCCTGAAAGCTTATAGTTATATTAATTTGGCTCTGGGTTTGGTTTGGTTTGTTTTACAGCACATCAACTTCAATGGGTTATTTAATGTCGAAAAAGATTTTTATTTCTGGTAATATTTTTCTTCAAGAATGTATAGCTGGTAACATCTTTTTCCCTCAAAAATGTATAGCTGGTAACATCTTTTTCCCTCAAAAATGTATAGCTGGTAACATCTTTTTCCCTCAAAAATGTATAGCTGGTAATATTATTTTTCAAAAATGTATAGCTGCTAATACTATTTTTCCAAAACATACAGCTGGTAATAATATTTTTTTTTTCAAAAAATGTATAGCTGGACATGAGTTTGATAGTAGTAATAAAAGTTCATTAAAATTAGCTTTTAGCCCACGGCAATTCCATTGAAGAATTTTGTGTACCATTGTGTTGACTAAGTGTGTGTGTGTGCGTACGTGTGTGTATGTTCTGACTTTTACTAGATTTTCATGTCCTTTTATTGAGTATTAAGTAATAATATTTCCTTTCCATTATATGATTTTTGTTTTGTTAAGTTATGCCATCTCGTTTATGATGTGTTGAGGGTGAAGGATCCATTTCAATTCCTATTTGTTTAAATTTTTCAGATTTCTTTGTTGGTGGCTATTTTAGGTTTATGTCTTTTTCTCTTGTGTCTGATATGGATCTATGTTTTTTCTTACTGACTTGTGTTTCATTCTTTTCCTTTTCTTCAGTTATAGGGTTATGGTTTAATTTAGAAGAGAGAACTATTTTCATATTTGTTAGGCTGGTTTTTAAAGCTTTAATGAGATTTTGCAATTCATTTATCAATGATGTTAATTGTGTTTCTGTTTTGTTTTTTGTCAGGTTATTTCCTAGATTTTCATTTATATTTGGTGGTGTTTTGGTGATTTTTGCATAATTTTGAAAAGCAAAGGAGGATTCTATAATTTTTCTAGCCTCCAGGAATGTAATGTTTCAAGTGATTTTTGTTCTTATTTCTTTTTTCCCCAGGTCTTGCACTCTTTAAGATCAGCTCTGATCTCCATTGCAGTTCATACATCTTGGTTGATTTTTACATGTTGTATCATCATAGTTTGGTGCTATTACCCCACATCTTGCACATGCCTGTTCTCTTGTACAATACTTCTTTAGATGCCCATATTTTTTACATTTATAGCAGCTTAGATTTGGAATATATTCTTCTACTTTAGCTATTAAATATCCAAGTTTAATTTTGGGTAGTGATGTCAGAGTATTGAAAGATAATATGTATGTGTTAGTATTAATTATTTTGTTTTTTATTTGTTATTCTTTTGACATCAGTGACATGTTTTTTTTTAACTCGGCTTTTATTTCTTCTATGGTACAAAGTGATAGATTTCCACTATGAACCACACCTTTAGGAGTTCAATCTTTCATGTGGGTATGCTTTTATACAGATGTTATAAAATTTGTTAGTCTTTAATAGTGTGTTCACATGTTTTTTTATTTGATATTTCTATCAGGACGGTTCCATTTTTTAAAGTTTTTTACTGATTTCGGATTAACCATTGAGGATATAACCTTCTGTATCAGGAATGGTGATAATTTGGTTTGTTGGACCTCCTCTCTAGATTCAAATATTATAAATCTAGGAAAGGGTACTTCAGGCTGTTCTGGGTCAGAATCTGGCTGTGTAGAGTCTCTTAGCTTGGGTTTTTCTTTCTATTTCCATATAATGAAATTGACTGTACTTTGCACCCACCATGGAGCCCTACTAGGGAAAATACCAAGGGGGAAGCCCATTCACCTTGGCAGATCAGTGCTATATAGTCAATATACACACACTATGATGAGTCAATAATTGTTTAACCTCCTAAGTCTTAGTTACCAAGTTAACTAATTGCTCAGACATAGTTTGGAACAATTGTATCTTCTGAGCATGATTGACCCTACAGCCAACACCTTCAGATCAAGGCCTCTCCAACCACCGGTCTAGTCCAGATAAAGGCCAAAGTGATATGTCGGAATTCAGGAGTTAATCCATCTCTCTTCCTGAAGCCCTCAATCAACAAGATCCCATCTCTAGGTATAACAGGTCGCCACCCACTGCCAACAGATGGCCTCATTGGGGACGGGGTTTACCTATTTGCAAAGGTGCAGTCGGTGTATTCTGAAACCCCAGCCAACAGGGTGGCCATATGTGGCAACAATATTCTAAACATAGACAAAAGGTAGACTTATAAATATATAAGGTAGATTCTGGAGAGAAGAGTTGACCAACCATCAGAATTCATTGTGGAGGTCTTTGTTTGCGATTTGAACTTTTCAGCACCTTCACACATATTTGTTTGTAACAGTTTTATCTGACATCACAAAAAGAATAGATACATTATTATTCTATTAATACAGTGTTAAAATCATAAAAACAGTCAGCATGATAGAAAAATAAGCTTTTTAACTTAAATGTTTAATATACAGGGTGCAATGTATAAATTGTCGCCTAAATTACACAAAAATTAAAAAAACACTGACATCTCGTTTTAACAGATATAGTTACCAAAATTACACAAAAATATCTTGAAATACTGAAGAGTAAATTTATTCAATAAAATCACCACTGGCTTTAATCATAGCCTCCAGACAACTTCAGAATCTCCTGAAACTCTTCTGGATGGTTTCTTCAGTTCAACTTTGGTGTTACAATAAGAGTTTTGTTGATCTCTCACTTAACTCTGCCCCACACATAATAATCGAAGGGGTTGCAGTCTGGGGAGTTAGGTGGCCAGATGTAAGAGGCAATGTGACTGCAGAAATTGTCTGACAGACATCACTGGATTCTCCTGCTTGTGTGGCATGGTGTAGGATCCTGTTGCCAGACATAGGGTCTTCCAGGTTTAGTATGAAGCCCTCACCAACAAATTTGGGAGTTGTTATCAGAATGATCAGAGTGAGTTTTCTGAGCTGCCATACCTTCATAAGCACCATTAGACTTATCCAACTCTTTGCGAATCCTCTGCACTGTCCTCAGATTGACACTCAAACACACTGAATTGTTCATATTAGAGCCTTCAGTGCAAATGCCAAGCAGTACAGCATGCAGTTTCCAAATTTCTGGCAGAGTGAAATGCATCATGGGGTGCTTTTTTTCACAGACGGTGCTCAACTGATCCTATTATACTGTGCAATCAACAAAAATCAAAAACTAACAATGCATATGCGCAAAATGAAAAATATAAAATTTACCCATAACACCCTGTACGTATATATTAAAAACTACTTTTATTTATTATAAGTTTTTCACTTATTACATGAGAAAAAAGCAGGGGTCCATCATTATTTTTACTTAATTCTACTTTTAGTTTAATATTCAGGAAGTATAGAACAAAGAAAATGCTTAGCAACAAAGTTTTTGATATTTTATATGTATAATGTAATTATAAAATTACACAAACATGAAATATTTGTGAAAATTTCACCATTTTCCTATTTTAATTTTATGATGAATCTTAATTCTTAAGCTAATGATTGAATAAGCTCACGGCAAGTTCTACAATAAAATATCTGTTAAATATTTGAGCTTAACAACTTATTTTAATAACAGACATAAATATATATGTTGGTCATTATTTTAAGAAAAGAGTACAAATGAAAATATTGGAAATTGACAATTTTTTTTCATTTCATTGAAACAGATATTAAACACGTCTTTCTTTCTTTCTTTCTATCACTGAAAACAAGTAGCATCCTTGATATGTCTTTGCCATGTTTCCACATGATCAAAACGGAATAGTCCATTATTTATGAGGTATTTGCAGGGTGTAATGGGTTGTGCTAACTAAGGGAGGGGCAAGCAGAATTATAATAAGATATTGCTGTCATTTTTGCCACCATTGGTTAATTAGTAAATATATAAAGTATGAAAATTACTTAAATATTGAAATATTAACAAAGCTAGCTCCAGTGAAATTTTGTTTAGAAAGAATTTTTTTTTTTTCATAACTACTTTTGTGCTTAATATTTTTAAAATGTCTAATTTTAGAGCAATCATAACCATGCTTAATTTGTTACTGAAGTGAGCTTAATTCTCACTGAATGCTGCATTAAACTTGTTTACTAAACAACTATGTCGTAATGGTTGCCACATCTCAACTGATATTTTTATCATAGCAGTTCCAATTCATTATCTTCTGAGCAAGTAACAAAAATGGATTGTTACTGTTGAAACATCAACTCGTTCTCTTTTTCAAATATAAAATATGACACACATAATGACATGATTACATTCAAATAACGGAATTAAGAAAAACACTGAAAATAATTTACAATAAAGTCTATTGTTGACACATCAATTCCACAGTTAATTACTTGACTGACAATTTTATAAACATAATTGTCACATTTCCCAGTGTCAAAGATATTTCTTTTTAGGAATACTATATTTCCACCATATAACTTACACCTACAATTTGGCAAATAAATATTGACAAGAAATTTCATCTTCATAAAACTTTCTCCTAATTTCTCTTTTAGAATTATATTTGAGAAAAATCAATGTTTTTAAATGATTTATCACAATTTCAAAATGAGATATATCTCTTTAAATATGGCAAATGTCTAACATTTTTATTCTAACACAGATCAGTATTTGAGGCAATGTCTAACCTTACGGTGACCTTCAGGCGTTGGCTGAAACACTCTGTTTTGTTCTTCAATGGTAACTGAAGAATGTAAGGGAATGACAAACAACCTGTAAGAAAAGAAAACAAAATTATGCATTTATAAAAAAATAAAATAAAAAAAATAAATAACCCTAATACTTAAAAACACGTGGCTTCTGATCACATCTTGGCATTTCAGAGGACAATAGGAACTACAGATTCAAATTGTTAAAATATTGATCATTCTAGAATGCTGTCATTTTATTATTCAAACAATCTTGGGTATGGAAGTATGCTATTCTGAAATAATAAAGCTTCTAAAGTCTACTTTATACTTTTAATATTTCTGCCTAAACTCTGTAATTTTATTTACTATTTATTTTTCCTCAATAAGAGTAGATAGGTTTGCCTATCATCCAGTTCACACTCCTCCCTGGTCTTTTGAACAAGAGTAGAGGTTTCCTGTTTAGGAGTGGGTTCCAAGTTCCTTCTAAATTCTCATTCTCTTTCACTCCCAGTAGCCCAAAGTATTTTTGTGGTATTATCGCCTTGCTTGGGGTGAACTGACGTAAAAAAAAAAAAAAAAATCAGTTTGCCTATAATCAAGTTCATACTACTCCCCAGTCTTTTGAACAGGAGTAGAATTTCATCCCGTTTCATGTTTCGGATTGGGTTTCCAGTCCCTTCTAAAGTTTACTTCAACTCTATACTTCTAACATTTCTGCCTGAACTCTGTAATTTTATTCACGAATCAAATCTTGACCTCTTCAAGTCTAGAATTAGATGTCTATCTTCCTTGTTATCCTGCCCTTTCTTACACTAATACATCTCCACACAGTAACACTCTACCTTGAGGGGCCCTTGGTAAACATTTATTAAAAAAAACTTTCTGCAAATAAAGGTGAAAAGAGTACCTAGGGGAAAATGTTGGGAACCACTGGATTAAACACTAGGAAAAATACAGCATTTTATTCAACAGAATTCTTAGGAATATTAACTCTTGTAGCATTAAGTATATAACCCTTTAGCATAAATAAAACTCTTGAAAATTTTTATTTCTCAATATTTATTAGATTTATGCACTAACCTGGCACAAGGTCAATTTACATTTGATGGAAAACGAGAGGTACACTGCACTGATTAACTGGTAATTTAATTACTCTCAATAAAGATAGTCAACAAACATTAATGAAAAACTAT
This sequence comes from Acanthosepion esculentum, assembly GCA_964036315.1. NCBI lineage: Eukaryota > Metazoa > Mollusca > Cephalopoda > Sepiida > Sepiidae > Acanthosepion > Acanthosepion esculentum. The sequence continues at coordinate 25,280,157 of OZ038485.1, read as the reverse complement.
GAGAATATTCAGGGTGACCAATGACCAGGGAAATCTGGAAATCAAGGAAAGTCAGAGAAGTTCCTGCAAATTTCGAAATGTCACAGAATTTCTTGTTGCTGAAAACAATTTTTTTTATGTGATATAATACTGATTTTTACTGTATCAAAAATAACTCAACACTTGTAATCAATCATATCTTCAAAATACATATGCTCATCATCATGCTGTGAAGTAAGTAGTCAATATATCTACAACTATCAAGTAAATTGTTAATTTATTTTGGAAAAGGTTGAGCTAAAAAGCAAGCACATTTTAAGATTGTAGGTTATGGTATTTCTAGAAAAAGTTTTATCTGATTCAATCTTTCTAATCAAATTACAAAATGTAAGTTGTCTTGAATGGTAGCCATTCAAGACATCTTTCTTCAAGATCTTTTTACATTAATGCTGGTGTCCTCCATTGTTCTTAATTTTCATCAATGAACTTCCTGATGTCATCAGTTCTCAATTCGGTATCTATGTTGATGCCACAACTATTTACTCCTGTCTTAATGAGATGTCTGATCAGTTTGATAAAGTCAAATTGGCAGCTGATCTCAAAAATAATCTACAATCTGTTGTTAACTGGGGCAAGGGATGGTTTGTTAATTTTAACACCTTCAAAATGAAACTACACTTTTTTTTTTAATCATCTGAGAAAACTCTTTTTTCTCTCCATCAGCCTGACTGATGCTAACCTCCAGGTGCATAACTCATTATGCCTTCTCAGACAAACATTTTCTGCTGACATGAAGTGGAAAGATTATATTTAAATCAATTGCTAGGTCTACTGTTAGGAAAGTTGATTCACTGTGTCATGCTAGATAATTTTTCTTGCCAGAATCTATCTTATACATATAAATTTCTAAGTTTACCATTCATCCATACATTGAATATTGCTGCCATATCTGGTCTGGTGCTTCTATGTATTTAGAGATTCTTGATATAATCCAAAGAAGAATCTGCAATATTGGTCTTGACCAGGCATCTCACCTTCAATTATTTTCCCACCTATGTAACATAGCTTCACTGTGCCTTTTCTATAAATATCATCATGGCAATTTTTCTGATGAGCTTCCCTCTTTGATAACCTAGACTTTATGAATTTAAGCACAGTTCTAGATTGGCAGCAAGTCTCATCATTTCATGGTTGAAATAGGGAAATGTAGTCACAAATTCTATGCTAACAGTTTCTTCTCTTGCACATCTTGCTTGTGGAACTCTCTTTCGGCTTCTTGCTTCCCAGTCAACTTTGATCTTCAAAAATTTAAATGCAATGCTAATCGTTATCTTCTGTCTTCTTACTTCCTATTGTTTTCTCTCCTTAATAAGGTTTTCTTTTACACTCAGTAACCCCATGCCTCTTAATGGATTTATTGCTTTGCTTGAAGTGAAAAGATTACAAAAAAAAAAGAAAGACAATGCAGCAGTGACTTTTATAATATTGTGTCTATATATTTGTGTGACATGCAAGTTGCTCTTTCAGTCTTTCAGATTTTTACATGGATTGGAAATTTTTGTCATTTCCCAGAAAGCATACATAAATTAAAATAATATCCTCAAAATCAAGGGATGTCAACAATTTTGAGGTGATTAACACAGCAAAAAGTCAAGGAAGTTTGCAAAATTTGATCAAGGAAATCTTGGAAAAGTCAGGCAATTCAGCTTTCCCTTGTCATTGGTACACCTGTACATTTTTATATTTAAGAGAATTAATGATTCTGTCATATAATAAATGAGTATGAGCAACTAGGAAAACCGATTTATTGAACAAAAATTTTAAAAAAAATGAAAATGCTGATTGGTGCAACCCTAAACTAGAGCATTCAACTGAGTGTCATAAGGTCTAAGATACTAGATAAACAAAAAAAAGTGTGTAAACAACTCTCTTGAGTAGTTTGTAACACATCTATTTATCATTTCTCAGTTGCGTCTCAGTCCTTGGGCAGAGTGCACTCAGAGGTAGCTCCATCAAAGGACAGAGTCACAACTGAGGAAAATTATACTGAGAGGTGCCCAGCCCTAGGGAACAGCTGCTCGAGGCCACGCCTTCTCATTGCACCAGAGAGAGGGATTGGTGCTTGCACAGAGGCCAGTGCAACCGACAGTTGTGAGGGCTGCGAACAATTTTCGTTCCTAGCCTGGGTGTACGCGCTTGGGTCCCCACCTTAAAAACCAACCTTGTGTCACAACTCATCTTAGTGGGGAGACAGAGTAAATACCTAGTCTGACTATAAACAATGTAAATAATAACTCCTTACTCCACAAATTCAGACAGAAATATTTCTTCTTATTGTATATTTAAATATTATTTAAATATTCTGATTTAAAATCTGCACTACCCATATATTATTCTTCTTTTTTTCTTTTTTTTTTCTATGTCTTATCAACCCTTTGCAGATTCTTTAAAGCCAAGAAATAATTTTTTTGTAAGAATGTTTTTTTTTGAAGGGGTAATGATTTATTGATACAAGTCCTAAAAATTAACACATAGCTAAGTGAAGAAGGTGTGGATTCATACCTTTCCCAAGGGTATTTACACGTAAGTGAATATAACGAACCCAACTGGAATTGGGACTCGGCTCTCAGATTAACAATTCCAAGCTATTATTGATTACACCATCCAAACATCCAACCTTACAACACCTGGTATTCCAACCAGTCATCCATCTAGGTACTAACTAGGCTTGATATTGTACGGAAACCAATGTTTCAAAGTGATGTCGTTATAAGCCTTTTAAGTATGTAGCACCCAGTGAAGCTCAAACTCACTAATCAGTCATAATTGATCTAGCAAGAAAAGCTTGCTAACAATTATACCATGCTGAAATGCCCAGAAAATTTGAGAAATGTCAAGTGACACGGTGGAAATTTTGAGTAACTTAACATATAAACAGATTGATCAACCAATTTAAATTGTCCAAATTTTTTAACATTTTATATCTATAAATCTATGCCAAAGTAAGCTAAGCTTTTGTAGGGTTTGTGAAGAAAAACTATTTTCAATACAAAAGAAAAATGTATTTGCTTTTCTGAAACAATTACAATTTCATTATTATAATTTTCCTAATGTTATTTTTCTTTTACCATTTATTGCAAAGATCTTATCTTGAAAACATTGTTTTAGAAATCATCAAATAAAGACCAGAAAAAAAACATTTTATGAAAACTATCCTTCATGTGCTTTGCAGCAACAGTCACATGCATGCACTCCCATCTTGCCAGTGCTTCCCAAAATAAAATTCATTCTTCTTTGGGTAATCAGACATTGAATTAAAAAACATTTACTCCACAATGTTGCAGACTGTGCATCAACATGAGATATTATTCTTATTTTATTTATGAGCCTACTCTCCAATGTTGGCTCAAGGCATGTTGGAAAAGAGTGTCTGAAGATTTACCCACAGTAGATTGCCAATTCTTTCTGCAGTAGACTGGTCACCAACCAAGGCTATAGGACCCAGTCTGTCCTGCTATTCAACCCATAGCTGGAGGGAGAAGAAATGGCTTCATACCTTTCCCAAAGATCAGTGACATTTTTCAAGGATGAAAAAACTATAGTGAATAATTAATAGGTTTTTTAATAGCCACTAAAATCATGTTAGACATGTTTAAAATAAATACACTGATCAAACGTACAATTTGTTTCCTATATTTTAATACATCTCTCTTCATTTGTCAGGGTTTTTTTCTATGCAGTGTTTTATGTACATCAAGTAAAAAAGAACTTTTCTGGTGAGTGCACTGTATTATATATATCTTCTTGAAAACACATAACAGAAAATGTACCAATTCATAAAGAGTATTAATAAAAAAAATTTATGCTTTCATAAAAATTCAAGACTTCTTGTTTTTCTATTCTTTTGACAAGTGAAAAGTTTCAAATATGGTACTCATAAAATCCAAACTTATTAGTGACAATTTTTATGCTAGCAGAAAAAATAAAATAAATCAAAATTACTGAACGATTTTATAACAAACAATCTTACAAACAAAACATTTGAATGTATCATTTTCCATATCTACCACAAAATCTAGAATATGTGCTACAAAGGGTTAACAAGCAAGATTCACCATCTGTTCACTCTTATAATTTAGCAATATATTCTTGTCCTTCCACTTATCAGCATAAAATATCTTCAAATAAAAAAATGAAATTGGCTACTCACCTGTGCCTGATGGACAATTCTCTTAACTTATCATATAAATTGTCAATATCCACCAAACCTATCAATACAAAATGAATTAAGTTTTTTTTTTATTAAATATGCATTTGCTGTTAAAATTTTATATGAGAATCAATATTGCATACAATTTTAAAGACTTCAAAATATATTTCATGCTATGTAAGTCACAGTAGTAAAATAGTTCTAAAAAAAATTTTACATCTCAACATCTAAAAACTCTTCTATGTATCAACAGTTGGGTTACTAGTATTTAAATGCTTCTACTTGATGCATTCATCATCTGATGACCCCAGAATTAAACATATTATGATTAAATCATCATTACAAATTAATGTAATGTTAAAATATAAACAAAAAATGATATATAAACGTAAAGGAATCCTCAGACGAATATTGTTATTTTTATTTCAAACAAAGCTTGTTTTTTGTTAAATCTAAAATTTGATTTCTTGTCATTGGTTGTGTTTTCAATGTTACCATGTCAAAAATCTAAATCACAGAATGGTAATTTACACTCTTTAACATAAATAAATGCAAACTGTATTAGTGTAGCAATATGATTTCTCACATCCTTAGGAGATTAATAGATAGATTCCTTTTCCTTCTAATTCAATTTAATGACCAGGATATTCAGGAATCCTATCTCCAGCTCGCCTTTGAATTATCAAACAAAGTTTTGTCAGTGTTGCTAGATAGCCATAAAAATAGGGTTCTTTGAAAGTCTGACAACCCAAAACTTTCTGGTTTGGTTTGGTTTTTGTTTTATGGTATATTTTTAAAAAATAATGTTGACAGCTGTACGTTTTTGAAAAAATATTATTACCAGCTATAACTTTTTTTTTTCTTTTTTGAAGAATAGTGTTGCTGGCTATACTTTTTTGAAAAAATAATATTACCAGCTATACGTTTTTGAAAAAATAATATCTGGATCTCATACTGGTTAGATGCGCTGCCATTAAGAACGTCCTTCACACATTCTTATCACAGCACGGACTGCAATACAGACCATTCTTTGATGTGCTGCAAGATCAAGCTCCAGCCTAAGAGGTTCCATCGTGGCAAGAAGCAGGGGAGTCCTCGCATTGATGTCAGCAAGATGAGCCAGACCTTGTGCAACAGTTTGTCAAGAGGTTTGAGAACGAGCGGCAAACATCACGGACTGGAGACTCTGCCACGGAGAAGTGGGTGACCTTGCGGGACACTATGCACTGTACTGCCTTGGCCACCTTTGGGAGAAAGACCTCAAAGTCATATGACTGGTTTGGGGTAAAGTCCGCTGAGATGGCTCCTGTCATTGTGGCCAAGCGTGGTGCTCTTGCAGAATACAAGTGGTCACCCAGCAAGAGAAACCTGCAGATCCTCTAAGCTACCAGGTGTAAAGCTCATCAAACTGCCAGACGCTGCACCAATGAGTACTGGACAGAGCTTAGCGAAACCATCCAGCAGCAATTACAGAGAGCATAAGAGGGATGTACGATGGCACCAAGACAGCAATGGGACCAGTGCAGAACGAGACAGCTCCCCTCAAATCCACCACCGAGGAAGTCATCGTAGACAAGGGGCAACAAATGGGTGGAACACTATTCCGACTATTCCAGACAGAATGTTGTGACAACAACAGCCCTTGATGCCATTGAGTGCCTGCCGGTCATGGAGGACCTTGATACTGAACTGGCCATAGAGGAGCTTAGCAAGGACATTGACAGCTTGGCCTAATGGAAGCCCCCCCCCCACCCGACCTGATTGAGCACTGCAAGACTGCCCTACTGCTCCCATTGCACGAGGTCCTCTACCAGTGCTGGAAAGAAGGTGCCACACCTCAGGACATGAAAGATAACAAGATTGTCACCCTCTACAAGAACAAGGGTGAGCGAAGTGGGCAAAGTCTTCGCTCGGGTCATCTTGGTCCGCCTGCAGGAACTCACCGAACGTGTCTACCCAGAGTCGCAGTGCGGTTTCTGAGCTGAAAGATCAACAGTAGACATGGTCTTCTCCCTCTGCCAGCTCCAGGAGAAGTGCAGAAAATGGGAGATGCCCCTGTACATCACCTTTATTGATCTCACCAAGGCATTCGATCTCGTCAGCAGAGAAGTCCTCTTCAGAATCCTGTCCAAGATTGGCTGCCCACCCAAGCTGCAGAGCTTGACTGAGTCATTCCACAGTGACATGTGGGGGACTGTGAAGTTCAATGGAAATACCTCTGAACGCGTCAACATCTGCAGTGGTGTCAAACAGGGCTGCGTTCTCAATCCCACTCTCTTCAGGATTTTCTTTGCGTTGCTTCTGAAGGATGCGTTCAGCACATCAAGAGAAGAGATTTACATGGGTATGAGATCAGATAGCAGATTGTTCAATCTCGCCTGCCCCAGAGTCAGGACTGAAGTGCTTGTCAGAGACATGCTTTTTGCCGACGATGCAGCAGTAGCGATTTACACCCAGTGTGAACTTCAGACACTGATGAACCATTTCTCCCAGGCATGCAGAGACTTCAGATTGACCCTCAGCCTGAAAAAGACAAATGTATTGGGACAAGGTACCAAAACACCACCAGCCATCACCATTGATGACTATGAGCTCGGTGTGGTCTATCAGTTCACATACCTTGGCTCCACCATCACTGGCAACTTAGACACAGAGATTGACAAAAGAATTAGGAAGGCAGCCACAACACTTGCGCACATCACAAAACGTGTGTGGACCAATCCCAAGTTGTCGGTGAAGACCAAGATAGCAGTGTACAACGCTAGCATTATCAGCACACTGCTATATGGCAGCAAGGCTTGGACCACGTACGCCAGGCAAGAAAGGCGTCTGAACACCTTTCATAAGAGAAGCATCTGCCGCATCCTGGGAATAGCGTGGCATGATAAGGTGCCCAACACCAAGGTCCTGTCTCGAGCAGGTTTGCCCAGCATGTTCACACTGCTCAGACAGCACAGACTAAGTTGGTTGGGCTATTTCCATTGCATGCAAGGCAACCACATCCCCAAAGACGTCCTGTATGGAAAGCTGGCTGCTGGGAGGAGACCTGCCGGGCGGCCACAGCTGTGGCACCGCAATGTTGTGAGATGCGACATGAAAGCTGTGGACATCAACATAGAATCCTGGGAGAGCCCGGCAGCCATACGATCCGAATGGAGAGGAACCCTGACCAAACACCTCAAGTTGGGGGAGGAGAAGTTGACACAAGTCGCCACGGAAAGGCAGCAAAGTGACAGCTCCAACTGACCAGAGACAGAACACACGTGACCTCTGCAATACAGATCTGCAGGATACAGATCACTTGATTGCCAGCTTGTTGCAGGGTACTAAAGGTGTTTGCTTACATATAAATTCACTTTCTAAGAAAGACACTGGATAATTTTGCTGACTTTGGTTAAGCCAAAGGTTAATCTTGCCATTACAGGTGACTAATTGGCAAATGATAGTATGGTTGTGTTCTTATGTCTATGACAACAGAAAATGACCTTGACTGAAATTGACAATGAAGTGACTGCAGTTGAAGGGCTTTTAAACAGTAATATTTGTCAATCATGCAGAGTACTAAAGGTTAAAGTGGCAACATTTTCAATTTTGACAACTGAAGGATTTTTTGAAAAATCAAGGAATGTATATCATTTTGATACATTTTGATCCTTGTTTCCTTCCTTATAATTCATCTTCTGCTTAATTATGCCTTATTATTACATTTAAACCTAACTATTTGCTTTAGGGCAAATGCACTTTATTAATGTTTTTGTATCTTCATGTAAAAAATTACAAGAATTTACCATATTTTTCAGGCTTGCAGAACTTCTGCCAGAAAGCACAACTAGAGCTATAATATTCAATAAATCAAAAGTTTTACTAAAAAGTTGAACTAACATTAAAAATTTTTAGTTCATATTTTCATTTGACATTTTTTATTCATACTGAGACAGTATTAATACATAAGTAGATCAATAAATCCATAACCTAATAAAAAAAAAAAGCTTTTACAACAAATATTTTCAGCATAATTTACTTCCTTGTCATGCAATTAATTCAGTATTGAATATTAATCACAAAACTCAATCATATGATATTTTCAGATCAAGATTCTCTACTAATAACTATGTTTTCTACTAATAAGCTACGGGCGTATTTTACCTAAATTCAGAGTAATTTGATGTCAAAATGTGTCCTCGTTTAGGTCTCTAACTTTTAAATTGTCAGTCATAATATGCCACCACTAGTGTAATAATGCAATTCTGCACATCACTGTATTGTCTGTGATGACATCTAAGGTTGGCTGTATGCAAATACACAGGTGTGCTCACTATGTTCCCCAGATTCACATCTCAATAATTAAGCACTTGTGATTGCTGTCAACATATTCTTTTCAAGACTCTTGTTAGGAAGTAGCAAAAAAAAAATGTGATTTCTCACTTAATCAGCAATGTCTTCCTTCTGCTACGAGAAAGTGAACTTCTTCTTACTGACTTCTCACTAAGTCCGAGCTACGGGAAATGAACCCCTACACACTCATTACCTGGCCGTTTTACTGACTGCTTCATTATATGGATACTGGCTGGAGGACCTACAACTCCTATCTGTCCACACATGTTCCACCAACCAGAAAGGAGGCTGTCCTGTGTAAGATGATGATAAACTACATCTGCGTCCTGGGTAAGACGATAAACTATGTCCAGCAGCAAGGCCTCTGATAATACGTTTTTAAAAAAGTAATGTTGACAGCTGTACGTTTTTGAAAAAATATTATTACCAGCTATAACTTTTTTTTTTCTTTATGTATTGATTTGATGCGTTAATAATTCACAGTTCAAGATTGTTCATGTATTCAAACAGATTAAATTGTGTAGAATGAAAAATGTCACTTCTGTAGAAATAAATGTTAGTTCGTGTGTATGATTAAAATAGGAAATAAATGTCTTAAGTCTTCAGGAGTTGTTCACCTTTGACTGGTTTGAATTTATCTGGTTGCTGATTACAATTTCTATTTTGGTAGTGTATATTATCACTTTTCTTAGAAATTTGTAGATAGAGTTTGAGAGAGAAATGATGATTACTGAGTCAGCAAGTTGACGCGTGAAAGGTTCTTTAGGTCAGTGTAATGACACGCGTGGATTCGTTTAGCATCTCTCGGAGGTTGTGTGGCTGACTGCTTGAACTGGATCAAACGATCCTATTTATTTATTTCTTGAGTCTAAAATCGGTTCCAGAGCGTTGAGCGGGAAAGTAGATTTTAGACAATTGCTACACATTTTATGTTGTCTCAACCAATGAAAAGTCGAGATTTAAAATGTGAAGTGCTGATTGGCTAAAACTGGTTTGGTAGAAGAGTGTATTTTAATTCAGGGGTGAGTAGTAAATATGGATGATTCCATCACTACCACCCCAAGTCAGGGTGGACATGGAAACAACAGCAATTAAATCTATGCTCCTCAGAACCTCCTGATCAGAGGTCTTGCTACCAGATGTAGTTTATCGTCTTACCCAGGACCATAACTAAGAACATAGCCAGAAGATACACTGAAGTTTTTCTTTACTGAAAGTAGTAAATGGTGTGGGCCAAAAGCAATTGCAATATATAAGATTTGTCATACTAAGCTAAGCTTAGCAAATATGAATTAAAATGTAATGAAAAACAAATATTCATTTAATTAAAATTCCCAACATAAAATTCTCACTACAAAATCAAACAAAACAAGTACAAAAGATTTTAACCTTTACAACTCTGCAAGCATACATGTCTGCTGGCAATACTCTTTCTCGGTATTTTCCAAGGCAAACATGTTAGCCGAATGACAGAGCTTTGTTTCAAAGAGAAAGTACGTTTCTAAAAAAAACCTATCAGTGCGGAAATGACATCATTAAGCTTGTGATATGAACTCAGAATGACCAGATGTTAGCCACTTAGTCCTAAATGAAATAGTTGTTTTATCAGCAAATTTTAATAAAGTGTTTTAAAAATGTTCATTTTCCAATCACAATAGTGACCCTCTCGACAAGGCATGAATCTGTTATGTCGATAGACGAACTTTTCATGGATAAAGAAGAATTTCTTGGATTTACAAAGAAGAATTTCTTGGATTTACCCAACAGATATTGGTGATGTGTGTGACAGTGAGACTGAAAGTGATTCCGACCAAGAAGGTGGAATTTTCCAACCATCACAAGCATACGATCACCTGTAGCTACCTGAGTTTCCAATACTTCTGGACTTACAAATCAGACCTTGAAAAAAAGTTTGATTTGAAGAAGTGAAAGCATTTTTGGCCTTAGTCTTGTTGATAGGTTTAATAAAGCAACCTTTGTATTTGTCTTACTGGACAAAAGACTCCCTTTTATATAGGCAAGGCTTTCATGATGTGATGAGTAGGAATCTTTATCATTTGTCATATTTTTATTTTAGTTTTCATGTTTTTTGGGGGTTTTTTTTACTAAATGTACAGTAAAAAAAAAATATGTCTACATTTTTCTACATCCTTTCATGCAAATGCCTTGAAAATCTTATAACAATATCTTTAAAATCCTAAAAGTTACAGTGCTAGTAACATACCACACTCAAAATTAATGTGGATCCAGGGGATACAACTCCGAAAGTTAGTGCGAAGTCATAAAGGTTACAGAGTGTTTTTCTCACGTAGATGTACAGATTTCTAAAGATTAAATTGTGATTAAAAAAAAACAATCTGCCATTTATCTTATTGCAGCATGACTAACAGATTCCACAGTCGAAAAAATTGAAAAAGGAAGAAGTAAAATTTAAGCTTAACAAAAAATGAATCAATATCTGAAGTCGTGAAATTAAAAAAAAACAAAAAACAACTAAAAAGAATATCAAGGAAGATAACTCTTATGTTATTTACAAAATTCACTGCTTCCTATGTGATAAATGCTAGCAAAATGAAATAATTATCTTTATTTTGTCAAAATAATGTAATTCTGATTTTTTTTTTAGCGGGGGGGGAGGTTGTTGTTTTTAAAAGGAGTAGCATTTATTGTAAGAAATTAATTCAACTTACCAGGCAGAAAGATCAAGACAGTCCCATGCACAGCAGAGTCAAAATATTTATCTCTGAAAAGAGAAATATATGGGAGTGGGGGTGAAGGGTGAAAGTTAAATTTGTGAGAAATATAAGTCAATTTTCTAAAAGCACTGAACAAATTTTTTAAAAGATTTTCTATTTTCTCAACAAGGCTGCTATGTGAGTAATGAAAGACAAGTATCACGAAATACGTTTTGCTTATTTCATAAAAATATTTTTTTTTTTACTAATACAAGGCCCAAGAGCCACTCAAGGTAGAAAGTTACTAATTGAGGGTGATGCATGCAAGAGGAGTAAGTAAGAAATGCAGCTTATTTTGTAGGATTTGTAGGAAAGTGAACAGTTAACCCAAAACTTTAAGAAGTTAAGATTGTAGTAATCAAAGAAGCGCCCTTTCAGGAATCTGTTCCATGAAATAGTGATTCTTGGAAGAAGCTATCTGATTTGAACTTTCTTCTTACCAAAGGAATACAAAAGGAATGAAGATGATTTTTTTTCCAGTGTACAAGATGTGGCGGGTCTTAGCTATGAAATTCAGAACTGGCAGAACTAATGAATGTAACTCGTCAGAACAGTTGTCATGGAAATAGTGATAAAGTAACAAAAAACTTGCAACATTTCGTCTGTGGGATAGGAACTAAATTTTTTATTTTTTAAATGTATATTCAAAATATGAAGCCAAGTTTTTTAAAAATTGCTTTAAAACTCCTCCACTTTTCTATCAGTCTTTTCAAATAAAGTTCATTTAATAATGTTTAGCATTTTTTTCAAAAATTAAAGTCAGAGCTTCATAAATTTGGTCTTTTGCTTTTTAAATTAAATGTTCTTGCAAGAAATCCCTACAGAGTAGTTCTACAAAATAGAATAAAGATTAATTTTTTTTCTTCTTTCTTACCCTTGTTCTTTAGATTCCAACTTATCAAAATGTTGGATCAATTTAATTGCTAAGTTCTGAGCCTCTTCAGTTATATGAGGATTTTCAGGGTCCAAATTAGGTAACTGAAAAAATAAAAAAAATTATAAAAATAATATATAAATATATATATATATATATATATATAAAGACCATCAAGATGCAGATTTCACAAAAAAATATTAATCTCATTACTAAGCAAAGTATCATTTAAACAAACTTATAATTTATAAGTTATAAGTTAATATTCATCTGTCAATAAATCATCTTTACCATCAATTTCAATGTAAGTATATTTGTATATTTACAAAAGATGTGAATAGGATAAATTGTAAATCAAAAATAAAATAAAAATTTTTAATCTTGTTTTTACAAATGATATGCAAAAAATAATATTATGAGGTAGAATTAAAATTTGATTTAGAATGTGTACTAACTGCAGTAAATTTAAAAACAATAAAAATTGAGATTCTCTTTAGAAAACCACATAAGAAATACTAAGTAAGCTAAAAGGTTTGTTCTGTTTTTGTTGTAAGAGGACATTACCATTAAAAACAATCACTTCGTTACATTGTGGGAGTTGTTATGTCAGTAAGCATTTTTTCTTTTTCATTATCAAAATTGGCTTATTTTTGTTTACTGCCTTGAACAGTAATGATGAAAGAAAATAATCAACAATGTCTTAAGAAAGGTAAAAACCTTGAAACAGACACAAAAATTAATCTATGTAATTTATGGAGAAGGTTCTGTGAATGAATAAACATGTCAAAAGTGGTCTGCAAAGTTTCATGGATATTTTTTACTAAACCACACTTTATTGTTGGATAAAATCAAGACATTATCAGCAAATAATCAACATTATACAACATAGAAGATACTCAAAATATCCCAAACAAGCAGTGAAAATCATTTGCACCAGTTTGGCTATGTGTGAGAGAGAGAGAGTCTGGGAGACACACACACACACACACACACACACACACACACACACACACATATATTTTTTTTATTAAAATTGTGTAGCGAAATTAGATCAGAGCATTTTGTTTACTGATGGGAAATCTGATCTAGGGCAGAAGTTGTACCCATTGGATCTGGGTCATTAGAAGACAATGAAAATGGTCGAAATAATTTTTATCACTTAAAAATTGAAATAGAGCTTAGTAAGCTATAAGGAACTTTGGAATTCACATGATTTTGGTTGAAGCAGCCAGAACCCCCCCCCCCCGTGATAATTGCGTGTGAAGTAGTAGGACCAAGGGTCGGATTGACCAGCCAGGTTTTTCTATATAAACACGTAGTTATGCTGAGAATGTGAGAGACAGGAGAAAATTCTTGGCGAGACTGGTGAAGAGAATTAGCCCAGGCAAGAGTTGGGCTACAGACAGTGGAGAGTCGAGTTGGAGACTCGAGGAGAGGAAGTGACGTCAGAGATTGGAACGAAGCGTCTGCTAATATGTACTGTTGATATAAGTACCGCTGCTTCTGCTACTACGAATATTACTAATACTGTTACTACTGCTGAGGAGGAACACCAATATAAACTTTAAGCCCCACACAGAAATCTTATCACTCTATCGCAAAAGTCGTATGTCGTTCTGAGACGATTTAACAAGTTAATCACAATACACTCTTTCTCTCTCTAGAATCCAGTGTATGAGTTTTTACGTCAAATACTTTTCTTTTCTGTAGCCCGTTTCTTTTCTATACTATTCTTTTCTGCTATATAAGACATTAACAATTCAACCATTGAATAGTTGTTTGTCCAGCTTTCTGCAGATATTAATTTTTGTTTTGCTGCATTCTAAATTTCTTAGCACAGACTCTCCAGCCATGTCTACATCTTCAGTCGACCGTGAATGGATGAACATCACTTCTGCTTTCTGGATCAAACCAAACACAACGTGGGCAGGAAGCAAGATTAAACCAGTGGGCCGGTCAAATAATCTACGGATGCTCAGGGGACCTACGGCCACTCCCTTAAGTTCGGTTAGGACCGAGTAGACACCTCAACCCAGAGAGTAAGACGTCAGAGGTTGAGGGGCTGGGGTGAAAGTGTTAGAATGTTACTTTAAAAATAGGTAACTACTGTTATGTATTTCTGGATGCAAATCTCAACTTAAAAATGTTTGGTTTTTTAAAAGAATTTTTTGTAATGTATGATTAAATGTTTATACTTTACAATGTGAAACAAGATGGCAGAGCCAGCTAAATTAATCAGTTAATTGAACCAAAGGCTGATCTTCATTCAAAAGTGATAAGGTGATGTTCGATTTATGAAGGGATTGGAAAGAGAGAGACCTTTATGCTGAGCTCCTTATGGAGAAAAATATGATTGACTTGAACAAACACTGTACCCTATAAGACCGAATGAAAGCAGCAATCAATGAAAAGTATGTGGAATTAATTACATGAAACAGTGTAAGATTCCATCAGGGTAACACTAGACTGAATATTTCTTTGGTGACTAGATAAAAATTATTACAGCTTGGTGGGAAAGTTTTCACTCAGCTGTCTTTATTCACCAGATATTGTACTTTTAGATTACCATTTATTTCGGTCTTTGTCAAATTCTATTAATGACAAATAATTTCAATTCTCTAGAAAACTGCAAAAGATACTTTGAGCAGTTTTTTTGAAAGACACTAGTTAATAACGGTTTTCCTAAGTACCTCATCGATCACCAAATTAGACTATTTCTTTCTAAGGTAACCACTTTGAAATTATTAATGCATCTGACAATTCTTTATTTCCAGTTGAAGAAAATGCAAAATTACTTCCCAAGTATTAGGAGATAAATCATCATGGAAATGAAAAACAACAAAGTCCAATTACACAACCAGATAATCGAACCAACAATATCAAAAATAATCCCAGTGATGAAATATCCGACAGAAGATATCCCAGCAGGTTGCAAAAAATGCCTGAATACTTAAAACATTGTTGTTGAAAATTTGGACAATGTAGTACGATTATTGCTGTTCTGTAAAATATATACCCAATACTAATATGAAGCTGTGACTTCAAATGACTATAAAATGATGTGAGGCCATGGAAAATGAAATAAATGCTCTAAAAATGAACAATATATATGAATTAACTACACTCCCGACTGGTAAAACACATTTGAAATTGCTGAGTCTACACTATTAAAAATAAAAAATAGCAACAAACAAGTCTCAGCTTGTTACTAAAGGTTACTTGCAAATATGTAGAATTGTTTATCATGAAACTTTCTTGTCCACTCTTTAAAAAAATACTGATTACAGTTATTTGGGTTGACAACATCCTCATTGCTGCATATTGTAATTCTGTGTTAATCTCTATACACTATATTAGTGTTAAGTGATTTAATGCTCATGATGACAGGTAGATTAATCACTGCACTGACCTCACTAGCATCCAAACCCTGAACTTCTCAATCACTTAATCTCATGCAAGTGGTGGACTTCCCCGCACATTTTCCCAGTAATCCTGCTGGACACACTTCTCTTCTAAATCTTTTTTTTTTTACCTCTATCCCAGACTCATGTCATACTTTGCAGCTCTGCCCTCTTGGCAACTCTGATCAAGCAGTAGTGTCTGTAAATATCTATTTCCGCTCTCCCATCAAGCCAAGAACCTCCTACCAACAGAATATCTTTGTTATCAACAAGCTGATCGGGATTCATTCCATGATTTCCTTTGTGACGTCTCTTGGAATTAAGTTTTTAATCATCCTGTCCAAAAATTTGGCTCAGAGTTCTCCTCCTGTGTGAAAGCCGGCATCAAAGCTTTGAGTCCAGTACAGAAATACCAAGTGAAACCACATTCATCTCCTTGGTTCTCACCTGCATGCTCAGCTGCTATAGCCCACAGGAATCACTTCTTCCAGCCGTACCAGAGCAACATGTCTTTTGCAATCAGACATCTATTTGTCTCTGCTTGTAATGAGTGCAAGCAAGTCCTCAAAGAAGTGAAGTTACCGTTTACTGACAGAATGAAACCACATGTAGCCTCTCACAAGTTTGGTTCTAGAGATTATTGGTAGCTCTGCAAGAGTGTATTGCACAACAGCAAACTGTCAATCCCTCTTCTATTCAATCAATTTGAAGTCCTGACATTTACAGTAGATAAAGCTGAGTGCTTTGCTCGGAAGTTCTCTTCCAACTCCACTCGACTCATCTGGAGTACCCACACCTTATTTCCCCCACTAGAAAAGAGGCTCTATTGAGTGATATGTGCATAACCCTGTCACTGGTTTCAGACATCACTTCCAAACTATATTCCCATAAGGCAAGTGGCGGTGATGGGATCCCAGTCGTCATCCTAAAGAACTGTGCTCCAGTTCTCTCCAAACTCTACAATTGGCTTGTTGTTTCCTGCTTTCCAGTCCTCCTCTGTAGTTCCTGTTTTTAAGAACTCTGGCGAACCTTCTGTTCCCTCAACTTATCACCCTTCTAGTCTCTTACTGCTTTTCAGATCTTGAGGCTCTAATTAATGCTGAAATGGTTAAGCATCTTACTTCTCATGACCTCCTCTCAGACAAAACAATATGGCTTCCATTTCACCAGGTCTACAACCAATGTGTTAACAGCCATCACTGAATATGTGTATCAAGCTCTTGATAATAACGGCAAAGCTCAAGCTGTGGTTCTAGATATCTTGAAGGCTTTTGATAGAGTTTAGCATGCTGGTCTTCTACGCAAACTCCAAGGCTATGGTATCACAGGACAAATGTTTGATTTAATCCAATTGTTCCTATCAAATCATAAAAAGAAGGTCATTTTGAACAGGTTCGCTTCCAGATAACGTAGGTGTCCCCCAAGGCTTTATACTGTTTCTGATCTTCATCAATCTTCGTGGGGTAGGAAATGGGATATAAATTTGAATGCCTCCAAAACAAAACTGCTCTCATTTAACAACCATAGAGAAACTTTTCTGTCTGCCATCAGTATAACGGATACTAGAGTCCTGAAGAACAACACAATGCACCTTTTTGACCTAACGTTTTCAACTGACTTGCAGTAGAACAACTACATCGAATCAATAGCTGCATCTAATGCAAGGAAAGTTGGGTCACTGTGTTGTGTCAGAAAACTTTTTTCATCAAAGTCAGTTTTACACATTTACAAACTACCATCTTATTCACCTCAAGGTTCTTGACAAAATCCAAAGAAGGATCTGTAATGTAATCGATCTTGACTTGGCATCTCAACTTCAGTCACTTTCTCACTGACATGGAATGGCTTCCCTCTGTCTTTTCTACAAATATTTTCATGACAACTGCTCTGATGAGCTTTTATCCTTGGTGACCCAACTGCATGAATTTAAGCTTGCTACAAGATCTGGCATCTGGGGTCTACACATTTACTGTTGAGATAGCTAAATGCAACTGCCATTTCTACTCCAACAGTTTCTTTTCTTGCACTTCTCACCCATGAAACATCTGTTTACTTGCTTCTCTGAGAACTAAATCTTCAAAAATTTAAATGAAACATCAATCATCACCTGCTATCTTCTTGAATCCTGTTCATCTTTTGTCCTTTCCTCAATCCTCCCTATGCCCAGTCTTTTTCTCCCACTTTCACTCCCTGTAACCCCCTGCATACTAGTGGCATTTCCGCCTTGCTTGAGATGAAATGATTAAAAAAAGAATTTTTAAATCAATGTAAAAACATGAATAATTCAAAATTATTGATCTTGGATGGATGGATGTTGGATTTAACGGCATGTCAACTCCTATTTGGGTCAATTTATGCCGAAGCCTTATTAATTTATGAGTTTAAGTTGGTTATTTTGTATAAAAGGTTGAAAGGCTGTTGGGTTTCATAATTTTCTGTGTTTTTTGGGATTGCTTTTTGTGACTGTTTCTGATTGTGTATTTTAATGTTTACATTCATAGATGCATATATATGTCTATAAGCACATATATATATATACACTATTTGAAAGGGTTATATTTTATTGAGGATTTTTATTTCCTTGAGAAAACTGTATATTTTTTCTGTGTCTGTATTTTTGAATATTTCTTTTAAATCTTTTCCATTGAGATATTTCTGTCTTATTCTAGTTTTGATTTTGCGTTCCATTAGTATATCTGGCAATAATATTTTGTCAAAAACGTAGAGCTGGTAATAATGCTTTTTCCAAAAACGTAGAGCTGGTAATAATGTTTTTTTTCAAAAACGTAGAGCTGGTAATAATATTTTTTCATTTTCATTCTGGTCTTTTGTGATCTTTATAAAAAAGCAATTATTTTGTTGATAATATTTATCAAATATGCGGATGTAGTTTGTCGTCATACCCAGGACGCGGATGTAGTTTGTCGTCATACCCAGGACGTGGGAAAGACCTGGAAGTTCACTATTTGCCCATAGCTGGGACCCCAACAGGTGCTACCACCCCGGGTCAGGGTGGACCTGGGAACACCAGCAATTAAGAGGTGGTTCCACGCTTCCTCAAAACCTCCTGATCAGAGGCCTTGCTGTTGGATGCAGTTTAACGTCGTACCCAGGACGATTGATCTTGGATAGCTTTCTTTCTTTTTTTCTTTCTAGGTTTACAATTTACATTTAAAAATAACCCTATAGAGATGAATCAAACAAAAAATATAGAAAATATTCTTGCCAAATTAGGAATGCATGATTGTAAACTTCAATCAGTGCCATGTGAAATGGATATCACTATATTAAACAAAAAGAATGCTGAACCAGCAGATAAAAAATATTATGAAGAAACCATCAGTAAACTATTATGACTGCAACTTGTCCAGATATGTTATGTTGTGAAAAAATTATCACAATATTCAACAAAACTAACCGCAGATCACTTGATAAGAGCCAAACAAGTTTGACGCTATTTAAAAAGGCACAAAAAACACACTGTCTAGTGTTTAATAAATCCACTAAGCCTTTGAGGCCTTTGCTACTGATTGGGGAAATTCGAAAGATTGCCACGCTATCAGAATGTATGGTTTTCAATTATCATGAAACAGTGAGTTCTATGATTTCTTGGAAAATGAGAAAACTTATAGTAGCATTGTCAAAATGCAAAGCGGAATACATGAACCACAATACAAGAAGCAAAATTCCTTATTCAATTATTAAATACTATGATTAAAGTGAAAATTAGCAAGCAACTATCCATTCTATCACCAGTATTCAAAAGATATTGACATAAATTACCACCTTATAAAGAGTTCTAAATGGCACCATATAGTTGGACTATATTCCATCAGAGCAAAATGTCACCATTTATTTACAAAGCCTATCAATAGAGAAAAATTTAAAAAATTTTAATGCTCTAAATGGAGCACAATCCTGAACTTTTTGCTTGCCACTTTTTATCCATCACTTTATCCTCCTCTTTTATGATTAAAAAAATATCGAATAAAAAAAACAATATACTAAGAAAAAGAAATTGTGATTTAAAAAAGAAGAAAATTGTGATTTAAAAATAAAAATGTAAAAAATGCCAAATAAAAAAATGTGATATTAAAAAATTTGAGATGTTAAACGATTAAAAAAACAAAAAAAAAAAACAATTGTAAATATTTTATATGTATCTTGTTTATATTTATTGACTCTTGTGAGAGGGATAAGGGGAGGGAAATAAGCACATTCATCTCTTTGAATGAGAGGAGAGGAAAGTTTCCTCTGGGAATGACTGCTAAGAACATCCCTCTCACAAATTTATAGACAAATCTCAAAGATACATGCTGGGATTTCTTCCTAACTAATAAAAATAAACCAATTCTTGTTCTCATTTGCCATATGTTTGTTCTTACAAATATATTGTTTGCTTAGTATTATTTTTCCTGTTCTTATTGTTTGAGAACTGCCGCTTGTCCAGAAATTGATGTCGCTTTCTTTCAGCAATACGTCGTCTCACCAAAGCCTAGAACAAAAGTCCCCACGACCACTCGCCTCGTTTTTTAACAGGTAGCGTTGTTCTCTTATGTAAATAAGCCTGCTGCATAAAAATGGCAGTAGGCGTACGCACGCGCGACCGACTCTCAGAGAATGGTTCAACACGCGTGGCAGCGAATTCATTTTGTTCCTGGTAAGTCATTGTCACGTCTATTACAAGAACTTTGTCATTCTGTTTAAGAATTTTGCCAATTACACAACAGGTTATAATATAAAGATAAAATAAATAAAAAGCACCTTAAACTAATTAAATACAAGATACATTCTGTGAACAGTCTAAGAAACTTCTTGATTTTGATTAATATTTTATATCAATCTTGAATATTTACAAAATTTGCTCATTCTCTAATAATGTTATAATATTACCAAAAAAATAAAGATAAATTAATGGCAAGAAATTCTCCAATACAGTTCTATCTTTTTTGTCATTTGTGATATGCTAAAAAACAAAAAAGTAAAATAAAAAAAAAAGCAACTCACCGGTCCCAGCTGGCTAAGATCTTCAATATAATATTCAGAGACACTGAATATACTACCATCCACGGAAATAACAGGTGCAGGTTCAAATACTTCACCAAGTGGTTGAGCAAAATAATTAGCAAACCTATCCACGTCGAGAGTAGCAGACATAAGAACAACCTGCCAATTTAACAAGATACAAAAGTAAATTTATTTTTCAAATAATGATCAATTCTTTGAAAGTTGATCTACTTTTATACAATATATTGTCCTTCTATAATTTCTATTCCTTATTTACATTTTAGTCCGATTGCTTCATTTGCAATGCTAACACCAACTGCTATGCAACCAATACATAAAAGTGATGTTCAGTTCTCCCCTGGGGGAAAGGAAATATCTAAAATCATTTTACTTATTTATACCATTTACATTGTTCAGACTGTTGTCTCTCATCTTTATTGACATATTCATGACATTTCAGCCATTGTACACTCCGGCCTACTTCAGATGATATACATTGGAATTTCAAACTACACCCTTTATTAGAGTAAATTTTTCTGGATTCCCAGTTTCAGCTATTTCTCTTTAGTAACTCAACACTCCAAGTTTTTGTTCACTTCTGCCAGTATTGAATTCACAACTCTTTGGGTCAACTCAAAATCAGTCAATGTTATGGTAGTAATAAAAGTAAAAAATAAAAAAAAAAGAATGAGATCAATATTCTGAACTACTCTCAAGATTGTGAGATTTATTATTTCTGAGGATATACCCTGTTGGTCAGCAATATAGAAAAAAAATAATCAAGATTAACAATTTCAAGACTTGTAGCTGAAATATTCAAGGGAGTTAACCACTGTCAGTTCTTTCTTACCTCCCTTTAACAATTGCCGTGCCACTCCACAACTTACATATATAGGAAGGTAGATATCACATAGCTGTCATTATTTTTAATATTATTTTTCAATCCCTTAGTAGCTTATTCAGTTTTATGAAAAATGTCTTTAACTATCCTTAAACTCCTACGAATTTCTGTATCACACTTTTCATTGTTTGTTATTATTTTTAACAGTCTTGAGAGTTGAATTTTTTGCAATTTCGTTTTCATTTTTGTTGGATATGAATTCACATGAATATTGAACATTTGTGTTTGAAGTGGGTTTTGAGGCAACTGTTTACATTTTAAGGCTTGAAAAATACCAATTTATATAACTGCTTTACAAAACTAAAAGTACATTAAAAGGGTGATCCATTGTAAGAAAAGACCAAGATTCACTGAGTTTCATGTGAAATAAAATAATTTTTAAAAACTTTGGATTTACGTAAACACGTAATTTTTCAAGGGGAATAACTCCCTTTTTTGCATAAAAAAACCATCGTTAGTTGTAATATAAATAGTTGGTGCTTATTAAAATATATTATAATGTCTTATGGAATAAACTTAGCTCTCATGATGTTAACGTATTTATAGGTTAAGACGATATATTTGGAACTTAGCCTTATAATTAAAGCTGAAATTACATATGCGCACGTAATAAAATAATCCAAGTACGATCTATAATATGGAATTATGTATGTGTATAGATATATAAAAAATGCTATTAATGATGGGTGCTATGTACATTAATAGTTATTACATATTAATATTCATAAGATCTATTTTAATTGGGGTCAGTGTGCTTGAGTAGGTACTTATTTTTATGTTTACATGTTGCAATCAATTCACTTCCTTTGTTCAGTAAGTTATTTAAGTGTTTTAAAATAACTTATTCTGATTTCCATAGTATTATTTAGCTTTTGCGATTATCTTCCATCTAATGGATGGGTTCTTGTAGTTGATTTTTTAATCACCAAAAATACTTTGAGAGCGCTGTACAGTTTTTGTATTTAATATTGTTTAGCGTCATTTGATGATGGTAACAATGCAATTTCTAGTTGATGTCAGTGTAACCAAAGTAATATTTAACATTGTTGTCTGAAATGATCCTAGCTCTGTAGATTATGCCTTCAGTTATGTACTGGCCATTTAGTGGGCAGGTTATGCTTTTACCGCAATTACAATGAAAAGTGTGATACAGAAATTCGTAGGAATTTAAGGATAGTGAAAGACATTTTTCAGAAAAATGAATAAGCTACTTAGGGATTGAAAAATAATATTAAAAATAAAGACAGCTATGTGATTGTTTTTCTATATTGCTGACCAACAGGGTATATCCTCAGAAATAATAAATCTCAGAATCTTGAGAGTAGTTCAGAATACTGATCTCATTCTTTCTTTTTTTTTTTACTTTTATTGCTACCATAACATTTTGACTGATTTATTCTATTTTTTTTTTTTATAATAAAAATTATTTTACATTTTCAGGTGTAAATCTGTCTAAAATTTTAAACTCAGGAAATATTAGAAAGCTATATCCAAAAGTAAAGTATAAAAAATTTGGTATGGTAGACAATGTCTGGAGAGAAAGGGAACCATACTACCTCCCCTGGAATAAATTCCAAGTTATAAATAAGGAACTTTACTGAAGACAGAGAAACTGCACACTTTAGACTTGCTGAAAAAGACTTACGTCAGGCTAGTGCAGATTTCTTCAAAAAGGAAAGAATTGAAAAGCAACCCCCACTCCTCAAATAAAACATGGAATCGCCTGTGTTGCACAGTTAAGCATGACTGGTTACCATTTCTGGTTTTCTCTCTCTCTTACTACTCAACATTATTTGTGTATACCAATGTTTGATTAGATGCCCTGTTTCTTAAATTAAATTTACTGGCCTCCACAATTGAGAGACTTAGTAAAGGAAATGTGCTTTCAACCTGTATTCTTCTTTGTAGGAGAAACCAGTCGGATCCAGCATGCTTTAGACCACTAGGTCGTAGAGAGCATCACGGTCTAACAAAGTTCAATTTAGCCCTTTTGAAGAATGTACATCCTCTTGTTCCTGCTAGAGAACACATTTTCTTGATTAAGTCTCTTGAATGTGCAGGCTGGTAGAGATAATTCACACTGTTTAGAAAACAGGGCATCTAATGAAACATGAGTATCCCACAAGATAATGTATGATGTAGTAAGAAATAATATCAAATAAAGACACCATTAATTCCATATATATATATATATATATATATATATATATATATATATATATATATATATATATATATATATACTAGAAATATAAAATTTGTCACTTGGGTAATTGATGTTACCTTCAGCATCCCAACTCTGGAGTTTCGTAGATCGCCCTTCCAGATAACACTGTCCTCTTGTCTGGAGGGGGGCCGCCAGAGTCAAGATGCTGAAAGTAACATCAAACAGCTAAGTGATAAATTATATATTTTTATCAATTCTATTAATATCTCTGATATTGAGCACTTTATTGCAAGGACTGCTTGCCTTGAATGCCTTTTCTCTCAGTATCACACTGACAGACAACATTTTTGGCTCCACTATATATATATATATAAAGAGAAGAGAGAAAATGCAAACTTCTTTGGTTTTAAAGTGAATTTTTTTTATAGAAATTAAAGTATAATATATATTGAAAAAAAATTCACATTAAAGATCCTACTACTACCACCATCTCTTTCTTTCTACAGATTGTAAACCTGAAAAAGACCATAGAATTGATCAACCAAATCAGTGTAGCAAACAAAAAGAATAAGATCATATTTAAATGAGTCTTGGAATAATGACTCTTCTCAAAAATCACAAACTATCATTTAATCTTGTTATATATCAGAATTTGGTCAAAGTAATATACAAACATAACACTAATATTATAAAGCACCTCTACACATTAAAAAAAGTAGGACCTAAAATATATTCATTATAAATAAAAGTTAACCAGTCATACTAAATCAAAGGATTCATTTAATCCAATAAGCCAACAATATTTGCTAAGTCAAATTGGTTTTATAGAAAACACAACTAAAGTAAAATTACAAAAAAAAAAATTTCTTTTAATAAAGTCAACAGGTGCACAACACTCTTCTGAATGTGCATAAAATAATAAAAGTAAAAACTTTGGTTAGTCTGAATACTCACCCGCACACCTCTTGAATTACTGCGTAACAATTTGCGTACAACCAAAATGCAGAAATCTGTATCTTGATCTCTTTCGTGAATCTAAAAATACAAAAGCACAACAACAATGTATAAGAGTATTATTAATATCTATTGGCATTATCATTAATCAGCAGAAATATTTGCATGATTTAGATTTTCAAATGAATTAAATTTTGATCATTTTCTAAGAAAAAAATCTTTAATAACTTTAGTATTAAAAGTCCGAAAATATTTTGAAAAAAAAACATTGTTTTTGAAATTGTTACATAAACTCACAAAAAAAAAAATAGTAATTCAAGTAATTTTTAAATAAGATAAAAAAGAGGGAGAAACTAAAAAAAAAAAAAAATTGAAAACTTCATACACAAATATGGGTGAAATTTTTTAAATTATCAAAGCATACAAATATAAAACAAAATGATTTTAAAAAAAAATTACAATGAAAAAATAGTAAAAAGTTTGAAAATGAAACATTTCTAAAGAAAAAAAAAAAAAAGAGCCAAAATGAGAAAACAGTGCCAACCTCATCCAAAATGACATGAGTATAGTTGTTCATTTCTTTCAAGTTAATTAGTTTCTGTAAAAGAACACCAGTTGTGACATAAGTCAGGCAAGTGTTAGGATTCACTTGTCGATCCATTCCAACCTGAAATAAAACCACAATAAAGCAAATTAACAAAACTAACTACTTCATTTTGAAAGCACGAGTTATTGGGGCAAAAATATATTTTGGTTCATTTAGTGAGTACACTAACACCACATGATATTTCATGCTGCAATAACTGTAAGATGATTTCAAAGAGTAACTGCTCTGTTGCTCTTCCAATTCATTCTTGCCAGCAATCATATCTTTTTATTTCACAATCACCTTTTTTTTTTTTTTTTGCTACAAAATTTAGAAAAACTTTCTCGAACCATGAAAATTTTTTAACAGACCAACCATTATGTCTTGCAGCTTTTGAAATTACATGTAGTATTGGAATTTCATCTCAGCAATGAAATTTGTAAAAGTAAAATTAGTGAAAGATAGTAAAAAAGAAAAAAAATTATTTTTTTTCCATAAATACAAAAAATAAGCAGCAACCATTTGTGAGAACTCCACTGGAATCATCATGCGTAACTATAGTATACTAAGAAAAAAAATAGTAAAAAAGTAAAAATGCTTGGCTCTATCATTTTTAGAACTCTTCTAATTTCTCACCTGATATCCACAAAATGTACCCATCTGCCAGCGCCGTTCTTGGCACACCCTCTTGGCAATACTGATGGCAGCAATTCTTCGGGGTTGAGTGACTACAATGTTACAATATTGGTTACGAGATGCATAATAATCCAGAATGATTTGTGGTACATGAGTTGTCTTTCCTGATCCAGTGGGACCCTGGATTACAGTCACTTGATTACTTTCGATTGTGTTAAGAATCTACAAAGGTTAAAAAAAAAGAAAGCTTTTAAAAAAATTACAGTAATATTTCTAATTTTTTTATTTGTATTTAACTGCATCTCTGATGTGCACCATTTAATAATATTCTGGAGAGAGAAAAAAATTTTAAATAAAGTACAGTATACCGCCAATATTCTCATAATTAAATGGTCATATTTTGTTAACCCAGACAAAATTATACCAAGGTCATTTGAAATCCTTAATTATTTTTTTGATTTTTAGCTCATTTTGCTGACATTTTAATACAAACATTAAGTTCTGGGTTGGGAGATGTTAAGGCACCAACCTTTGTTGGGTTATTTAATAGTGAAATCTTTTTTTTAATACTGGACTTTATTCATAACCAAGTTTGCATGTAATCCACAAGTAGGCGACCTCTTTTTTGGGTGGGTGTTAAGGCTGGCACGGCACAGCAGATTTTACATATAATACAATATATTTTAGAACAATAGGGATATGGTTTAAAACAATATAAGTTAGGAAAGTTACTAAGCGTGCAAGATCCCCAAAAGTAGTTGGCTTAATGTGTAACTATACAAGGAAGTGGCAGAGGAAATCCACTGTAGTTAAGATTAAGGCGACAGATGGGAATTTGTTGCTAGTCCAAGAATTATATTATTTTCTTCTTAAAAATAGTTTGATTAATTCACATATATATATATATATATATATATATATATATATATATATATATATATATATATATATATATATATATATAAATAAAAGAGTTTGGTCAATAATATCAAGGAAAAGAGGTGGTGTATTTACTGAGTCTTTTCTTTTCGAGGACTGTAGGAATTTAGATTCTTTCGGTCAAAGCTTTGTTCTTGAATCAAAAGGACCAGAGTTGACCTCAATAGTCGTGGCTGTGGGTCCAGGAGACTACTGGCTAGTTAG
The DNA here is from genome assembly GCA_964036315.1 of Acanthosepion esculentum. Classification (NCBI taxonomy): domain Eukaryota; kingdom Metazoa; phylum Mollusca; class Cephalopoda; order Sepiida; family Sepiidae; genus Acanthosepion; species Acanthosepion esculentum. The sequence goes on along the minus strand of OZ038485.1, from coordinate 25,253,229 downwards.
TACAAACTCCTGTTTATATATGTTTTTGAACCCTCTAGAACCCAGTAGAAGTTTCTAGAGACTTCTAGAAAGTTCCATTCTCTGATTACAAAATCTAAAAGGTTTGGTGAATGGGAGCTTTTCATATGGTAAAAAGGGCATCTAATAGCTACAGATATAAGTCATCATTTTAATTTAGATTTTGTATTTTATAGTATAAACGTAAAGAAATAGGACAAAATGGGGATTCGTAACAGTGAGTGGGGTATCCCTCTGCAGGCAATGCAGTCATGTATTTTAGGTACCACCAATAGGGTAACAGTGATTTTTGAAAGAAACAGAAAAGTCACTGCTATTGTAAAGTGTAAACATCATATCAATGAAGATTGGCATTTGTTCTTCCAGATTAACTAACATTAGCAGAATTTGTTTTTCAGAATAAAAAGTAAAGGAGGAATTCTAGGCTGGTCAATCAGAAATTTATTACTGAACTTATAATTTATTTGATCTTGATTGGTCTAGTAATATTTCAGGAATATTTTCTAGAAAATTTATCATGTACATGTAGAGGAATAAATTTAATATGCCAACAGTTTGCTTTTTTAAATTTAATTAAACTTCAAAAATATAGCAAGAAACTTAAGTAAGACTTACAATCACACAAGGTTTTATTACTTTATGCATGGCTATAATTAAGTAACAAAAGTAACTTCACATCATAATGTTTAACGTATGATGTGAATAAACACTAAAATTAATCCCAATTGTTCTTTGTTAATTACAAGTATGTATTATGCACTTACTTTCATCCTTTTTACATTCATACAGTTTTCTCATCAATATATTTTATAAGCAAAAACAGTTATGAAAGATACATGTTTAGCTACAAATTGTAATTATCAAAGATGATCATCCCAAAAATAAGGTTATAAATTAACATTAAAACTATGACACTATATGATTTCTTTTTTTTAAATCTACCATTTTTGAGAGCTGATGCCATAAAACAAGATTCAACCTTTCCAAAATTATTATTCCGCCAAAATTTTACCAGTTTTAAGGTAAGTCAAACTTAAATTCATTTACCCAAAACAACTGCTCAGATATATTCTGGTAATATTATGGTCTATCAACAGAGCAGAAATATTTTTATTCATGAATATCTATTGGGTTTTGATCATTTCCATGGAAACCAAATGCAATAAACTTCACAAAAATACAAAACATAAACAGTATGTATTGTGACCAAGTGGGCATGCAGGTAATGTCTTGAATATCAGCACAGAAAGTGAAACTGGTTAGCCGAGTTCAAATTCCAGCCTAGTTTGTTGCATTCATTTTCACACAGATGCCCTTGAGAAAAATATGAATCCATCGCTTCCCGACGGCTGTATGTTAAATAGCAGAGCAGATGGGGTTCTATAATCTTGTGCAGCAACCCGTCTAGGACAAAATCTAAATTCAAAACCCGCCTAAAGAGGGACAGGTTTCATCCTGTTATCCTGCCCTAGATACACCCACTGCTACTACAGACGCAGTAGATGTAGAATACCTAAAAACCTATTAGGTTGCAGGACTCCCGATTGATTTTGATTTCCATCAACAATACAAGCACTACGCATACTGTTGCTAGAGTTTGAACCATTATTGAAACTAAATTCATCTTTTAGTCTTGCTTCAAACAGATCATCAGAGTCAAAGATAGCCTGCAAAAAGCATTCATAATTCTATCCCCGGTTGTCATAGCATCAAGATTTTATCATCTATTGATGAAAAATACCAAAATAAATAACTTGTTTCAAAGCATGTCACTAGTACATGGAAGCTACCATGTTTCTTGACTTAATATATTTCACACAAAAATCAATTAGTGTCAATATGTAAAAGCTCAAACAAAGATCAAACCAATAGGTATCAGTAAAAGAACAATCCACAAAATTACAGAAGCAACCAATAATTCATCAAGATAGTTGTGGATAAAGAGGGTTAGCTCATGAACAGGAAAATAATAATCTTGTATCAAATTTATTTGTTTTGGGCTGTTTTGTTTTGTCTTTTCTTAGCATGGTCTAAAATAACAGGAAATTATTTTAAATAAATCTTCCAGATAAACAAGTAATAGTCTAAAATACAACTTAGCAGAGCCTTCATCAGATTATTTGAGAAAATGCAACAAATCAAACTGACAGCTTAAATAGAATTAAATAGAGGCCGGCTGAGCAAGGTCTCAAAAGCCATTGGTTGGTGACAATATCATTAAAACATATAACATTCAAAATCACAAAACAAGATAGCAATTGAAATATAGGTGTTTGAAGAGGTATCCAGCTGTGGGAAGGTGGATCAGGATCCAATCAGCTTTGATTGGGTCAAATGTAGAAAAGGAGTATGATGTTGAAAGACTCAAAACCCCTGATGTTATAAAAGATCACTGATGACACACCCATCCTGCATACTGGAATTAGATTTGGTTGTAAAATGCCCATTTGACCAACCAGATTATGCCAATGTATGTAGAAAGGGTTAATAATCAAAATAATGACAATCATAGTAGCAAAATCAACCCATTTCTAATGAATAATAATCAGATCTTTTCTGACAGAATGGACAAATTTTTCCTACAGGTCAGCCAATACAAGACTCTTGAATCAAATAAAATTCATTATAATATTTATAACATTTGCATCCATCACATGACAGACAATATACAATTACAAGAGTTTAACAAAAAAATAAAAATAAAAATAATTGCTCACTTTCTCTTTCTGTTCCTCAACTGGCAAAATGCAAGTAGTGTTACTGAATGTGAAACCCTTATAAGCATCTGGATTCAAAGACCTTAAATCTTGAATATTGTTAACGGATCCAGCATAAAGAGTGTCATCTTCAAGTTGATGCAGAGTTCCTTCATCTAAATCACTGTCAGTATCCTACAGGAAAAGAAAAAATAAATGGAGCATTCTTTCAAATGATTATTTGAATCACAAAAACATATTTATGCCTATATAGAAGAAATGTTTCTAGCAACAATAAAAATTCCACAAAGAATTTCAATCTGATAAAATGCTCAATAAAACATTAATTTATTGTATGATTGTTGAATTAAGACTCTACTGTCACAACTACAAATATTGCTTCCTGCAACTTCTGTTCAGCTGATGATCAGGATGCAAAAATGGTCAGGTGTTGATTAATTTTTTTTTTTTTAATCATATCACCCCAAGCAAGGCCAGAGGCCACTATCACGCAAGGGGTTAAAGAAGGGTTGGAGGAAGAGCAGATAGAAGTGGCAAGGGAGGGGATGTGGAGAAAGAGAAAGACAGTGGGTCGATCAAGGCAAGGGGGCCACAAAAGATCCGGAGCGAGAGCAGATAGGAATGAGAAATGAAAGGATGTGGAGAAGGGAAGTGTATAGATCAAGGCAACTGGAGATGTCGATTGACGCTACACTTAAACCGTTGGAGATTGTATTTGTCATGGAAACAGTAATAGGGAAGGGAGTTCCATAGGCGAGATGTGCGAGACATGAAGCTATTGGAGTAGAAGAGACGTCTACATCTAACAGTTTCCACGGTGTAGGGGTGGGAGCGGGATGCAAGCCTGGTGGGGCGTTTAAATTCACGAGGCCTGGGGACAAGCGAACGCAACTCCTCAGAGCAATTACCGTGGAAGTACTTGTAAAAAAGGCAGAGCGAGGCAACATCGCATCTGTGAGAGAGCGACTATCAAAGAGTAAATTTTGATTTGAAAAATCAAAGCTGTTGTGAGTGAAAGACATGTATTATGTTTAAGGTGACCATAAGTTGTTGCAATCAGATACAAATATGTTCAGAGAAAAGAAATGGTGTTCAGTTTTGCCAAATCAGCCCACTACAACCTTTCCCACGTGTTTAACAACTGGCCATTAAAAAATTTAAGTTACATATATTATTATAATAATTCCCATCTGTGTCAAATGGTAGAAAATAACAAAATTCCCCCAGATACTAAATAGCATTGCTGGGAAGGAGGTATTAGTCACTGTAATAGTCAGAGGACAAAATAAAGACAAGGAGCAAAGTTCAAAAATGGAAAATTAATTAACAAACAAACTTTAATATTGAACATGTGAAAAGAAAAAAGTTTTTTTAGATTCTTTGTTTTCCAGTGTGCAATAAGGTTCCAACACACTTTTAGTCCAGACAAAATAACAATTCATTTGAAATTAGATTTATTTAGATGGCTAACAATATTAATATTGCTGGCAATCTCTCAATTTTGTGAAATATTTATTTTTTATTTTTTAATTATTTCACTCCAAACAAGGCAATAATGTCACTAAGATGCAAGGGGTTACTGAGAATATGAGAAAAACTACTATTAAGGAGAGAGGACAATAAAAGAACAAGAAGTAAGAAAACAGAAGATAACAATTGACATAATCTTCAAACATTTAAATGCAATGTTCACTGGGAAGCAAGAAGCTGGAAAAGAGTTTCACAAGCAAGAAGTGCGATAGAAGAAACTGTTAGCATAGAACTTACAGTTGCATCTAGCCAAATCAATCTAGTACTGCATTTAAATTCATAAAGTCTAGGTACAATAGATGAAAGTTCATCAGAACAATTACCAAGAAAGTATTTATAGAAGAACCACAAGAAAGCTATGTTACAGCAGTAGAAAAGGCACTGAAGCAGAGATGCCATGTCAGGGCCAATAACATTGCAGATTCTTTGGATTTTATCAAGAATCTTTAAATATATAGTAGGAGCACCAGACCAGATGTGGTACCAAAATTCAAAGCAAGGATAAATAGTAGACTTATAAATATGTGAGAGATTCTGGCAAGAAAAATTGTCTAGTATGACATAGTGAACCAACTTTCTTAGCTTCAAACTTAGCAATTGAATCAATATACTTTTTCCACTTCATGTCAGCTGAAAAAGTTAGTCCAAGAAGGCACAATGAGTCATTGACCTGGAGGTTAGCATCAGCCATGCTAATGAAGAGTAAATGGGGTTCTGATGATTAGAAGTGAGCAGTTTCATTTTGAAAGTGTGAAAATTAACAAGCCACTCCTTGCCCCATTTAACAATGGATTGTAGGTCATTTTTGAGATCAGCTACCAATTTTACCTTATCAAACCCATCAGACTTACTATTAAGACAGGAATAAATAGTTGTGTCATCAGTATAGTTAACAAATTGTGTACTGATGACATCAAGAAGGTCATTTATGAAAATTAAAAGCAACAGATGTCCAAGGACAGCCCTGGAGAACATCTGCATTAATACAAAAAGATCTAGAAAGTGGCCAATCAAGACAACTTCCGTTTCGTCCAGAAATAACATAACCCTTCAATTTGTGAATAAGACCAATATGCCAAACCCTGTCAAATTCGTTTGAGATATCCAAAGCAACAGTCCGAGCTTCACCATTCTTATCTAAAGCTTGATAGACTCTTTCAGCAATAACCATTAATACATCAGCAGTTGACCCAAAGAAGAGGAAGCCATTTTATTTATTTTTAACCTTTGAGACCTGTCAATGGTTGTATTAAGCATAAAATGGTAACTGCAGAAAACAAAATTATTATTCCCCCAAAATTTTACCAGTTTTAAGGTAAGTCAAACTTAAATTCATTTACCCAAAACAACTGCTCATATATATTCTGGTAATATTATGGTCTATCAACAGAGCAGAAATATTTTTATTCATGAATATCTATTGGGTTTTGATCATTTCCATGGAAACCAAATGCAATAAACTTCACAAAAATACAAAACATAAACAGTATGTATTGTGACCAAGTGGGCATGCAGGTAATGTCTTGAATATCAGCACAGAAAGTGAAACTGGTTAGCCGAGTTCAAATTCCAGCCTAGTTTGTTGCATTCATTTTCACACAGATGCCCTTGAGAAAAATATGAATCCATCGCTTCCCGACGGCTGTATGTTAAATAGCAGAGCAGATGGGGTTCTATAATCTTGTGCAGCAACCCGTCTAGGACAAATCTAAATTCAAAACCCGCCTAAAGAGGGACAGGTTTCATCCTGTCATCCTGCCCTAGATACACCCACTGCTACTACAGACGCAGTAGATGTAGAATACCTAAAAACCTATTAGGTTGCAGGACTCCTGATTGATTTTGATTTCCATCAACAATACAAGCACTAGGCATACTGTTGCTAGAGTTTGAACCATTATTGAAACTAAATTCATCTTTTAGTCTTGCTTCAAACAGATCATCAGAGTCAAAAATAGCCTGCAAAACTGCCAATGGTTGTATTAAGCATAAGTGGTAACTGCAGAAAACAATTCTGAAAACTTCTTTGACAAATTTCACTTATGAAACAGTGTCATCAGAAAAGGTTTCTGGTTCATCAACAAAACATGTTAAACTAGTTTACAAAATTGTTTTCTCTCTTATTCTTATCTCACTTTATATAAGCATTTAATTCAAGAGAAGGAACTTTAAAAAATAATAAACTGCTTGTTCAGCAAGTGTTAATAAAATAAAGTATCAAAGAACAAATGCCATGTAAACAGTAATTCCAAGCAGCAAATGATCATTAAAACTATGTAAGATGATGAAAATACTGACGAAAATCGAATGTTGATCGACCAGTACTTTGTTATTATTATCTACTTTATAACGTTAATCTGAAAAATAGTTAATCTGGCAAAGTTTTGAAATTATAAAACTGGCGCTGAACAGTTATAAATTTACTAAAATCAGAAAGCTAATGATCGAGAATATGTTGAGTTATCTTCACTTACCCTTAACTGGCTCATTAATTCTTTTTCGTAAGCAGTTTGGTATTTCTTAGCATAATGCTGATTACGAGCTGCATCAGGAGGCCTGAAACAAGAGCATTGAATAAATAAAACAAAATCTTACAGCTTAAACAAAGATGAAAATTTTAAACAATAAATTTGCAAAAGAACACATTATTATTAATAATCTTTTTAATACATTACTTACCGAATTATAAAAACATGCAACAGTTTCAAAATTCAGGTTAACAATGCATAGACAAATGATATTGAAAAGTTTTGGATTTTTTTTGTTTTTTTTAACCAAGTGACTAATATATATTTAAGTCTTTCCTGTTATTCTCCAGAATTCTTGAATTGATAACAGTCTCTTGTGGTATTCCTAACATTACTTCCAGAAATAAAAAAAGACAATACAAAGGATTGATGAAAAGTTTTCAACCTGTCCAAGAAACTCTTTGAAAAAAAAAATCTCTCATTATTGGTCATTTGGTTAGATTTTGAAGAGTGGGCCGAGCCAAGAAATTTTCAGCATTACCCCTTATAATAATACTAGCATAGTACCCATAAAAAATGTTTGAATTATTTACATATGGATTAGTATTCCTACAGAGGATCAACATACTATCTGTGCACTCAGCCTAGTATCAAAGGATTGATCTCTTCCGTGTCATCATACAATGGTGCAAAATGTGGCACCATATCCTTATTTTTGGGAAGTTCAGGGCCTAACAATAAGAGAGGCCTGATCTCAGATATTACAAGCTGGTGATAGCATCTCTATATTGCTCCAAAGAGGGAAGAGCCAGACTATTTTGACATCTGCATTACAATTACTTTGGGCAATTTTTATCCTTGGCCTATCTGTATGCATGTGAGTATACCATGTGAAACCAATTATGTATCACATCCTATGACTGTGAGGTAGAGAGGGAGTTAAAATGTGGATCAGAGTGTAGTATCTGTGCAGTGTTTGACAATGAAGTGTTTTGTAAACTGGCTATACAATGTCAAACTCTGACGAAGGCTGCAAGAGCCACCAAAAATTTAATTTCTAAAAAACTTTATTGTGCTCCCACATGTCAACTAAATAAAAAAATATATATACAAAATAAATCTTGCCATCACTTTCTATATAAGGAATATTTACTATCAATATTACATCTGTGTGTGTGCATATATATATATATATATATATATATATACACATACATACATACCTACATACATACATACACACACACACACACACACACACAATTATGTAATGGACAAAGTTCGACAATTATTTAAAGACATTTTTATGTTTAACATTGTTTTTATAGATACAAGTATTTAAGTAAATGCCCTGTTTATAATAAACAGTATTAAATAACATTTACCGGCCTGAATGTTATTTAATACTGTTTATTATAAACAGCGCATTTACTTAAATACTTGTATCTATAAAAAGAATGTTAAACATAAAAATGTCTTTATATATATATATATATATATATATATATATATAGATAGATAGATATGTTCACATATATCTACACACCTTATCGCCAATGAGGAACACACTTTCCCTATAAATATAGTAAATTTTAAACAATAAAATTATACTTCTATAGATATAAATGTATTATTGAATACAAAGGGCAAGGAATATCTTGGTAATTTATTTGAAAGTAATTTTCCTTCCTCTCCTACAAGGGAGTAAATGACTGGTTCACGACGATGCGGAAACTGTTTATTGTTCTCGCATGTAAACAAGAGAAACCACATAAAAATATCCCTTGTGTCATATTCAATAACACATGTATACAGATAGACAGACAGACATTGTCTATTTAATAGATAGACAGACATTGTCTATTTAATAGATAGACAGACATCTATACACTTAAATTCCAGTGTTTCAGCCTTAAATGCTTTGCTAAGTTTTATTAGATTTACTTTTAAATCAAAGGACTTAAGCAACTCAAATTTCCCATGTCACTCATTACATAAAAATATGGTTTTAACACTTTTAGAGTTTTGTCTAAACCAAAAGAAATGACAGTGAAAAAACAAAATTCTTTTGGTATTTCGTAAAATACATCTATTGGATGCTTTAGTACACATCATCAGTAATGTTTCTAGCCAAGGTTCATCAGGGGTTTCAGGTCTTTCAAAATCATACCCCCTCTCCATGGTGACCCAGCCAATACTGATCAGGCATCAACTTGTGTACATTCTGTTAGCCACAATTTTTTCCATCTTTCCAACTACACACCATGCAACTCTTCTCAGCAATTTATTTTCCAATCCCTGATGACTTCCAGTTCACTGGCAATGTGCACTCTTCCATAAAAAAGGAAGCAAACACAGCCACAATTTCTATCTGATCAGGAATATGGCAGCGTGCTTGGCTTGAAGTGGTAAGTACCAATTCCCCTCACTGAGACATATATACCCACTCACACATGCTCAAGCCTCACATTCTGCTTACCCTCATCCCCCATTTTTATTTATGTTAATCATTCGCTGAAGAAAAAGAAAAAAAAAAATTATTTCCTATCCTCCTTCTCAGACCCTCCATCAAAATACAATAACCACACTTTTGAGAATATGACTAAAAAATCAAAATACATTATTGTATGCCAGGAACTATTCGAGGAAATTGCTACATGAAAAAATTCAAGATTACTTCAAACATTAAGAAATTTGAAATTGAAAACAATATGAATTAAAGGCTCTGAATCTTAATATATATTGTATATATTGACTATAGTGCTCCAACTTTCTGGCCCTATCATTCTGCAGTTAAATGGTGCTAAATCCTATCTATGTGGCTGCTTCAGTCACACTTCATCTAGCTTAGTTTATTCCAATAAATAGAGGATACTAAAAGAAAGTCAGTCCTGAAGGAGATGGGAATTGAGAGGCAGTTAATCATAAGGAAGTGAAAACAATACGTTGGCCATGTTGTCAGTGCACATAACCTCTGAACCCACATGCTGGATTTGATTTCTTTTTATGGTTTAAGCACCTTTTGCAGGTTATTTAAAGCCCAAAAATGCTTTTAGGTTATAAGTTTTTTTTGGGAGATGATGATTTACTAATACAAGTCCTACTAATTAACCCATAGGTGCGCGAGAAAAGGTGGATTTATACCTTTCCTAAAGGTATTTGCACATAAGTGAATATAAGGAACATGACTGGAACTCAGATCTCTGATTTCCAATTTCGAACCATTATCCATTACACCACCTGCACATTTATGCCTACAGCATATAGGATTAAAAAGTGGTCACCCATCTAATTAAAGGCCAATGTTGATGTTGCGTAACTTTGGTGATCATACAAGAAGCAGGATTTCAACGTGATATGGCTGTAAGGCTCCCACATCCTGGAGAGACACATCAATGGCAGGAAGCTGAGATGGCCAAGGCAATACTGGACTGATAACATCAGAGATTGGACAGGGAAAACACTAGCGGAAGAGCATTGGTGCAACTGTCCATGATACCTGACCCTCAGCAATGAAGATAAGAAAAAGAAAAGCAAATTTATATCATGCAATCTAGTTTCACTAATGATGTAACATTCCGTTATGGTAACACAAAGTATTACTTAAAGCCATAGAGACCCGTTTGCTTATACACTGCCTTTTATTTTGCTTCACATTTGGATATCTTTACATCATTCTTTATAACTTCTCAACAAGAAATTGTAGTCAAGTGAACCAAACTTGAATTGCTAAGCATTAAATAAAACTTCTTCTACATGCCATGTTCCTTCCAGACACAGGCTCTTCACAACTTCCTGTCTTTCATAGCTTTGAGTAAGGTTTGGTCTTTTTGCTATCCTCCCTAGTCCTTGTTCTGCCAATCATTTACACAAGTTCATCAGGTAGGCTACTTGTTGCTTTCCTGTTCCTCTTACTCTCAATATGCCCTGTGAGTGTCAAATTCCCCAAGCCTCCTTTTATTTTAAATTGACTCTTTCTGATTCTAACTATAAGTGTCCCTTTTGTTATCATTTTCCCTAAAATTTTCTCATTGTTTACATATTCAGTTCATGGTATTCTCAACATCCTTCTGTAGAACCACATTTCTGTTGCTTAAAGTCTCTTCTTCATCTGTGAGGTCCGGCATTCACTAGGAGGATTGATATTACATAAGAGTTCAGTACTCTTTTTTGTTTCTAATGAAATTTTCTTTTTTATTAATACTTTGCTTAACTTTTGAAAGGCATATATCCTTATTCTAATGTTTCTTTGTATTTTGGTGTCACATTTTCCATCCTAAAATAACATCTGAATTTTGGAGATGAGGAATTATTATAATACAATTATTTGCTAGGACATGTCACCTCGTCTTAGAAGTTATAACCACAATGTTTTGGTGATTGTACTATCTGGCCTCCTTTAAGTGTCTGTTACTAATAGTAACCTTCCAGGAATTTCAAACTGAAACCTTTATTCAATTCATGGAGTAGACTGTTCTCATTCTACTAACCATGCTAGAGGATATTCTGTACCAGTTAATTCTATCTATTTGTCAATATTTCAGAGATATTGTAACTATTTATACTATATACATTGTCCAGACTGTTGTCATTATCTTTATTGTCATTAACATTTCAGCCATTGTACACTCCAATCTTCTTCAGGTGATATAGTCTGGTGAACAAAATAAAGGGTTTAGTTCGAAATTCCAACATATATCACCTGAAGAAGTTCAAAGGTCAAATGGCCGAAACATTGTGAATATGACAATAAAGATGAGGACAACAGTCCGAACAATGTAAATAGTGTAAATAATTCTATCTGGTTTGTTTGTTTTTGCATCATAACTAAAGCAAAGGATATCTGTTGGAATATTTCCCAAGAGAGCTGTCTGCTTTCAGTTTCTCTCAAAGCACAGATAAACCACTAACACTCTTGGATAAGACATTAATCTATCTCTTTTCCTCCCCAGTCAGGAGTTTAATAGCAAGGTAGATTTCTAGCCTTGGGTGGTAACTGGATTATAAGAAGTAGCACTGAATTCATAACCATGGAGAAAGCAGCAGGAAACCAGCCACAACCTTTCCCAAAAAGTCATGCCAACTCACAAATAATAAAAACAAAGAGAGAGCCATGAATATCTGAAATACCATGTCATTAAAGGAAAACATTTTTCTATAAACATTTTCATCATTATAAATCATAATTATTCAATGGTGAATAATGCTATTTTAATACCCATGAATTATTGAACATAAACAAAAAAATGTAAGAAACATATTTTATGGAATTTTATAAATGTATTGCAGTTGCAAAACTACTTAAATATTGTCATTTTTTGATGTCATCAGTAAATTTATAATTAAATAATCGCTAAAATGTGATTAACAAGACAAAATTATCTGACGATAAAGGGAAGCAACTCCTGTTTGGTACGTTATAACACTGCTTGCCATTTACACCTGTCTCAAATATTTTTTTCTACACGCTGTGTTCCTTCAGAAAGTTGATGATGGCTCCACACAATATCCTGCCCTTCGTAGCTTTTAATAAATTCTGTTCTGCCATCCATTTACTTAAGCTTGCTACATAAGTTATGCATTGTTTTCCTCTGTCCCACTTGTCTTTAGTCTGTCTTGTGAGTATCAACTTTTCCCAGCTTGCTTTCTTCATTATGTGCCTTAAAAAAATTCTAATATCTCTTACCAAGATGTCCAGTCCATGGTATTCTCAGCATCCTTCTGTAGAACCACTTTTATTTTGCTTCCAGTCTCTTCTTCATTTGCACAGACATTGTCCAGCATTCTCTGCTATATAGGAGGATTGATATTATATCACAGTTCAATACTCTTTTCTTTGTTTATAATGAAATTTTCCTGCTTCTTAATACTTTACTTAGATTTTGGAAGGCAATTTTTCCTATCCCAATGTGCCTTTCAATTTCTGTGTCACACTTTCCATCCTCAAACATTTCCCAGATATTTAAATTGTTGTACTTGCTTGATTTTGGTATCTCTAATTTGTAATTTGCATGTTGGGCTGTTCCTTTTGCTAACAACCATGCTTTCGATGTTTTTATAATTTTCCTCCTTGCTTTCCTTCACTACATTCTGTAGGAGTTCTTATAGTTTCTTTTCTATATTTACTATCAACACTGTCATCTGCATATCTTATGTTGCTAAGATTGTGGCTGCCAATAACGAATCAGAGTAGGACTTCTAATTCTCTCAGAATCACCTCACTGAATACATTGAATAAGAATAATAAGAATAATTCCAGTGAAAAAACACATCCTTGTCTTACACCCCTATCTATTCTTGTATGTTTACTGAACTCATTTTCTATCCATATGCAGGTGGTTTGTTGCCAGTACAGGTTCTGGATTAATCTAATATCCTTCCCAAATATGTTAAGGTTACCTAACAGTTCTTTATGATGTACTTTCAGAGTCTGTCTATATTTCTGAGATGAGGTATTATGTACAGTATTTACATTAGTTGGACTATTGTCCTCATCTTTGTCGCCATATTTGTCACAACGTTTCGGCCGTTGTACGCTCCGGCCTTCTTCAGGTGGTTGGAATTTCAAACTGAACCCTTTATTTCGATCACTGGGGTAGACTGTTCTAGTTCCACGAGCAATGTTTGATGGATGTCAGTTATCAGTTATCTCCTGCTAATTTTCCCTCTGAAAGTTCTCCACTGCCTTAACCGGGTATTGAACTAACACTCTTTGGGTCTGTCACTGGATCTAACCAACGCCTTTATCCACTGTGCCATGTGTCCTCAAGGACACATGACACAGTGGATAACTGACATCCATCAAACATGGCTCATGGAACTAGAACAGTCTACCCCAGTGATCGAAATAAAGGGTTCAGTTCGAAATTCCAACCACCTGAAGAAGGCCGGAGCGTACAACAGCCGAAACATTGTGACAAATATGGCGACAAAGAAGAGGACAATAGTCCGACTAATGTAAATAATGATGTACTTTATCAAACAGTTTTGCATAATCTATAAAATACAGGTACACATCCATCTGCATTTGTATTTCTCTTTCTGACATAATTCCGAGTGTAAATATTGCATTCTCCGTTCCAGTAGCTTTAACAAACCCACATTGTTCTTGTCCTATTTCCAGTCCGATTCTGTTGCTCACGCTATTCATCAGAATTTTGTTATAAGACTCATTAGGCTGAGTGTCAGATGAAGTTCACATTCATTTGCACCTGGTTTCTCAGGCAGTGCTATCAAAAAGGAACGATTTAGGTCTTCCCTATCATCACTATTGTATATTTAATTCATTATGTCTCTGATTTTCTCAATGTAGAAACCATCTAATGCTGCTCAGTTTCAATGTCTTCAATTTTGATTTTCAATGCATTTTTTTGCTCATGCAGCTAATCAGTCTTTTCTAACTGTTGCACAACTGGATATTTTAGTTCTGTTGTTCTAAATTTTTCAAGATGACACACATTCATGTAGTTACTGTAAAGTGACACTGGAACCCACCAAAAACAAAATGATGTCTACACTAACAAATATGTCAGATTTTCTATTGTAACATTTTGAAAACTCATTTTCCATTTTTGAGTTCTTCCATTTCATTCAATTTCTCAACATTGTTCTGATATAGAGAAATTTATATATCAAATTCTCCCATATTGTCAACATAAAAACATCAATTACAAAAAACTATTAATATCAACCCATATCTACAGAAACAGAAAAATATTTTACTAAAATGTATCAAAGAAAAAGTTATCCTACAAAGCATGTATAGAATATTCCAAACATAGCACTACATTTTTCCAACTTATGCACACATGAATATATATACCAGGTGTAACACCAAAATTGTCCAAATCATGTAACAGCAAAATTGTCCATCCCACAAAATGTTTAATATCTAAAAAAAAAACACTAAACTAATTGACTTTCTTTTTTTTTTCAGGTTTTCAGATAAAATGTTTAGCCATCTTGACACCATTTGTCGTAAGAATCACTGAAAAACACTTTGAAATATTCAGCTAGAAAGAACAGGTTAAAGTCATTTTGTCTTCTCAACTGAGCAATGGTATCATTCAGGCCTTCAGTAATGGTATCAACATTCATACTCTGGCTTCCATCTTCAAAATCCATTCAAAAACCATCAAAAGAATGGTGAATAAGTTTAAAAAAGAGGGAACAGTAGAGAGGAAAACTGGATCAGGAAATCACAACAGGAAGAGGGATCATCATTTCAACTTAGAGCTAAAGAGATCAATTAGAAAAGATCCAACTCAATCTATAAGATGTTTGAGGAGTTTCACCTATGACTGTCCAAAGAGCAGTGAAAAAAAAAAAGATTTGAAAATGAAATCATACATGAAACTTGTGAGGCCCCTTGTTATGCCAGGACAAAAAGTTAGAAGGTTAGAGAGAGTGAAGATCGTCATGAATAAGTTGGAAAATGATCCCAGAATAATATATATATATATATATATATATATTTGAACTTTATTTCTTTATGGCCTTCCGATCGTTAGCTATGATTAATTAAGGATGAAGATGTCATTTTTATTTATGATCAATTTCATCATGATTCTTCTGTTAAGCTTGGAGAGTAATTATACATTGTTATTGCTCAAAGTGTCCAATAGTGTTATAAAAACCTTGGAGAATTCCACTAAGATATCTTTAATCATTTCTTAGATATAAGTGTTCAAAGTTTAATCTAACAATTGGACAATTTTGGTGTTACACTAGGTATGTATGTATATATATATATATATATATATATATATATATATATATATATACACACACACAAGTATAGGATTGATGTATATGGAATAAATTCCAATAACCAAAAAAATACTATTCTTAAAAGAGTGCTCAATACAGAGTAGAGAAAATATAATCTACATTCAACACCATCACTTGATAAGACACCAGACGTGTTGAAACAAAATAGCAATTTTCATAGTGATTTTATAACATATTTATGCTATAATTTTCAAATAAATTTTATATATATATATATATATATATATATAGTTAAATAGCAAAAAGTTTAATAATCCGTAGGGATAATCCCAAGGAGGATATAATCCAGAGTACAATGTCAAATCAGAGCAATTATTAATTTAAATAGAAAACAGACACCCTTAAGGGTCCACTGGATATAATTTATTTCCCTAGGTGTATGATTTTTACCTGGTTCCTCAGACCGCACTTCCAAGGGTGAAAAAAAAGTGTTTTAAATTTACATATGGCTTTTTACTCATTTTTGAGGGGTAGTTTGAAGTTGATGTAGTGTGATATAGAGAGAGGGGGACAAGAAGTATGACAGACATGGTTGAATTTAAAGAGGGAAGAGAGAGATAAGAATAATTTTAAATCTATTAAGATATTTAAGAGTAATGGACCCTTAAGGTTGCCTGTTTTCTATTTAAATTAATATATATATATATATATATATATACGAGTATGATAAAAACATATGTATACACACATATACTTGCACATACATATATATTTTTTCTCAGGTATTGTAAAAACAGTGCTCAATGATATATAACAGAGCTACTAAGTACATATTAATGAATATACATAATATGCCTCATCGATAACACAACTCAAACTGTCATGCGGATACGCAATCTTCAGGTGCAGGATATTCATTGACTGTTAGGCATTATGAAATTTGTGTTCTCGTGGTTTTGATTTAATTGTGTTAAGACTTGTTCATTTAATTATTTGTTGGCTATAATATTTAAATTAATTATTTATATCAATCAAAATTCAAAAGATGAAAAATTTTTTTAAATTTTTAATTTACATAGACACACTATGTATCAAGGGGGATTACTCTCTTTTTCGGATAAAAAAAAAACATCTGATGGTAAAAATGCAATTTTCAGTTGTTCTTGGCAGAACCAAAAAAGTATTTAACATCGTCATCTGAATTGATCCTAGCTCTGTAGATTATGCCTTTGGTCATATACCGGCCATTTAGTGGGTAGGTTATATTTTTACGGGAGTTGCAACAGAATTATTATTTTGTTTGTGTGCTTGCTTAATATATTATTGTTATGTTGTGGTATATAATTATTAATGTTTTTAGTACAGCTATAGCTTACCTTAATATAATTTTTGTTGAAAATCTTTTTTAATGATGGAGAATGACTGAAGTGTGAATTAAATTTAGAAAAATTTTACCTACATTAGTCTGGACATTACTAACGTAAAGTAGGTTCAGCCATATGATGTCATGTTATGTTATGTTATAGCTTTCTTTTATCTTTATTGTTGTTTCTTTCTACATACTTTAATTTCATTTTGTGGTTGCTTTTTTCTAGTTCTTTACTATATTTACAAAAACATGCTCCAAACAATGAAAACATAGTTTTATCGTCAAAATCTTTGTTAAAGATGGATCAAAGTATTTTTTCTGATTATTCAATTAGTTTGTTTTACTCCTATATTAAAGATCATAGTGTCTGAAGAAAAACGTTTGACAAAAAATGAATTTTTACAAGACTTGTTTTCATTTTTTTTAAATTTTGAATTGAATAATTTATAAAGTTTTTAAATTCATTTTCAATGTGATAATTCTTAGGAAATATTGTTACTATGTAAAACTATATTTACTAATCATATATTGTAAAGCTTATTACATTCGGACGACCCCGAATATTTTTAAAAGAATTTCGATTTGTTTTTGTATGTGTGGTTACATGCAAAATTTTTAAAGCATGGATGTATAAACTGATAAATCTAGCATTTAAAGGGCATGTGCTTTAAGCAAACTCAACTATGAACACATTCAGCTTTCAATAAATCGATTAACACATCAGAAAGACAAGAAACTGTAGTTAAATGTTTGTATACAACATTTTATGCTATAAGTAAATAATATTTGTTTCAAATCAAATTAATTTAACTTTAAATTTGCTAATTTTTCTCAAATAACGCCTCAGAAATATATATTTTATTTTTGCAAGATTTTTAAAACTGAGAATTAACTTTTGTTTACAAATCTGTCAAAAATGGCTGTTTTGATCAATTTTACTGAAAAAAAAATCGATTCTGATCAATTTGTTTGAAATGCACTATAGAATATTTTGCTTACTGGAAATAGTAAATTTTAAATTCTTTTTTAATATGTCTTTTGGGTATACATTTTGTTTAGCTAACACATCTCATTGAGTTTTTTTCCTTTTCTCTTTGTTGATTTTTTTTTAAATCATACCACATTGTGTTGTAAGAACCTGGACATAAATTTACTGTGGATGATGTAGAAATTAAAGCACTTTTTATACACTTTCATCTTAGTAAAATGCTCTTTTAATTAGAGTGAAATTTTTTTCAATCAAAATTATGGTCAGATCCATAAAATAAAAAACAAGAAAAACATATTTAAAAAAAATAAAAAAAACTTAAATTTCTCTGCAGCCTCTCTTTTTCGTGTGCATGTGCATCAATGTAAATCACTTTATCATCTAAGGAAGTCCTAAAGAGTAAAAAACACTACACAAAAAAGTTTCTCCTCTTTGTCATAGATTTCCTTAAAATTGTTCTATATATATAAAAACTTATGTATCGTTTTCCCATAAACAGAACTTTATGGGCACTTTGTTGAATAATTTGAGACAATGCAAATGTTGATAAGATAGCGAGGGTCAAAAAGCACTGCCCGTCGACCCCAATCCAGCTTACAGCCCACAAGGCCGTGGTCTTATTCAAACAGTGTAAAATCGATCCCTGACTTTTTACAGACGTATTTGGATGTGGCTGTTATTTACAAATATCAAGTTTGAAACTTGAACTATTTAATCAGTTGTATGGATATGAGTTTATAACCCTGGGTTTCACGCTTTTGTGATCATCAGAGTTTGTCTGGTGATTGCAAAAGCGTGAAACCGAAGATTACAAATTCATATCAATACAACAGACAACTGAATATATTAGCACTGTCACTGATATTGATCACTTTCCAATAAGTACCGCGCATATATAATATATGTAGAAATTATTCTGAACATTTTAATTTCCTTTTTTGCTCTTTTCTTTTGGAACTGGTAGGGGACGCACAAACATTGTGGGGCACGGGATACAAGTATTTGAATATTACAATAGTTGCTGTCCAAATTGAGTGTTATTTTCGTAAATTTTAAATAGTAAAAAAATTACATTTTCACCCAATTGTTTTCCAATGATAATTTGTTTCGTTTATTTGAAATTTTGTAATTATTTATATCAGAATTACTGATTCAACTCATCAACTATGTTAGAACAATGGTGTACTCTCACCTGTTTGCTTAAAAATACTTCCTGCATAAACTATATCATTGTTTGAAATGTAAGAACATTTTGTCATTTTTCCTTAAAAAAAAAAAAAAAAATACTTTCATTTACAAATGTTTCAGACTGTTCACAAATATACCTCTGATTATGAATAATCTCAATGAGAAGTTATGACCCTTTAAGGAAGGAAGTTGCTTTCAAAAGTTTCCTACATACAACCTACCCTCTACTTTTTCAAAAGACAGATTCACATGGAAGGTAAGGTTTGTTAAAAATACAAGGATTTCCTTTAGAAAAAGTCACTGAGATCAAATTGTAACCTCAGCATACTGACCAAATGGTAGAAACTTCAGCAGACCGTGAGCTGAGGAAGGTAATTACCAAAAATTGTGGAGATTTTTCGAAACAAAATGTGAAACTAAAGAACGCACTTTTTATTGTACAGCGTTCAAGGTTTTGTTGCGACGAAATTTCCTCATCAACGAATTTAACTACAATAGTAATTTGAACTTTTTCTTTTACTAACAATTTGCTTTAGCACTGCATTAAATTCAAATCAGACAAAAAAAATTAACTCTGGTCCCATGCGTACGTGTGTCACATTTGGATCGAGTGGAAGATCTGTTAAAATTTTAAAAATTAAAATAGATTTAATAATTAGATAAATACTAATTAAGTTTCATTTTCATAGCAATTCAAGTAACAAAAACTTTTATCTTAGTTTCAATTCTGAAATGAAATGTTTTTAAAGTATTTTTTATTTGTTTGTTAAGTGAAAAATACTA
Source organism: Acanthosepion esculentum (assembly GCA_964036315.1). NCBI lineage: Eukaryota > Metazoa > Mollusca > Cephalopoda > Sepiida > Sepiidae > Acanthosepion > Acanthosepion esculentum. Next base: position 25,233,438 of record OZ038485.1, on the reverse strand, counting down.
AACTCATTAAGTCTAACTAACACTAGCTAGATATTAGTATTTTGAGTTTTTGTATCAATTTTTGTTCAGTTTAGTCAATTCACAAGGTTGAATAAATTAAATTGTTTTCTCTACTTTCTACAATAATTTGATAAAAAAAAATCATAAAAATTAGGAAACCAGGACGACTTCCATATGTTGGTTGGATAAAAAGGAAAATCTTTTTAATAATGCATAGCATTTATGCAACAGTTGATATTGTGATTCAGATTACTTTTTTGTTGTTGTTTTTCAAAATTCGTTTATTGTTTTGTTTTTTTATTTACCAACATAAAGATCGACAATGAACTGCAGAAATTATTAGAAATGAAAAAATCTGTCTATTATTAATTAACATGGATTCTGCACTATCAACCAATATTAATTTTTTTTTAATTTAAAATATTGTTTTTTATTATTTATTTTTACTATTACTTACCTTGAATAATGAGTAACAATAAAAAAAATGATGTCTTCTGGTGGTTAGAAAAAAATATTAACATTTTTTTAATTATGATCACGTTTCCGAAATTCAGACGTTTCTAGACACAAATTTTGGCGAAGAAAAAACATCAGGTTTCATTTTCTAAAAAAAAATTATTTTCAATTTATTGCTTTTTGTTTTGTTTTTATTAAAACAAATTTACTTATTGCAAAATTAAAATATTACTAAAAAAATAAGACAAGAAGCCCTGTTATATCTTTTTAAGTGGTAGTCTGTGTCTTTATAAGTAAGTTGTTTTATTTACCGGAAATAAAAATTGTTCTTTTTGTCAGTACAAAGTTTTGTTTACCTTTTAGTTTTCGGTTGTGATTCATTGTGGGCCTCTTTTGCTAAACCACTTGTTTCACGTTCAGAAGCCGATTTTTTGAGTGCTTTTCCACCAGTTTTACTTCTGGGGATGACAGCCATTTTTAACTTAGGCTGAGAATCAATTTTTAACCATTCATTATAATGTTGCAAAGTAATTTCCGGAGTGAGAATGTTTGTATTGATGGACATGATTTGTCTTCCTAAAAAAAACTACTTCTAACTTCCAGAATCAATATAAGAACAATGTAAAGCTAGCAATGTTTTTACAGCTTTTACTTCCGCAGATTCATATTTATTTTCAATACTTTAGTAATAGTTTCGCTTTTTCTTATTAAATTAAAATTTAAAAATAGAAAAGAAAGGAATATTAATAGAACTAATTTTAAATATGTTCCCAATACTAAAATTTATAGGATCATTTTATTTGATGTTGTTACAATGTAGACAGGTAGAAGAAAATCAGATTTTTTTTTGTTTTTAGTCGGAAGCCAAAGAAACCGCAATGAATGAATGATTCTAAAATTTCTAACTAAAAAAAAAAATAAAGACGACAGGCAAAAGAAAAAAAAAATTAAAGTGAACATTTTCTACTGTTCACGTTAATTATTTTTTTTAAGAAGCCAAAAATTAATAATTAACTCACTTAATTGCAAGTTCTGTCGAAATGTATTTATGTTTGTTTTTTTTTTGTTTTTTTTTTTCAGTATTATAAAACTTGTAGTGATTACACTACTATGTTTGCCACGCCTACATTTTTCTCAACTGTGATTGGTCAAATAATAAATACTAACTATCACAGGACAATTTACTGATCGCATTCACCACACTGAATTTTTCCTACTGTTAATTCACAAACATGCTTTTGTTATAAAATCACCGATTGGGTAATTTTTCATCTAATCAGATATTTTTTGTGTTCTCTCGAAATTTCTCCCGCCATTGTCCCGGGAGCCTACCGATAGTAATATTGTGGAAGATTCCACAAATACATTCTACTTGTCCCCAACAATATAAACCAGGATTCGTTCCAAAAATAGACAGTAGAAGCAGAACTCAGTAGAAGTCAGTAGAAGCAGAACTCAGTAGAAGTCAGTAGAACTCACGCGTCTACACAGACTATTCATTCTACTCACTGCACACACACACACACACACACACAGAACTTAAATATCATTCACCATCAGTTTTCTATGTAACGAGCCAAGTTGCAACAGCTTTGTTAGTTATATATAATCAACAACTGAATTACTACATGTTCTTCTGAAAACATCATCCTATCTAATACAGAACTTTGAACATTCTTATTCAGAAAACTTGTTTTATTACATTTAATCTTTCAGCTAACAGATAAATGGAAACTACTTCTCCTCTCTTATTGTTTCACACATTACAAAAAATGTTTTGTATTTGTTGATTTTAATATATATTTTATCGTTGAAACAAAAATCGGTTTTCCATTGTTTTTCCTTAATTCAAAAATGTATAATTGTTAAATGCTATTCAACACACAGCCACATCAATCTTTTCAACACAACCAGCATTTACAAACTGATGTCAGATTTTATTATGCAAGTTAATGTTTTTTACACAATAAAATTGGTTTCAGAAGTTACTTATATAAATATAAATATTTTTATAAGAAAGAGGTGTAAATCAAGGATATGTCTTCTCACCAGACTTATTCAATCTATACAATTTTTTTTTTTTTTTTTTTTACAATGACGTTCACCCTGTACAAGGCCCAATTGCCACTCAAGTAGAAGGTTACCGTGTTATAAGCAGTAATGATTACTGGTTCTTGTTTTTTTTAGGCTCACTCATAGAGAAAAATAAAACATTTTGATCCATGGTTCACTAATTTGAAGATTTGTGGTAGTCACCTGAATCACTTAATCCCTTGTGGAATCTTCCACGACAGCCAGTTTACCCTCCGCTGGGAAATGCACTCTTCCTGTTGTAATTTTCACCACCATCATACTTACAAATATATAACAAGCATTCATTGGTTAATCACTTTCAATCTAGCTTGCTGATTAGTCAGTTTCGACCAATCAAATAGCCTGCACGCGACAGGTCTGTTTTGGCGTCAACTAAGTCTGATCCAGTCACATGGTACAACATACTATAAAACTAAACACGAGTAATTATCATTCTCTTTACTCACTCTTGCGTCTTAACTCCGCTGCCAAAATGTGACTCTTAAAGAACTCCCATCTTGACTAATGCAGTCAGACGTAAAAGAACTTCATAACATTTCATGCAAGTATAATTCTGAACTTTTACCAACTTGTACAATACACAATTCCAAACATGCAACAACTCATTCTTCTACAGTTTAATAATCAATTTATTCATTATGAGCTCAGGTACAAATATTGCCTAGTCGAAGAGACACAACTCTGTCTAACCTTTTCAGTTCACATGCATGTACATCAAATACTTAATAAATTCAATTGTTATGTTTTGAATCATTATTTTGTTTTTTATTAATTGTTGTAGATGGAAGATTATTGAACACGTACAATTTTAAGCCATCTGATCATTCAAACCTTCTGATATCTCTTAGCATCTTCATAAAATCGCAACAACCTCATTGGCACTACAATAAACCACTGCAACCAACATGCCTTACCACAAATCAACCCACCACTTTGACCTCAATCAACCAATTCACCAACCCACCAGGCACAGGTGTCAATTTCAACCATGCAGAAAGGCACATGCCAAACCATACCAACATCAAATCCAATTCAGACCTATCTTCTGACCCCAACTGTGACCTTGGCCAACCAACCCAACAAATCAGTTTTCTGACCCTACCAACAACACCCTTACACCTAATCGCTTTCCTTACCAATGGCAACTAAGGAACCACATACGAACAATTTTTGTAAAATTTCAAACAGCTTTTATTATATATTATAATAATATTATATATATCTGACAAATACATGCTGTTTAAAATTTTATCTTTGTTTGTTCCTATCTTTTGCAACCAAACCCTCATTATAACAACTGGTGTCACAAGCGTGCAGCAAGAGAAATAAATATAACATGTTCCTTTCCTTTGCAACCAAACACTTGTCAGAGTTATCTCCTCCTAAATTCTGACACCACCACTTGGGGGAGCTATCCTTAAACTATTAATACTTGAAAATACTTTGCTTTCTCTCTCTTTCTTTCATTTTCAGCAAACGGCAACCATGTAAAGCTCTCACAGAAGATATGCGTTTCCACTTGTGGGAAAACACCATGAACATCACACACACGCACACATATGTAGGAACATTCACTCACACATTTCTTGGAACACAAACTTTACACAATTATTTGTTACACATTCGCATTATCGTTTTTGTAATTTGTATCTGTTTGTTAATATACACATACCTGTTTATACATATATATCAGTTTTGTTGTTTTCTTTTACATTTCTTTTGTGTGAACTCATCTTGAGTCCGCCATGTTTGTAGTGGAGTTTATTTCAGGAGATCACATGTGTTACATTTCACAACACGTATTAAACACACAGTCTGTTTGTTACACACTTGTTATAACATGAAGAAGATATGAAGGGAAGATAATGATTGATCCTAGACTTGAACAGGTTAAGATTGTAGCGATTGGGAAGTTGCTGATTGACCAGCAGTGAAAATTCAACATCCAAGCTGCTGTTATAGTTGATCTGTTTGAAGTTGCCAACACATTTTTTCAGCACATACTAGGAGGAAAGAAAAAGCTATGAAGCCACATAGACTTGGAGACCATCACATCTCTGCTCTTTGGAAGTAGAAATCTGTGGGTTTTTATAAGAAATATTTCCCAAAAATAGGCTCAAGAAAATAGGGTTTTAGTTTTCACTGATTGGTCAAATATTTTGCAGAGATGCCAATAATCTTTCGAGTCGAATTTGTGAGATGCAATATGTTATTTCATTCTATCAGCAAATAGTGACTTTGTTCATTGGGGACATGCTTGCACTCATTAAGGGCTGAGACAAAGAGACATCTGTTGCAATCTGACATGTCGCTACGGTACAGATGGAAGAAGAGATTCCTATGGGAAATAGCAGCTGAGCAAGGAGATGAATGGGATTCAACTTTATATTTTCTTGCGGGGATGAAAGCCTCGATTCCAGCTTTTACCCAGGAGGAGACATTGGAAGCGCATTTTTGAACGGGGAGATTAAAGACCGCATTCCAGAGGACATCGCAAAGGAAATGAGTCTCAGTCAGCTCGTTGATAACAGAAAGATGTTCTGTTGGTAGGAGGTTCTTTGCTGGGAGTGGAGTAGAAGGAGATGTTGACAGACACTACAGCATGATCAGAGTTGCCTAGAGGGCAGAACTGGCACAAGACTCGGAAATGGAGGTGAAGCAGAGATCGTGAAGGGAAGACTTACCATCATGGTTATTGGGGAAATGAGTACTACTTCTATTACTACACTAAACAAACTACATTACAAGATATTTTTTATTTTGACTATAGTGTTTGTGAAGAAAAACTTTAAAAGTCCTTAATTCTAGATTACTAGATTATCTCCCTTGAATTTACTCTGAAACTTCAATAAATAAAAAAAACGAATAAAAAGTCAAGACAGTGTAGCATTTGTGGAAAAATTTTAAAGATCTATATAAATTAAGATTTGGCAAAAAAATGAAATATTCAAATTATAGTGGACACAGTATTAGAATATATTCTATTAATTAATCAGTTTCAGCCAAAATGAAAATGTCTTTTCATTAAAAAATATTAGTAAGATATGATAGTCTTACTAAGTGAATACCAAACTAAAATAAAATTTAATTAACTTATAATTTACAGAGTAAGATAAAAAAATCTGACTATGATTCATTCTCAAAGATTGGAGGTTGTAAAACTTTCTGAAGGTGGAAACACAAAGTATTATTTTCAGTTATGCATAAACTATTTCTGTGTATTTATTGTTTATATATACATTTATATATATTACAAATTAAACTAAGCACAAGGGATGGAAAAATTTTGCAGATTTTGATGTCATTCTGATTTGTTTTTTTGTCCAAATCCATGAATTTGTTTTTCTCATGCTAAATCTCGAAAAGACTTTATATAAAATTCACTATTTTTTATCCATAATGTTGAATGTGTTAAAATTATTCAACGTTTTAACAAAAAAAATCTTAAGTTGATGTTAAAAATTGCAGCAAAACATTGTTGATTTATTTAAGATGGAATGATCTATTATAAGATGTTTCTAGTTTGTATTTAGATACATTGTATTTATTTTAAATTTTTGTAATTGAATTGTTCACCTATATTGCATATGATCTATTATTGTACATAATTTGGGTACAATAACATTTGTATTTTATATGAATACTACCTTATGAAAATTGAGATGTGGTAGAGGTAGGGGCTTGTATCATAGATTCGGGGTGGGGCCATAAGACCCTTGCATCGGCCCTGTGAGAATGGTAGTGGTTGGTTAGTGCTACCACTAATTAGCATATGTGTATGAGTAGACACATGTATTGACTCACTATGCAAGGTCATGGCAATTGTACTTTAGAATCAATGCTGACTGCTCACAACATCAATCCCTATTTGGTAAACGAGCAAAAAATATTCAACAAAATTAACATATGTACCCACAAAAAACAGTGTCAAAAGAACAGTTTTTGATACCACTATCACTCTCTTGGCAATTACAGTTGTTTTAAAAAGCTGTTTTCAGAATTTTAATAACCTAAATATATGAGACTGGATTTATGCATTCTCTTTTTTTCCCAAAGTTTTTTTCTTTGGGCTGCATTTTCAGAATTAAAATTTGCTTGTGCCTCACCAAATTTTATATCATAAAGAGTACATGTACAAAGACATTGGCTCAGAGGAATGGAAGTCCCAATAAAAAGCCACAAGCAGCCCTATGCCAAAGAAAGTTCAGAGAGAGGGTTAAAAGAAGATAACTGGATTTGAAGTCAGAACAATATCATTGATAACTCTCTCCTCCAATTTGCAAACCCTAGTAACTATATTCTTAATACTTGATATAATGCAAAAATATCACAATGATAATATCAGTCATAATTATTTATAACTATTTATGCAATTACAAGCAATCCATAATAATATTTTAAATGTTAAAATCATATTTATTTTTGGCATATGAATTTTTTTAACCTGTTTCTAAATCTTTGATTGTCTTTCAATCATTCCACCTCAACTGCTATCCTCTTCCGACACACTTGTGAGGCACACCACACTGTTTGGGAACCACTGGTCTAAAGGGAAATCAGCACTGGCCAAATTGAACAGAAACAAAGTAGCAGGACCAGATGGAATTGTAGTTAAGATAGTGACAGCTTTAAAAGATTCAGGTCTTGAGAAAATTACAGACATAATAAATGAAATATACAACAGTGCTGATATACCAGAAGACCTAAATAAATTAATTTTCATAGCACTGCCTAAGAAGCCAGGTGCAAATGAATGCAAATTCCATCGAACAATCAGCCTAATGAAACAGATAACAAAACATGTTCTAAATGTTGATGAGTAGAGGATGTAGCAGAATTAGACTGGCAATAAGACACGAACAATGCAATTTCATTTAAAACATAGGAGTAAGAATGTAATACTTATGCTCAGAATGACATCTGAAAGAGAAATACAAATGCAGAAGGATATATGTTTTATAAATTATGCAGAAGCATTTCATAAAGTATGTCACTAAAATCTGTTTGAACTGCTAGGTAGGCTTGATTTATTTGGGAAGAAATTAGAATTATCCAGAACTTATAATTGGGAGCAAACTGCCTGCATGAAGATAGAAAATGAATGCAATAAATACACAAATGTAGAAAGGGGCATAAGACAAGGATGTGTCTTTTCATCAGGCTGATTCAACCTTTACAGTAAGGCAATCCTGAGAGAATTAGAAATCCTACCAGAATTCATTATTGGCAACCACAATCTTAATGACATAAGATATGCAGATGACACAGTATTGATAGCAGATATAGAAATGAAACAACAGGAACTCCTACAGATGATAGTAAAGGAAAGCAAGAAGAAAGGACTAAACATCAATTGTAACCAGAAAGAATGTATGTCTGTCAGCAAAAGGAACAGCTCCAGATGCAAAATATGAAATGGAGACTCCAAAATCAAGCAAGTACAAAAATTGAAATATCTAGGAAGTATTTTAACAGAAGATGGAACATGCAAAACTGAAATATGAATGCATATTGGAATATGGAAAGCTACTTTCCAAAAGTTAAGCAAAGTATTAGGAAAATGTCATTAAAAACAAAGAAAAGAGTGCTGGATTGTTAAGCAATGTCAGTCCTCTTATATGGTAGTGAATGCTGGACAATCTCTTTGCAGAATAAGAGGAAACATGAAGAAACAGAAATGCAGTTCTACAAAAAGATGCTGAGAATACCATGGGACTGAATATGTGAGCAATGACAAAGTTTTAAGGAAAATGGAAACAAAAAAAACACTTAGAATCAAAAAAGACAGTTGAAGTTTTTGGGGCACATAATGAGGAAAGAGGGCTTAGAAGATTTAAAACTCACAGGACAGATTGAAGGCAAGAAGGATAGAGGACATAACCTATCTAAAAAGTTTGGGTAAATGGTTGGCAGAACAGGGATTAGGAGAGTGTTGTAACCTAGGGAAGGTTACTGAATAGAATAATAACACAAAGGTTGGTAATGAACAATAATACTTAGGAGACAACAACACATATAAGATTTGCCAGTGGCACATAGAAGAAGTAGTCAACTGCTAGAAGTGAATCAAGTGAATTCCACAATGAATCTCCAAATGGAAGATATCTACCAACTGCCCCACGCGGTCAGATGTGGCACAAGGCCGAATTTAATGTGGGGTACCCGAGCCCATATGCTCAGCCAAAATTTCCCCGTAGACCCCTTATAAAATGGAGTCAGGTAGCTGTTTCCTGAGACAAGACTATGCCCTTTGACATAGGCTCATCTGGAGATTCTCTCTGCCCAAAGGCAGAGAGTTTGACCAGCACAGCTGGAGGCGAATCTCCAACTGCAGACCACCATACAGTATTTACTACTGTATTTATGTGAATGGGAACATATCCATTATCGTCCATAGGTATACTATAACAGAGAGATAGAAAAAAAACTTTACTAAGAACTATAAAAGACAGGAAATTGTGGAGAGCCATGGTCACCCATGTCCTTAAGAAGAAGAATATGAAGAGTGCATAAGATGTACAGATAACACTGTGTTGATGGCAGACACAGAAAAACTGCAGAAACTCATACTCAAAGTATTTTTAATACTATTGTTCACATTTATTCACCCAATATAAGCCCTAATAGCCACTCAAGGTAAAGGAGTACAGAATGAGGCTGTTATAAGTGCATAAAAGGAATAAGAAGTGAATATTATGTGGATATATAGGAAAGATAACAGTTGATCCTAGACTTGAAAAGATTAAGATCATGTTGATCAGGGAATTAAGATAATTCAAACCTGTATATGTAGCACTAAGGAATGTACTTTTAGCTAAGGAATGTAGCTTGTGTGAACATCTGCCACGAAAATAGGGAATTGTGAAAGGCTAGCAATGTTTTGTCTGTGGGAAAATGGTTGTAAGGTAGAAAATAATTCAGCAACCACAAGACTACATAAACTTTTTGAACTCTGTCAAAGCTGAAAATTGAGCAGCTCCTGCCCAGGTATGACAGCAGTACTCCATTTTTAGTCTGATCTGGCTCTTGTAAAGACAGAACATGGTAGAAGGAGTTGGGTACTTTCTGGAGCAGTACAAGGAACCATTTTGCCAACATCTTTTGAGATTGATCATATATACAAGTTCCACTGAGTCTCAAGAGGTATTCAAGGCAACGAGCCTCATTGAAATTTCTGGGAGTCGTAATGAGGAGAGAGGTCTTTCAGAATTTAACATTTGCTGGATATATTGAAGGCAAAAGGGAAAAATTAAGTAATTTACCTTGTGAGCGTACTGGGTGCATTAAGGTTACGACATTTTGACTTTTTGTAAAATAATTCATTTCTTCTCTTTTTATGTGCCATGTCCTTTCAAGACATAGGAAATCATGGCTCTCTACCTTCTTCTATCCCTTGCAGCTCTCAGCAAGTTCCTTCCCTCTGCTTCCTCCCCCCAGACCATGTTCTGTCATTCACCTGCTCAAGCTCATCAGATATGTCACACGCTCATTTCCCTTGTCTCTCTTTCCTTCTATTTGACCCATGAGTATCAGATTCTCCAGGCCCTCCTTCCTCATTATATGTCCCAGAAACTTCATCTCCCTCTTTCTGGTGTTAAGTATAAGCCTTCTCCTTGTTTGTAACCTATCTAAGACCTCATCGTTGCTCACATGCTCAGTCCATGATATCCTTAGCATCTTTCTGGAGAACTACATCTCTGTCACCTCGAGTCTCTTCCTCATCCTTGATGTCATGTCACAGCTCAGTATTCTTTTCTTTGTTACCAAAGAAATTCTCCTGTCTTGCTATACTAAAAGATTTCAATGCAACGTCAATCGCCATGTTGTCTCGCAATACTCTGCTCAGCTTTTGGAATGTGTCCTTGCCCATCCCAATACACCTACAGATCTTAGTGTCACACTTACCATCTTCTGTCAAGACACTTCCCAGATATTTAAACTTCTGTGTCTGTTTGATTCTAATGTTTCTAAGCAAATCGCATTTCGGGCTCTTCCTCTTAATGATGACCATGCAAATTTACTGTATCATAATTCAATAAGCTTTTGTTCAAAAATAATGATGAAGAGATTAATTCATTTTCCTTTTTAAAAAATGCCCCCCCCCACACACACACAATTTCTAAAATCATATATAAATATAGTAGTACTCTGACTTTCTGGAGCCTTCTAAAACTTTCTGGAACCTTCTAGAACATGTTTTTGTTTAATTGTATGTTTGTATGTTATGCTATAGCTATAAACTGTTAAATACATTCAAAAATACATAAATACTATCCAATTACATCATTAGCGAATTGAAAAATAAAGCTTCTGAAATATTTTGATGTTTTACCCTTATTGCATATATGGTAAAATCAAATTTTTGGTTTGGGGATGACTTTTTCAAGAACTAAAAAAAATTAATGTGTTGTGTGGGAATGTATAACATAGACCTAGTTTAAGGTGTATAAAATATACGACAATATAAATATATGAAAAGTTCAAACAAAACACAAACATCTTTGTATAAAAACACTTGTATATATATATATTTTATATTCAAAATTCTTAATACAAAGAGTGTATTTATCTACTTGCAAAAGACTGGGTACCAAAAACAATATAAATTTTGTACTTCTCTGTCTGTTTGTTATGAGACTGAAATTATGCATCTTGTTGCTATAACTTCAAGGAGCAAAAAGAGGAAGATTGACTTTCTCACCTAACGATGTCCCATATGGGTCTTGTCTGATCATGTGACTGTTTCTATTCTCGTGAATATTTATAATTAATTTTTATTGCTATTTTTTATTTTGATCAAGGGGAGAAAACTTTTTGTCTCTTTCTACAAATGCTTTTTCATTACTTTTGAACAAAGGTTTATCAATTTATAGGTTGCATGGTGGAACAGTTATCCCTCCAAGATCATAAGGAGATAAACATTACTTAGGATAGGAAGTCATGTTTGCCCACATCCTGAAGTGGCACAGCATATAAAAGAAGAATATAAAGTGCTGTATAAGTTTATTCATGAAAATAATTGTGGAAAAGAGAAATAATTTTTAATGATACCAAATAGTGAGCATTCACCATAATAATTTACAAGAGAGACAAGAATGAAAAGTTATCACTGAAAAAGAAAAAAGTCATAAAAATAAAAGTAAGAAAAAGCCAACAAATGGTCACATATCTTTTTATGTGCCATTCTACAGTATTTTTTTTAAATATTAGACTAAAAATTGGCATTTGATAAAGTTAATGAGTAAAAATAAAAATGCTTCCAATTTAAACATAGTCTACAATCTGTTCCTCTCAGCCAATATTAAAAAGATTTCTTTTGAAACATAGCCAAAATATGCTTTTTCCAACCAATGGCTATTTGGCATCAGTTGTTAAAAGATTAAGCATACTGTACAATCTGTTCATCCCAACCAATGGCTATGTAGAGATGCAAAGAGCAATTATCTCCCTTTGGTTAAGATGAAGTCAGGAGGGTCATGTGACAGCCAGTAAGTGACGTGAGTTTGTAGAGTGACAAAAGTGGAGTTGCTATTTAGCACGCATAGAGACAAAACATGCCTGTCCATGCTAGTTGCTTATGATAGACCACTAAGGCACTAGACGTCATCTCAAGCCCACACCAGTAGAGAGAACAGGAGAGCCCACATGATACGTCAAAGTTCATAGAACATACAACCAGCCGGGCCATTTTCCCTTCAGGAAATATTACAAGTAAGACCCTCTTGCTTCTTGCCTTTCCATTCTGCTTGTTTTATCCATGTTACAATTTCTCTGTATAGGACAAATTAATGACAAGTATTATATATGATTTCTTGTATGACATAGTGGTATCTAAAATCTCTTTTGAGAATAATGCATGTTTGTTATTCTTTTTTTTCAGTTATTCTGTTCCATCCATGTATTAAGATGTTACTATATCACAGATATAATAATGCCTAAAACGGGAAAATGTAAACTGGAAATATTCCTTCTTGACTAGAACTCCCATTAGCTACACGCCATCAGAACATTTGTTTAAATATAGTCTAAAATCAGTTCATGCTAATCAGTGCTTTCAGGCATCAGAAGTAAGACGTTTCCTTGCTACAATCTGTTTATTCTAACCAATGGCTACCTGGTACTAAAAGTAAGAAGTTTAATTTATAGACATAACTGACAATTCTTATCAACCCTACCCCATCCCAAATGGATATCTGGCATTAAGGCAGGTCGATTTTGGAGCCCTGGTATTGCATTCAATTTGAAAGTTGGGGTTTGACATGATAAGTAATGACACAAAATATTTTTTTCTAAATCCTTACTTTTTTTGAGAAAATAAGTTTAAAGATTAAGTTTAGGTTCAAAATTGTAGCATTGGAATTTCATTCTTGTGATTAGTGAAAGCCTTATAGCACAGCCTTATAAAAATTTGTTATTTACTGAACCTTTACAAACTGTATATGGACAATATGCAAGGCACATGCACATTATTACAAAATCATTTACTTCAAAGGGAAATTATACTGAACAATTTAGCTATATTATGATGCAATATATTAGACAGTGCTGTAGTTTTAGTGCAATTTTCAATAAACCATGCAAATTTAAAACATTTTGTCTTATAATTTGTGCCCAGCAGTATTATGGTGTTATATATATATACCCTTATATTTATTTTTTTTATGATCTAACAAACAATCTAACAAATTTTATTCATTGAGTAGACTTTTTTTGTAATCTTTTACAATTTTTTAGTTTTTACTTATTGAATATAGTAAAAAAATTACATACTTTGCTTGTAGTGATTCATAATTAGAATACTAGTTTGAATATATTTTCCATTCAATGTATATAATACAAAAAATATCAACTTTATTTGGATTTATTCTTGAAATAGTAAAATTTTGAAGTCAGTTTGTAAGCAAAAACCTACAGAAACTAGATATTTCTGTACATTTTTCAAATGATTTTTAAAACTAAATGTTCAAAAAGTGGTAAAAGCTATGAATCTAATTTTTGGTGTCAGTACTTATCACATGAAACCCCAGTTTTCACACTGAATGCCATGTTGATTTTCTAAAAAAAATGAAAAATCAACCTCTGCCATGATTTGGAATTAGTAGTAAGAAATATCTTTGTAAACATAGTCTAAAACTTGTTATTTCTAACCAATGGCTGTCTAGCATCAGATTCTTGATTGTATGCCCCTAAGATGTAAGAAGACATCTTTAAGCATAATTTAAAATCTATCAATCCAAATCTATGGATATTTGGCATCAGCTGGAAGAGAATTTGATCTTAATATAATTGATACCATACCTTATTATCGCTCTCCCGTCGAACTCGACGTATGAGGGTCAGACAGATCAGTTCCCAGAAACTGAAAGCCCGACAGCCACACAGGATTTGATTATAGTGGTGAAGGCTTTGTGCAGGGCCATCCACACTTTTTGGAGGGACGAATACAGGGACCTGGTGCAACGGATGCCACAAGGTCCCCAAACGACCCTCCGCAGGTTTTGAATTCAGAGTTGTCCTTCTCCTAGACCAGTTGCCATCCAAGGCTATAGAACCAAGTCTGCCCTGGATACCATACCATATTCATACCAAATAATGGAAATCTGGCATCAGTTGTACAAAGATTGCTTATTAAAAATAGCCTACAATATGTTCACCCGAACCAATGGCTACCTAGCATCAGTAATAAGAAAATTCTTTTATAAACAGCTTATATTCTGTTTATACTGTTTCTGCTTATGACAAACAGTTAAAAAATGGATATTATACATTAGTGATAAGAACATTCCTTATTAAATATTGCCTATTGACTGTTTATACTAACCAGTGGCTGCATTGCATCAGTACTATTGATATGCAGAAGTTTGGTGATGTTTGGTGCCAACTTCTTGATTGTATGCCCCTAAGACTCGCGGTCAGGGCATATAGAGCCTAGTATTGAGAAATGTGAGAAAGGAAAACATTTTAAATATGTAAAAAAAATATGAAACATGAAATAAACACTTTATTCAATTTAAATATAAACTAAATTTTTATTTCACTCTTTGATTGCATGCCTTCTCAATATGGTTGCCCCGGGCCATCACACACTCTGCTCCCCACCCCTTGTTCTGCATGTTACTGATCAGTACTGAGATTTCTTTTTATACATAGCTTATGCTTTATTCATTCCAACCAATGCCTATCTTATCTAAGAAAGAAGAAGATTCTTTTTAATTGAAGTCTAAAATCTATTCATCAATAGATATCTGGCATCAATAAATAGAAGATTTCTTTTAAACATAGTCTTAAATTGGTTCTCTTCAACCTGTGGAGTGAAGATGGAAATAAACACCAAGACAGTGAAACACCAAATGACAAAAAAATGGTTTCTGAGTTGGAGGATTTGGGAATTAACAGGAGATAACTGATAACTGACATCCGTTAAAACATGGCACATGGAACTAGAACAGTCTACCCCAGTGAGTGAAATAAAGGGTTCAGTTCAATATTCCAATCATCTAAAGAAGGCAGAAGCATACAATGGCCAAAATGTTGCAATAAATATGGCAACAAAGATGAGGACAATAGTTCGAATAATGTAAATAGTGTACATAATACCTCATCTCAGAAATATAGACAGATACTATAATAATCTTATTGCTAATAATGCTTGCCTTAATTTTTGGCCATTAACAACTCCTACTTTGTTTTTAATGCACAATAATTTTGATTTGTAAATGCACAGATCTCAAAATAGCATTCTCTCTGATTCAGTTTATAAATATTTGCCATTGTTTTATATTTGATTAATTGTATTGTTCAGTAATGGACTTGTAGTGAGTCAGGGTTAGGTGCAGGAGGACACTTTCTTTGTTTTATTTAAACTTGGTTGAAAGTTCTCCAATCATGAATTTTCTTGGAAATTGGTTTTTATTAATGAAGTGTCATTTCTGTAGCAAAATTTGAATGCTGTGAAAACAAATCTGTTGATTTACCTCTATTTTACAGTGCTGAGTAGATATTTAATGTCTTCACAATTACTACATTTGTATGTGTTTTAACCTTCATGCATATAAGACGACTCAGGATGGTTTCTGAGTTAGAGGATTTGCACATCCTTCTACTTAATAAATTAATGCTTTGAAAATAAATATTTAACATATTTTAACCAATGGCTCACATTCCCACTGACAATAAAAACATGATTCATGATCCTTTGAAGAGTATATAAGCAAAGATTCCAGACTAAACAAGCAAGTAAGGAGAAGGAATGGCAACATACATCAACAATTCACGACATGCACAGTTCAAAAGAAATTCCCTTACTCATTTATCCATCTTCCTCACCAAGCTACATGACGCTTATACTTTCCTCCAAACTTTCTTCCTTGTCTAATTTTTCTGATACATATGCATGAAGAAATTACATTTCTTTTCATCTTAACAAACAAGGGTTGTAAGAACTTTAACACTCATATATGCTAAGAAAAGTTTAGTTGCAAAAATGTGAAAATAAAAATATTTTATATTTAAACATCTTTTTCACCTTTTTCTTTGTTGTGGGTTGATTCAAATCCACAACAAACCAAACGACATAAAAATTAAGATTCCTTTTAAACAGAGTCTAAAATCTGTCCTCTTCAATGAAAAGACAACTGCCATAACCATTGAGATTTCCTTTTTAAACATAGCCCAACAAATGTCCATCCCAACAAATGGACATCTTACTTCCAAAATTAAGATTTCTTTTAAACAGAATCTAAAACCTGTTCTCTTCAATCAAAAGATATCTGGCATCAGCATTAAGAAAACCTTTAAAAAATAGCCTGCAGTTTGTTTATATTATCAATGCTACATAACATCTGTATTATAGAGATTCCTTTTTAAGTAGAGCCTGAAATCTATTCATCCCAAACCATTACTCTCTTGTCATAGAAATTAAAATATTTCTTTGATGTATAATGTAAAATCTATTCATCAAAACCAATGGTTAATTGATATCTATCTAGCATCAAAGGAAACAATGTTCCTTTTTAAACATAATCAAGAATCTTTTCTTCCCAAACAAAGGGTATCAGGCATCAGTTTTAAAACAATTCTTTTGTTGCAGGTATTATCCTTTTCTTAGCTAAAGATTTTAAAAGTAAATCCCTAAACAAACAAACAAAGACACATATTCAGGTGACATAGAAATAATGAATGATGTTATTGTCGGCCAGTCCTATTAATCCCAGTAGCAGTAAAAAGTAGATTTGGAAAGAAAGAGAGAAAGGCAAATCATGTAAAACTGGATACAACCAGTAAATAATGCTGAACCATTTAGTGTGACATACTCATAAAACAATTTTTAACAAACAAATAAGGAAGAAATATACATGTGTATTTGGTATATAAAATGTCTGTACCTGAAATGTACAATTGTGTGAATCTTCTTTTAGTACAATGAAATGTGTACTGGTTGTGAGAGCTACATTTTGGGAGACATTGACACAAGTGTCTATCTACAATGACAAACCGATGAGAAAAGAGCCAAGCACCATTACCAATGTCCAAAAAGGCTGAAAGAGGTTTACTGCCCCTTTTTTATGCTCCCACAAGCGATTCTGACTGGCTCCATGGTAGCCTATGTGACATGTTTTTTTGGCCATGAAAATAAGTGTGACATGCCAATTTTAATTTCCACTAAAGCCATACCTTTTTAAGCCTAAATTCTATTCACCCCAAGCAATGAATATCTGGCATTAGTAGTAAGAGGATTAGCCTAAAATCAGTTCTTCCCTCACAGACTCTATCATCAGTGGAAATAAGATATTTTTTTAAATGTAATTTACAATCTGTTCTTTCTAACCAATGGATATCTGACATCAGTAGTAAGAAAATTCCTTTTTGAATTTACTCTACAATTTGCTCTTCCCAAACTATGGCTACATGGCATCAGATGTAAGAAAATTTATTTTAAACATTGTCTAAAATCTATTTATCAAAGCCTTTGGATATCTGGCACCAGTAGTAAAAAGATTCACCTTTATACATAGCCTACAATATGTTCATCCTATTATAAACATATACAAAACAACAAGTACCATCAGTGAGGGAAAAGGAAAAGAAGACAAGATTTGTTAATATAAAATTCTTTGTATTGCCAATACAGAGGATGGAAGTGGAATGTCTCTTTGTGGGCAAGAGAAGTGACTTGGAGGAAGAGTTGAGTTGGTAGGGCCTGGAGTTGATGCATGTATCAAAAGTCACTGGTGGTGTTATTGAACTTGCCGGTAACAAGATTAGTTGAAACTTGCCTATTTACCACGACTCTCCTTCAGTCATTATGAGTGGTGTTCTTAAAAGCAAATGTGGTGATTCATAAACTCATCTTTTTTCATGCTTTTTCATTGGCATCAACATTTGTGATTGGCATCTTTTATACAGTATTTCATATTTTTTGAGGAGATTTATTTTGTGAGCTCAGAGCCCCTTCACAGATAACAACTTTTTTATTTTTTATTTTTGCTTTCTCAATGTCCACATCCAGCCAACATGTAGAGTGAATCAGAAAGAGATCTAATTTGAAGCAGAGTATAACAATCCCAACCAATTGTCAAATGTGATAACATAATAATTTGAGAAGATGAAGGAAAATTGTTTTAAAAACCTGATTTTATCTGGAATCCATATTCTATCATAAATGGATAACTATGATGAAATTCTACAGACAACCATGTTTTTTTTTTCAAATTTTTTATGAAGATTTTATTATGGTCATCTTCTCGGAATTTAAGGTGTGGAAAGTTGAGTGGGTGAAAATTCATTCATTTTACTAAATTTAAATTTTTTGATATGAATTTTTAAAGTTTTTCTTCACAAACACTACAAAACCTTAATTTAGTTTGGCAGAGGTTTATAGATATGAAGTGTTAAAAAACTTGGACAATTTGAATTGGCTGATCAACATTTCCAATGTGTCACCAGACATTTCTCAAAATTACTGGGTATTTCAACATGGTGCAATGGTTAGTAAGCTTGTCTTGCTAGATCAATTATGACTGAATAGTGGGTTTGGATCTCCTTGGGTGCAAAAGAATTATAACCACATCATGCTGAAATATGGGTTCCCGTAAAATCACCAACATCAAGCCTGGTCAATACCTAGATGTATGACTACTTGGGAATACCAGATGCTGTAAGCTTGAATTTTCAGGTAGTGTAGTGGATAATGGGTTGGAATTGGAAATCAGAGAGATGAGTTCCAATTCCAGTTGGGTTTGTTATATTCATTTACATGCAAATATCTTTGGGAAAGGGATAAATCAAACTCTTTTCTCCTTAGTTATATGTTAATTAGTAAGAATTTTATCACTAAACCATTATTATCTCCAAAAATAAAATAAAATTGCATACAAAATATTTAAAATTTGGTATTAAATAACCCATAGAGGTTGATATGCCACTAGACAAAACCAACCAACCAATCAAATTATTCCATAAAAAATGATAAACACTTTTCCTTCATTTGTTTCTTTGAGGAAGTCATTTTGCTGCTTAAGTTCTGCAAACATTTGGACAGCAGCTTATATCTTATTCTAGTATAATCTTTCTGCAATATGGTAAAAAAGAAAATGAATATTAAAAAAAATCATTATTGATCATTTGAAAAAGATGCTGGAAATGAAGACGTCAGCCATATTGGAAGGGAAATTTCCAGCTTGTGAAAAAGATATTTTATTATTCATCATGTTGTTCAGTAAGCAGAAAAATGTAATGGTAACATTTCAGATAGAGGAATGTTTGTTGTTTATATAACTTGACTATTTGTTATTAATAGAGAATTAAAAACATCAGAAAATTGTGATAAAGATTAATGAATGAATAACTCCTTTGAATAAATACAAAAAAGTGTAGGGTCTCTGTCTATATTTCTGAGATGAGGTATTATGTACACTATTTACATTATTCGGACTAATGTCCTCATCTTTGTCGTCATATTTATTACAACGTTTCGGCCTTTCAGTCTCTGTCTATATTTCTGAGATGAGGTATTATGTACACTATTTACATTATTCGGACTATTGTTCTCATCTTTGTTGCCATATTTATTACAACGTTTTGGCCTTTCAGTATCTGTCTATATTTCTGAGATGAGGTATTATGTACACTATTTACATTATTCGGACTATTGTCCTCATCTTTGTCGTCATATTTATTACAACGTTTCGGCCTTTCAGTATCTGTCTATATTTCTGAGATGAGGTATTATGTACACTATTTACATTATTCGGACTATTGTCCTCATCTTTGTCGTCATATTTATTACAACGTTTCGGCCTTTCAGTATCTGTCTATATTTCTGAGATGAGGTATTATGTACACTATTTACATTATTCGGACTATTGTCCTCATCTTTGTCGTCATATTTATTACAACGTTTCGGCCTTTCAGTATCTGTCTATATTTCTGAGATGAGGTATTATGTACACTATTTACATTATTCGGACTATTGTCCTCATCTTTGTCGCCGTATTTATTACAACGTTTCATCCGTTGCACGCTCCGGCCTTCTTCGGATGGTTGGAATGTCAAACTGTACCCTTTATTTCGCTCACTGAGGTTGAGTGTTCTAGTTCCACGTGCGATGTTTTAATGGATGTCCTGGTATGTACCAATCATTCAGTATCTGTCTATATTTCTGAGATGAGGTATTATGTACACTATTTACATTATTCCTGAGATGAGGTATTATGTACACTATGTAAGCAAATATGTGGATGTAGATCCAACGGTATGATGAAAAATATGGAAAAGACAAAACAAAATCTGAATATGCAAGTTTACTGTTTTAATGTTGTTTTACTGTCGATGTCAGACGTTTCGGTCTAGTAGACCATCTTCAGGATATGGTTATTAGAAACACACTTAGGATTAGACGATATTTAAGTCAACATGAAAAGACGATAGACACAAGACTAATCAGAAACAGAACAACTGAAATTCTAAAGTCAGCGTTCCCTTTTTTTGGATTCGGTCACGTTGGCGACGTGCGGGCAATGCTGCAAAAAATGCACTCCCAAGATAGAGACTTTATCTTAAATGAAAAAGAGGAATTCTATTTGAATCTAAAGCTTATCAGTACATTTGTACACTATTTACATTATTCCTGAGATGAGGTATTATGTACACTATTTACATTATTATGTAATAAATATAGCAACAAAGATGAGGACAATAGTCAGAATAATGTAAATAGTGTAATTTAGGGACATCAGTAAGTTTGTAGCCTAATGATGAAAAACACATTTCTTTTACACAACATATATTTGCTTTTCAGCATAATACCCTTCATTGTTAATGCATTTAATTCAGTAGTGAATATTAATCACAAAAATTGAATACGTTACAAATTTCTGATCAAAATTCAGCTCGGTATCATGCTACAAAATTATTGATACATGGTGACTGTCAGTTTCATGCCTCAATGCAATCTTCAAACCAAGCGTGAAACTGATAATCATCATACAGTGTTGATTCCTATGTCCACACAGTCTTTATCTATCTATTTAACTGTCTATCTATCTATTTACACACACAAGTATATATAACAGGTATGTGCTGAGTGGTTGGAATGTTTGTTTTCTCGCCATGCTCAATTTGTCAGGAAGTGGATTCTTGATATTTGCCTAGGGAGGTGATCCCAGCATGCAGCACCTTTGTAAAGTGCCTGAAAAAAGCATACAATGACCCAAGCCTTGTTAGTGAAATTGGGTAGATGGAACTATTTAAGAGCCATTGATAGTTATGCTAGAACAAAGTCAAAAGCCATAATGACTGAGGGTTTGAGTGTACTTGCCTTGTTCAGACTGTTGATCACAACAGATAATGGGCTCTATCCCAGAAGCTGTAATTAAGGCCAACTTAGCATAGTTGTAGTATAAACTACAGGTGAGCTCTGTGGGTATGGAACAAACACAAATGTGCCTGAGATGGTGTCTGCAATAGGGATATTTAACAGCATACAGACATACATGTATATGAGCAACCAACCATTACTTATTTACATATACAGAGTGTATCAAAAATACTTTTACAAATTTTGGGGGTGGATTCCTCATACCAAAACAAGGACAAAAGTCCATATAAACATATGTCCACAAATCCTTCATTTTTGAGTTGTTAAGTTTAAACAGGGTTTATGGTAGATGGTACAGTGATGCCATGTAGACAAGGTTACATTTGTCAATCATGCACATTTGCAGCTAGTCTGTCTGTTAACTGAGAAGTGTTCCATTCAACAATGCTATGATATTCATATCGTGTGCAGGCAGATGTGATTTTTGCATACGGCTGTGTGAATGGTAATGGACACGAGGCTGCACGGCTGTATCAGATTGTGTTTTTCAGATGAAAGACAGCCAATTCACCCAACCTTTGCTGCTGTTTATCATCGTGTTGCTGATCCATGGCACCACAAATTATGGCTTGAGAAAGATCAATTGTATATTTAACAGCATCTACCACAAACTTAAACATAATAACTCAAAAATGAAGGATTTGCAGACATATAATATATGGACTTTTGTCCTTGTTTTGGTGTGAGGAGCCCGCCCTGAAGATCTGTAAAAGTTTTTTTGATACACCCTATATATACATACATATATATCTGTCTGTCTGTGGATGGCAATATATATACGTCCCTGAAAAAATAAATTTTGGTCAAGAACTTTAGAGACGAAGCGGTAATTTGTAAACAGTAACTGCTACTATTGATAATGCAAAGATCCTTTATGAATCGAGCACTCTGAGTCACTGGCATGTTTATTAAAAATAAATACGTAAACATTCACATTCCTCTCTGCTGAGAGCCAATAGCTTAGGGGAAAAATCTCCGACTGATGCTAAATCAGTCAAGTTTTGATCCTGGCTTGAGGCAATCAGATATCTGGCCACAATGATGAGCTGTGATACAGCAAAACAGTCTGTCTGTGGATGACAATATATATAAGGGAAACTCGGATGAGTTCCACCACAGAATATGTGATTGAGCAGTACTATATCGAGTCTAATTTGTTACCTCTTCATCACCGAGGCCTGTTGGTACAGTTGGTATGACGTTTGCCTCATATCGTAAATATTCAGGTTTCAATTCTCAGTAGTGAATGCGCACTGCTGATGAGTCCCAAATATAGGACGAAATGGCCTTCTGCATTCTGTTGAGGTTTCTTCTAGACTCAATGAATTACTTGATTATATATATATATATATATATATATATATATATATATATATATATTTCATTGAAAACGACAGACATGGTGCTTTTATATTAATTTTTTATACAATTTATCATGCGATCTAATAATTTTTCTTTTCTGAAAAAAAAAAAATTAGTAGATAGCATGAGAAATTATATAAAAAAACTAAATAAAAGCACCTTCTCTGCCGTTTTCAATGAAACGTGCATGAAAGAAGGATTGCTGCCTAAATACACAAATATATATATATATATATATATATATATATATATATAGATAGATAGATAGATAGAGAAAGAGAGAGAAATAGATATATTTAAACAAATTTTGTCTAATTCAACTGATAAGGTTTCTCTGTTAAATTTTTATTGAATTTTACTAATTTTTAAATCAGTTGTTTATGTAAATCAAAATTATGGTTAATATGAAACTGCCAGTCACCATGCAGTGTTGATTCCTATGTTCATACTGTTTATATCTAAAAACACTCTCCCTGATATTATGCACTCTTCCACCATTTATCTAGCAAATTTTAAACAATATAATTGTGTGTGTGTTGAAATGCAGATTGCGTATTACATATATGGATAAATATAGACAAATGTTGTTTTTGCTTATATCTGAAAATATTTGACTCAGGGTGGGAGTTAAAAGTATGATGAAGCGGATATCGTTTTTAAGCCAACATATGTTGATTTATCTAATACATATGATTCCTTGGTTAGGCTTTAAGAGATTTCTCTAGGTATAGCTCATCTATTCATTACCCAGTCATACAATGACTCATAATAGCAATTTGATGACCTATTGCTCACAGTTTCTGGCAGCTCAGTTTAAAACTGAGGAGAATGAGATATCATGGGTAATTATATCATCACCATTCGCATCATGGTTTACATTCTCAGCATCAGCATTATATTCATGGTTTATAAAAAGGCCTCACCTATCAGAAATTAGTCTCCACCATTTCATCAATCTTTGGGAAAAAAGATGTTACTGTATAGTATTTGAAAAATGCTTTGCAATTAAAATAATTTACAATTTTAAAAGAAAATGTTAAATTGCTTTTAAAACATTTCAATAAATTAGCAAATGAAAAATTCAAAATCTCAGTTTAATATTTTCCACTGACATGAATTACAACAATTATATTGCTACATCTACTGCAAGGAAAGTGTGTTCATTCTGTCATGCTAGATAACTTTTCTCACTAGAATCTATCTTGCACACATAAGTCTATCATTCACCTGTGCATTGAATATTACTACCATATCTGATCTGGTGCTTCTAAAGGGTGTTTCGTTAAGATGGATGAAAATCAGCAGTAAATAAATCAGTGTTATTGGTGAAAATTTATTTATTTCTCTATTGGATCATGTTATTTAAGTCATGGCAATTATGTGTGAAAAATAATATCATCCAAATGTCTGCCAAGGCTTTGACAGCATACCTCTGCTCAATGGTCAAAAGTTTTGATGATGTCTCTGCATAGTTGCTCCTCAATCTCACTAATATGCCTTATTATCTCATCCTTCAGCTGTTGAATTGTTGTTGGCTTGTTGGCATAGACCTTACTTTTGAGATGACCCCAAAGGAAGAAATCTAAAGGCGTCAAGTTGCATGATCGTGGTGGCCAATTGACTTTGCTGTTTCAAGAGATGATGCGACCTGGGAACTTCTCATTCAAATTCTGTTTGAACGTCCATTTTCGTAATAAGTTTTGATAACTTTAACATGTTATTTGATTGCTAATCTTTCTATGGTTGAAATTGCCAAAGACTTAAGTTGTTAAATCTGAAAGAAAAAGAAAAAATCATTAGATACTTAAACATAATTCACATTTAAAATTGGTCCAAGTTACTGGAACACCCTTTATTATGTATCTTGATATTCTTGAAAAAATCTTAAGAAGAATCAGCAATATTATTAATCCTGACATAGCATCTCATCTCCAATCACTTTCCCACTGACATAACATAGCTTCACTGTGCCTTTTCTACAAATATTTTCATGGTAATTGTTTTGATTAGCTTTCCTCTTTGGTACCTCTACTTCACAAATTTAAGTACAATACTAGGCTGGCAGTTAGGTCTCATCATTTAACTGTTGAAATTGCTATATATAACCATGAATTCTATTTTAATAATTTTTTTCTCTCGCACTTATCACATGTGGAACTCTCTTCTGGCTTCTTGCTTTTTCGTTAACTGCAATCTCCAAAAATACAAATGCAACATTAATCATCACCTGTCTCCTTGAATACTATTCTTTTATTGCCATGTTTTCCCAGTTTCTTACACTGTTAGTAACCCCTTAAATCTTAGCAACATTCTCACCTTGTTGTATATGTTTTTATCATGCCATAGTCACTACTTTGTTGCAAGTGATATATTGGCCCGCAAACAGATAGTGAATGACGGAAGACAACAACAAACAAAACAAAGATTTGAGTAAGAAATATATTGCCAAGTTTATTTTCGCCAAAGAAAATACATAAACAAAAATGATATTACAGTGCATTAGGCAAAATATAACTCTGCAAGCTCATGTAGACGGTAAGAATATTGTTGTCCTGAAAAGAACAGTTTTGGTAGTTGCTAGAGAGTATTGTCCTGAAAAGGACAGTTTATTACATATTGTTGCTGCTGGCAAGGATAGCTGAAATGAGAGGAGCTGGAGGCCTACTTGAGATGGCTGGAATGGCAGGAGCTGGAGGCCTACTTGAGATGGTTGGAGTGGCAGGAGCTGGAGGACTACTGAAGCAATGGCTGATGGCAAGCTGGAGATGATGGAGGGCTAGCTGTAACTGTTGTTGATGGCTGCTGGAACAGATACTACATTTTGATCTTCGTCATCTTGATCACAGAATGCTTGTAGTATTTACCCAAGCCTCCCCACTGAGATGGGATGTGACACAAGGTTGGGTTTTATGTGGAGAACCTGAGCGTGTACACTCAGACCCGGTACAAAAATTCCCCAGTCCCTGCAACTATCTCTGCATGTTCATGTAGAGGATGAGAAATGCATCATCTTAAGAACGACAGTTTTGCTGGAGTGGCAGCCTACCGCAAGCTGAAGCTAATGATGATGGCTGGCTGGAACTGCTGCTGCTGATGGCTGGAGCCATGGGGTAGCTGGCAGCTTTCGGAACAGATACTGCACTTTGATCCTAGTCTCTATTTAACATGAAATACATGTTTGTGGCACAAGGCCATAGGGGAAGTGAGGGAAGGCTGGTTGTCACTGACTATCCTAAAACTAGCTAATCTGATTCACAACTCATTCACTCTTACAATTGTCTCATTCACCATAAGAACTCATCCTTCTTCACCCAAATTAATTTTTTTTTAAACCAAATTTTCTTACAAAAATATATATCATGAAATGTAGTCGGGGTGGTGGATGGAACCATAAAATGAAATAAAAATAAGAAAACATTCAAACTAAAATAAAATGATATTAGTAAAACCTGTCCACCCCACAGAAGAGTAAGAGCAGTTACTGAATTCTGCCAGTAGGCAGAATCAAGAAGCTTATTCACTAAAGGTGAGGGAGGGACAAAATAAGTTCGAGTGCGGGTCAGTATAAATGGCTGATCTAGTCAAGATAAAAAGGGGATAAAAAAACAAACTGGAGAGATTGGGAATCTTGACATTTACCCTGGTCTCCTCACTGTGACAAGATGTGACACAAGGAACCTGAGCACGTACACTCAGGCCAAGGATAAAAATTTCCCAGTTCCTCCAACTGCCAGTTTCACTGTCCTCAGTATGACTACCGAGCCCCCCTCTCTAGTGCAGTGGGGTGCAGCCTCAAGCAATTGTTCGCCAGGGCCAGCCAGCTGTTCTCTGGGCACCTTACTGTTTTTATTTTCCCCATCTGAGCCTCTACCCAAAGACAGAAACACAAGTGAGAGATGACAATCATTCCCCAGCATGGGCTACATAATATTGTTTTTTTTCAAGCTTTTAGGCCTGTCTATATCCTAAATCAGTTTTACAACAATCACTGGTCCTGGAAGGTTAAACTTCTTCCGGATGTTTTTAAAAATGTAGGACTGCTGACAGGATAAAACAAAATACATTTTATTTTAATTTGGAATTCACTCAGTATTCATATCATATCTTAGCAATAAGATAAAAAGAGGTTTTTATTTTGTCTGAAACTGATTAATTAATTCAATATGTTCTAATAATGTGTCTGCTATAATTTGAATCTGACTAATTTATTCACTTTACCAAATCTTAATTTGTGTAGATCTTTAAGTTTTTTGTTAAAAAACACCACAAACACTATCTTGACTTTTATCCATTTGTTTCTCTTAAAGCTCAAGAGTAAATTCAAGGGAGATAACCTAATCTTAAGTATTTTTAAAGTTTTTCTTTACAAACACTCAAATAATGAGTGAGAAGCAAATGTAATAGCTTCAGTCAGAATTTGAACTCAGCATGCTAAGTACATTGACTGTGCTAATAACTACTCCACCACTCTATTGTAAATGTATATAGTCAACTGCTATTAAGTCAATTAGTCTCATTTAATAGATAAAAAAACAATGCCGATAATTAAAACTAATTTATAAAAATAGCCATTATACAGTTGTTGGTCATAAATTCTGTCCAAAAATTGAGTATTTTGGAGGAAAGGACTAATTTTATTAATATTCTGTTTTTAGGGTACCAAAAGCTGTGGTCAGCTCATCAAGGTAAATGGAAAAATGAATAGAGATCAAAATCAGGAAATTAAATTTAAAAATCTGCTATCATCAGCAAGTAAATTGGGAATAAACCGAAATTGGATGTTCAAACAAGATATTCAAACCATAAAATATGATTAATGCTATTTAATATCTCCAGACCTCAATATTGTAGAGATTTGTGAGAGGAATTGGAAATGGGTGTACATAAGAGAAATCCTATAAATCTTCAAGAACTGAAACAATATTGTTCTGAAGAATGGGATAAAATGAACTTTGAAAAAAATAAAAAAATCTGATTATAAAATATGTCTAAAATTCTGGGATGAAGACTTATCATTATTTAGACTATTGTGGAACAACACAGTATTTCCACCTACATTTTACGCGCACGCGCAAGTTTTTCCATCCTTTCCTTTCACTTTCAGCTAGTAATAGCAGTAAACGGTTGTTCTGTAGCCGACGTGAGGAACACGCTGCTGCTGATGTTGTTACCAGCCTAACAGAATTTGAAATTTTTTTTTGTCCGCGCTTTTTCTCTGACATCAAGGACAAACTGGTTTTTCGAATTTAGTCGCTGCCAGGTCACTGAACCGGATAGTTGACTCATTTATTCCTCGTCTGTTAACCCATATTTCCGACAAGGATATCTTAGCAGCAAATTATGCTTAGTCCCTTATGGCTCGTCGTGCGTAATCTCTTGAAGTTGATGCAACTAACGGCAAATAATTCTTCGTCCCTTTTGGCTCGTCGTGAGTAATCTCATCAAGTCGATGCAACTTTCAGCAATTAATTCCTCGACCTGAAGCCAACATCTTGTTTGCACTTTTCCTCTGTTTTTCTATCAGGAAAACTTCGAGCTTACTGCACGTTCGTCACAACACCTTTTTCGACGACTAATTCCTTGACCTAAGGCTAACATCTTGTTTGAACTTTCCTCTGTTTTCTATCAGGAAAACATAGCGCTTACGACACTGTCATCACATCACCTTTTTCGATGACTTATTTCTCGTCCTGATGCGAACATCTTGTTCGAGCCTGCCTTTGTCCATGACCAGGGAACTTTGAAACCTTCAACAATGAAGAATGAGAACTTCTCATATTCTTTGAACTCTAACCATTACGAACCAGTACCTTAAAAATATAACATTACACACACATTACAAAAATCTCTCGCAGTGAGTATTTTCTTTGTTGTGTATGCTTAATATTCCGTATATATTGACTGTTCTGGAACTTTCTTCCTGATGAAACTTTTTCTCGCCTTAGCCATTTTGAATTTCGTTTTGGCGTGGAACACTGACATATCTTTAGTGACTACTTGTCACAACCTTTTCATTAATTGCAAAGATCCAGTAACTTTACTGAATGTCTCCACTGTCGAGACAAATTACTTTGTTAAAAAAAAAAAAAAATTTTATATTTGTTCTTTTACCAGACTTTCTTTCGTCGTTCCTCCTGTCTGCTTATTTTTCACATTTTATGCACGAGTTAAACGACCCTTTCTATTTCCTCACTGAGGAAATTGTGATAATTTACAGTGAAAGAACGCGTTTTATATTTTCTCTTTTTTTTACTTTGTTAGTGGATTCGGTAGTCGTGTGTAGTTTCTGACACAAGGCCACCTTTTCTTAGGCCAGCTCTGCATTGCTATCGGGTCCGCAACACTATTTACACTTGGACTATTGTCTTCATCTTTGTTGATGTCATCACAGTGTTTCAGCCATTATTCCACCTTCATCAGGTGTATATTGATTAATTTATTGAATTATTGTATTTTGCATATTGTTAACTTATTAAATTATTATATTTTAGTGTTATGTATGTAAAATATTAATGGCATATCTCGTCTATACTTTGAGATATGAACAAAAAATATTTTAGTGTTATGTATGCAAAATATAACAGGTATATTTGGACTACACTCTGAGATATAAATAAAGTCATGAGCAGGAGTCAAAGAGGAATGTATGTGGTGGACATGACTGGACGAGTCGGGTCATCCTGACAGCACATTGCAAGTCCTTTTCATGTTAACTGTTGGACTCAAAAGTCTCAGTCTCTTCTCGGATGCTCTTTTACCAAGAAGGCCGATTTGCAGCAATGTTTTCCCAGGTCTCAGAGTAAATGTTGGTCTGTGTCAGAAATGTTTTCAAGCGATTCTTGAAGTATAATTTTGGGCCTCTGCATAGCCTCTTGCTGCTGACAAGTTCTTTAGACAGGAAGATACATGGGAGTTGAGTGGGACACATTCTGGACACATGACCTGCCCAGCCCAGAAGCAATGTTGAAGGACAGAACAAGGTAGCCACACCCACACGTAGCATATGCATCAACCAGGATTAAATTGTCTGAAATTAGAGCCATAACTGTAAACTTCACCATGGCATTGAGTAGCTTCCTCACAAACTACTGCTTAGCCCAGATCCCATTCACAAAATAGCAATAGAATAGCCTTGATATTATACACTTATGCACAACTCCCGGTGTTGACCCTTATCAGCAGTAATAAAATATGTACCCCTGTCACCAGCAGTAATCAATTAGCTGGCTCTTCACTTGTTAGTGTTTTACTTGTTTTGTCGCTGGTATCGTGTTGGTGGCATGGTTTCAATCAACTTAGCTGGCATTTGTCTGTTCATGGCCATTCACTCCTCTGCCACGTGTTTTTGATCTCAGAGGGAGAGAAGATTGCTGATGAAGCAAACTTGGAGTGAAGATGGTTCCTTCCTTTGGAAGCTACACACAAAAAACAAGAATCCTCTGGAATAAAGAATTAACTTGAGTTAAAAATGTAACAACAATTTGGTTTATATATGATTTGTTGTATACAGCATTTTTAACCCTTCCCACATCAAATGACACTGGGATCCCCTTCCGAGTTTGCAGCTTGTTTTAGTAGTAACTTAAATTTCTAAGTTCTTGTCTTCAAGTCTGGCACAAGGTCTTTGGTCAGGAGGTCTTGGAAAATGATGCAGATTCTGGTGTGTCTCTTCTGTTCTTCTGTCTCTTAACTCTACTCAACTGTTTCTGAGTCTAAAATCTCCAGATTATATTGAGTCCTGCATCCAGCAGGGGTGGAGTTGTTTTCCACCCTAAGTATTAACCTTTTCCAAATTTTTATATAGTGGTTTTCCAAATTTCCATATAGTGGTTTTCCAAATTTGGGGTTGTCCAGCCCCCTTTTGAGAGTGGTCAGAGGAAGTACGCTACTCCTTAACTCCTATCACTTCTATATAGATGATGCCAATTTCTCTCTTTTCCTTCTCCTTCTCTTCCTTCTCTGACTTTCTTCTTCTCTTCCTTCTACCACCTTCTTAACAGCCAACCTCAGCTCAGCTTCCTGGGATGGAGTGATAAATCCAACTTCCAGATGGTGCAGCAGAAAATAAAAGGGATTTTCCTAATCCTTATCTATCAGCTTGCCCCATACTGGGATCCTCTCCATGACCAAACCACTCAAGAATTGGAGAAAGAAAAATTTATTTCCACTCTCCTCGAAAGGAAACTTTATCTTTTTTCTTGTTTTATAAGGACTACATCACACAGCCTTCCTGCTCATGGCCATTACAAAGTAGTAATTAATTTTTCCTTATCATATGTATCCAAGGGAATCTGAATTAATGTCTGAACACCAAATTTTCTCTGGATGAATGTCACTGAAATTATCTTTTCTTCTGGGTGGTTGATTCAAAACATATTTTTATTTTATCTGACATCTTTGTAGATACCTTAACGACCTCGTTCTTATTGGTGGGAGGTGGAGGAAGGACAGGCAGTCATGGGTCTGTGAATAATAGACAGATGAATAAAAAGAGAAAGCCATGAAATTATTAAATAAATGTTATGATATAGCAGAAATATCCGTGAATATTTCACAGTTTTCCTATTTGAATTTTCTGATGAATCATAATTCTTCAGTTAATGATTGAATAATCTCATAAATCTGTCTTCATATGGAAAGAGAAAGGAGATCACCACTCTGTGTGGGATCAGGTTGAGATCATAGACAAAGAACACCATTGGAAAATTCATAAACTTAAGGAATCAGCACATATGCTAGGCCACAAAAATCTCCTGAGCTGACCAAGCATAGAAATGAATACATTATGGGAACCAGTAATAAGGAGTGCCAGAGAAAAGCGATAATAACAACAAAAATTTCAATATGAGTACTGGTAAAAAAATGTTGGCTGAAGACATTAGGTTTATAACACCCAGAAATTCATACACAGATGTCCTCAAGGACACATGGGACAGTGGATAAAGGCATTAGTTAGATCCAGTGACAGGACCCAAAGAGTTGTGAGTTTAATACCCAGTTAAGGCAGTGGTGAACTTTCAGAGAGAAATTAACAGGAGATAACTGATAACTGACATCCATTAAACATGGCACGTGAAACTAGAACAGTCTACCCCAGTGAGCAAAATAAAGGGTTCAGTTTGACATTCCAACCACCTGAAGAAGGCCGGAGTGTACAATGGCCGAAATGTTGTAATAAATATGGCGAGAAAGATGAGAACAATAATCCGAATAATGTAAATAAAGCTCATAAACATCTGAAGATATTCCCTTATCACATCGGTAAATATTTGAGTTTAACAACTTCAACAAAATATTGCAATAACAATCATAAATATGAATGCTGGTCACTATTTTAAGAAGTAAGGGGATACAAATGAAAAGACTTGCAATTGACGACTTTTACATTTTATTGAAATAGATGTTAAACATTTCTATCTTCTCTTCTTTCTTTCTTTTTCTCACTGAAACCAAGTAGCATCATTTATATGTATTTTTTGTCTTTCCACACAATCAAAACAGAATAGTCTATTATTTATGAGGTAATAGCAGAAGACGTTAAATGCTTCTATTTTTCCTTCTTTCTTTCTTTCATTTTCTTACTGAAACCAAGTAGCATCTATGATATGTCTTTTCCTTCTTTCCATATGATCAAAATGGAATAGTCTATTTATTATTTATGAGGTATTGGCAGGATGTAACGGTCATGCTAAGTGATGGACAAGCAGAATTATAATAAAATATAATATGAAATTGAGGAAATAATAGATCAAAAATGTTTTTCATAGAAATTGGTAAAATAATTAATGCTGTTGAAAAAGCGATAAAAGTATAACCACAACATGAGATAAATGAAAGATGAAAGCAAAAAAAAGAAAAATTGTCATGGAATAATGCACATGCCTATTTTTAGATGCAAACTGACTTAATGATTTTGCAGTCGTGAGAAAAGTGCTTCAAAAAAGTGATATAAATTTATTCATTTCTTCTTGTTTCTTGAATTATCTACTGATTGAATGGACGTGACAGGATGGTGAGAAAATTACATAATTTCTATTTAAGCAAACACTTTCTTCTAAGGGAATAGAAAAGAATTTTGTTTTGTTTGACATTATTTGAATCTCATTTTGTAGTCAGAATATTGCTCTGCAAGGTCTGAATTTATATTCCTGCAACCTTTGGATGGGTGAGTTCAAAAGACTTGTTTTATCAAAATTCTTTTGATGGGTATTAAAACCTAAGAGAGTTAAGTCCCTTTGATCTGATCATCAGTGTGTGTGTGTGTGTGTGTGTGTGTGTATATATATATATATATATATATATATATATATATATATATATATGTTGAATTGTTTTCACCTCAAGCAAGGCAGTAAAAGCCACTAAGACTAAGGGTTACAGGGTATGGAAGAATTAGGAACAGAAACATTAATAATGAGCTGGAAAAGAAAAGAGTAATCAGGAGGACAGTAGATAGTGATTGATATTACATTTAAATTTTTGCAGATTAAAGTTTGCTGGAAAGCAGGGAGCCAGAAGGGAATTCCACAAGTGAGAAGTCTGAGAAAAGAAACTGTTAGCATAGAATTAATATATGGTTACATCTAGCCAACTCAACTGTAAATTAATGAGATCTTATCGCCAGTCTAGTACTGCACTTAGATTCAAAAAGTCTAGGTACCATAGCAAAGAGCTCATTCAAACAATTACCTAGAGCAAAAGAAGTATGAAAAAGTGGGAAAACGTTTTTGTGAGACATGTTTCATCCTTTGGGACTTCATCAGATTACATTTATGTTTATGTAGATGTGACTATACATGCACATGCACAAAAGAGAAGCACTGAGACTTTAAATTTAAAATAATTTCTTTTTTTTAAGTTTAAGATTTTTGGTGTCTCACTTGCATTTGTGAGCATGTGTAGTCATGTCAGTATAAATATAAACTTAGTCCAATGAAGTTCTAAAGGATGAAATATGTCACACAAAAACTTTTTCCACTTTGTCATA
This sequence comes from Acanthosepion esculentum, assembly GCA_964036315.1. Classification (NCBI taxonomy): domain Eukaryota; kingdom Metazoa; phylum Mollusca; class Cephalopoda; order Sepiida; family Sepiidae; genus Acanthosepion; species Acanthosepion esculentum. Next base: position 25,199,662 of record OZ038485.1, on the reverse strand, counting down.
CATATTACCCCTAAAATTGGTCTTGATATATAAAATAAATTATATATCGCTATCCTATATATATATAATAATGGACTCTCCCGTCAGTTTCAACGTATGAGGATCTGACAGCTTAATTGATTCAGTTATGAAATTTTGTGGGATAATCTTAAGTGGCACTTAAAACCCGCTAGTGATTTACAAAGGAGGCCACATATGGAGCAAGAGTGAGGATTGTGAGATGAGATCACTGTTAGATTGGCTGACCTTTTAGATCCTACTCTCACTTCTTGAAGATGATTCAGACAAGCAGATTGAAAACTGCTGAGTCCACGAAAACACGTTGATCTCCATTCTACCCACTCCAAAGCTAAGCACTCAAGAGTGTTATGCTGTATATTGACAGCTGACATATATATATACACATATATATGCATTTTTTTTTAAACAGTGTGAATTGCACTGACATGCAGACATAATTGACACTGTTTCAAAAAAGATGGTGTCCACGAAATAAGATTAGAGTATCCACAAAATTGTAGTAGTAAGAAATATATATATATATATATATATATATATATATATATATATATATATATATATATATATACATGCACATCCACAGACTGACTATTTTGCTGTACTACAGCTCGTCAGAGTAGCTAGACATCCTACTGCTTCAAGCTGGGATCAAAACTTGACCAATTTGACATCAGTCAGAGACTCTTACCTCTAGGCTATTGGCACATGCTATGGAGAAAGGGGATTTTTAATGCAATATATACATGATATAAGCATTATCAGCTGCCAGAGTGCTCTATTCATTGTGAAGAGGTTAGCATTATATAGCAGCTATGAAATATCCTTTCTTCCAAAGTACCCTACCAACAAACACAAGCATGTATGTATATAGATATATATATTCCAACTATGCAGTTTCATGGTTCATGTCCACTTTTCAAGGGTTAAAATGTTTTTATATAAATGTCTGCTTTTTTATATTTGAACTTTTTTTTACTCTCTTAGTGACACACGCATGCCAACATTCACTCATGTGTCTATCAATTTGGTCAAGAATATACCACAATACGAAAGAGACATGTGTCTGCTCATGCTTACACACATGCTCATAAATGCATTATTTCTAATGTAATTGTTCTTCTATTATCTATTTTTCATTGTGTATTTTTTGTATTTCTTAATTATTATATATATGTTTTTATTATATATTTTTTGTATTTTCATAATTATTACTTTTCATTTTTGTTGTTTTATATATATATATATATATATATATATATATATATATATATATTCCTTTTTATATATCTATATATATATATATATATTCCTTTTTATATATCTATATATATATATATATATATATATATATATATATATATACATACACATGTATATTATATTTTAAATGTAAATTATTGTTATTTAGTTAATTTGTATAATTTAAATTTAATTTTAGTTATATTATTCTAATATTTTTATACATATCACAATCCCATGTGGGTGTGTGTGTGTGTTTATGTGTTAAAGTTCTCAGAATATATCTGTAGAGAAGACAAATGGAATAAAACAGACAATTGAAAAATAGTACTTAGTCCTTGCCAACACATTTCGTCATTTGACTTTATCAAGGCAAGTGATGATAACCAAAAGTGAAATGTTGTGTAGTTACATGAAATTTAAAAATTTTAAAAGACACTCCTGTGTAAGCCTCTTTTGGGACATTAATAACTTTTTGTTTTTGACTAAATATGTCTTTTTGTTTTCCATGGTGACAATGTATTAAAGTTCCAAAATCTATATATATCAAAATTAAAATTAGATATTTGTTAAAATTTATGAAAATTATGTTGGTGTTTAAGTTACAAAGTAGATATTTGTTAAAATGTCTACATTTGCCCATGAATTTATTTCTTTTGTTTAATAATTTGATTTGATTGTTAAAATTTATTATATATAATTTTTCTTCTTATTTAGATAATGTGTTTGCATATCTGTTTAATTTGAATGACATTTTATGTTTGTTAAATCTTTCCTTAAATGTTGTTTCAGTAGCTCCTATATAAATCTTTTGTTCTGTATTAATATTATTTAATACAGATGCTTTACATATTATATTATTGGTTAAACATTTATTATCAAGTGGACAGTTATATTTATTTCAACAATTACAATTTTTGTTATTATTCTGATTTGTATTATTGTAATTGTTATTATTTTATTTAAAAGTTTTTATGTTTATTTATTATATTCTCCATATTATTCATACAACTCTAGCTGATTTTTATTGTATTCTTATTAATGATTTTTGATAGTTTACTATTTTTAGGAAAGTGTTTATCAATTAATTTAAAGAATAATTTTCCTATTTTTGTTTTTATTGCTATAAGGTGGGTTAAACCAAATTATATTTCATTTTCTTTTATTTCTGTATATATTGTTTTTAGTTATATATTCTAATTTTTTTTCCTTAATGTTGATTCATATATTTTTATTTTCATTAAATATTTTTGCATTGCTAGAATTAGCGATTCTTTTATTAATTGATATTGGTATATGTTTGTATACATTAGGTGGGTGATTTGAGTTTTTGTTTATGTATATAGGGTTATTATTTGTTTTGTTATATGGTTTGCATGTATTGTTATTTAAATTAAATGTAATATCTAGAAAATTTACTATTTTTAAATTAGATTTTACATCTATTATAAATCCTAATTTTTTAAATATTTCTATTGTTTTCTTGTTTTTTCTATTTTACTATTTTGATAAGCAATTATCTGTGTGTGTGTGTGTGTGTGTGTGTGTGTGTGTGTGTGTGTGTGTGTGTGTGTGTGTGTGTGTGCATTTTTGTTTGTAATATTTTGCTATACTAGAGTTATCTTCTTTACACAGTCAACATCAACTGGAATACTGTTTAAAGATTTTTATGAAGCCAGGAGGTGAAAAGACCAACATGGTGAAAGAACAATGTACAACAATAATAAAATGGACAAAATATATTTAAAGACTCACATGTGAAAACGTTTTAATAATAGTAAGGACTTAACAAAATATGGCATCATACTTGATGTCATGGACAAGTTAGTATATAATAATATAATATTCTGGTGGACATAAAGTGGGAGATCTGTTTCTATTGTTATTAAGTGATAAATGGATCCAAGATTTCTCCATAATTAAGACTTAATAATTAAAAAAATATATTTAAAACTCAACTCCCAGCATCCATAGAGCATAAAGAAAGGGATCATCTGCTGCTTACAACACCAAGCAAAAGTCATAAGTGGTGACCCAGAGACATTAGATAAAGAATTGGTCAGTATAAGCGGTACCCTACAATGTAACAACTACCCTGGGTACATGGCAGCAGCCCCAATAAACTGTGATAGGTGGGTACAAGAGAAAGATAACAACACTCAGAAAACAGTCTGCCTGCCTTATGTGAAGGGGTTATTGGAGAAAATTTAAAGGATCTACAGTCCATATAACATCTGGACAACCTTCAAAAGCTGGATGACACTTCGCAGATACCTCTCCTGAGTAAGACCCCCACCCCATAGAGGAGAACATGACTAAAGGCTGTGTGTACGTGATCCCATGCAGCTGCGGAAAGAAATATAAAGGGGAGACAGGCTGCCCTCTTATGGTAAGGCTTCAAGGAAACCAAAATGCTGTAATTTGGGGGAAGTGGAAATTCAGGCATGGCTGACCACATATAGATAGAAAAGAGAGATCACTGCCTTCTGTGGGATCAGGTTGAAATCATAGACAAAGAACATCTTTGGAAAATTTGTAAACTTAAGGAACCAGCACATATGCTAGACCACAAAAATCTCCTGAGCCGACCAGACATAGAAATGAATACAATATGGGAACCAGTAATAAGGAGTGCCAGAGAAAAGCAATAATAACAACAAAAATTGCAATATGAGCTCAGGTAAAAATGGTTGCTGAAGACATTAAGTTTATAAGTCCTAGGAATTCATACACAGATGAAGGGCACATGGGTACAGTGGATAAAGGTTAGATCCAGTGACAGGAACCAAAGAGTTGTGAGTTCAATACCTGGTTAAAATTGGAGAGGGGAATTAACAGGACATAACTGATAACTGGCATCCATCAGACATAGCAAGTGGTACTAGAACAGTCTACTCCAGCTTCTTCAGTTCCTGAAGAAAGCCGGAGTATACAATGGCCGAAACATTGTGATAAATATGCAATAGTTCGAATAGTGTACATAATACCACATCTCAGAAATATAGAGAGATATTAAATGATGAACATATATAAATAGTTGAACCAAAACACAATGCACATGGCCTGACAATTACAACAGACTGTTGACTTCAATGTCCATTTTGATATTCATATATATATATATATATATATATAAAATATAAAAGGCTCATATTATAGTGTTTGAGCCTTTTATATTTGTTGTGAGACCGATACTTTCCTACATCATGGACTGTCCCAGTACTATATTATTATGTGAATGGTAGTATCATGGGAGTAGCACCAGTAATGCACAGCCGCGTACGATACCAATATCGGACACCACTGGATAGTAAGCTCTGCTTACTCTTACACTATTCTTTGTAACTTTTCTGTTTAATATATCTTTCTTACCTATAACCCGTGTTCCGTGTTTTCCTTCCGTGGCCCCTACTTCGGGTCCACATCAGTGGCGACAGAGGATTCGAGACACGCACCCACACCGAAACCCCAAAGCCCCAGTAACACATCAGTGGCGACAGAGGACTCATTTAACCCCACTGGTTCCCACATCAGTGTTGAACTAGAATTTGAGCTGGCATTACTACATCAGCTAACGAAACGCAATACACAGCTACCTTTCAAGGTTACTCAAGTATGTGCAAACAATAAACGAGCAACCAAGTATCGAGAACGACTGCTTACAAAAAACCCAGCTTGTGCACAAAACAAACTGACAAACTCAAGAGCTCGAATTACTATGTTTGACTCAAGTTCAAAAAAACTATTCACCAAGTCGCGCATTTAGCAAAGTGTTTAAAAATTTTATGAAATTGATTTGAATTCCTACAAATCTCGTGCATAAAATTACCCTCCCCTCAAATTGAGTGTGGTGAGTTTTTTCTAAAAAAAAAAAAGCAAAGCAAATTCTCCCAAAAGAAAGAAAAAAAAATCCTGTGTATTTATTTATTTTTCTTTTTTGCTGTCTAAGTGATATTTTTCTCCCCACACTTCTAAAAAAAAATAATAATAAGTGTGGAGAAAATTTAAATGGTCACATTGAAATTAACGGAACAACGGTATCTCGAAAGATCTAAACCATTAAGTAGTTCTTATTAATCTTATTAATTGACTAGATTTTCTTGGTACACGGGTTTTCTAAGCAACAGTAATTGCTGTTATTTATTTATTTATTTCTGTTTTGTGTGTTCTTTCATTACTTTTCTACATATTATCTAAATATGGAAGAATTCCAAAAAATAATTGTCCAAATGTTAAAGGTCCAGATGGACCACCAACAAAAATCAGATGAAAGACAGCAGAAATTGGAAGAAAGATTCCTCAAATTACAGTCGAACCAACAAACAGAACAGAAACTTCAACAACAAAAAAGCGAAGAAAGACAGCAACTCCACCAACAAAAATCAGACGAAAGACAGCAACAATAGTTTATGGAGTTACAAAAACAACAAATAGAATTCCAACAATTTACACTTCAGAAAACAGAACTACAGCAAAAACAACTTGAAGAATTACTTGTAAATTCATGTAATGGCTCTAAAAACTCTGAAAAAGATACGACATTTGCCCAGAGTACAATCTACAACTCGATTGAAACATTTGAATACCTACCAGAGGAAGACAAAACATTTGAGGCTTTTTACAGGCATTATGAAGATATTTTCAATGTAGACTGTGAACAATGGCCTAGTGAGAAAAAGGTACGTCTGTTATTAAGGAAACTGGGAGCTATCGAACATGTTAGGTTCATAGACTATATATTACCCAAGAAAATTATGGACCTGAATTTCTCAGAGACTATTAAGCTCCTAACGGAACTATTCGGGCCTAACATAACCTTGTTCCACAAACGTTGGAAATGCCTGAACAAAGTCAAGGACAATCAGCAAGATTTTCTAATGTTTGCAGCATCGGTAAACAAGCTCTGTAATGATTTCTAACTAGCCGAGCTGACTGCCAATGATTTTAAGTGCTTAATATTTGCACAAGGTCTAGTATCAGTAGAAGACGCCACTGGATAGTAAACTCTGCTTACTCTTACACTATTCTTTGTAACTTTTCTGTTTAATATATCTTTCTTACCTCTAACCCATGTTCCATGTTTTCCTTCCGTGGCCCCTACTTCGGGTCCACATCAATATTATATATATTTATATAAAAGGCTCATATTATAGTGTTTGAGCCTTTTATATTGTATTCTTGCTCTGTCCTGGACATTGAGCTCTACCTGGAAATATCTTGGAAATATATATATATATATATTGACCACTAATATTATCTATCTATCTATCTATCTATCTATATATATATATATATATATATTCTATATATATATATATATTCTATATATATTATATGTTCAGTACTTATTGAAAAATGCTCAATGTTAGTGATAGAGCTAACATATTCAGTTGTATGGATATGAGTTTGTGACCCTGATTTCACGCTTTTGTGATCATCAAGCAAACAGCTGAATATAATAAACAACTGAATATGATAAAAATATAGTTTTAAGGTATGCTATGTATATGGGTAAAAAATGCTCAATATCAGGGATAGAGCATATGTAAATATAAAAGTGGACAATGAAGTCCACACTGAGCAGGGAGAGTCTGTTTTATGCTTGAACACAATCTTCAGGCTATCTGAAGATTGTTTTCAAGCATGGGTGTTGACCCCAGTGTCCATTTTTATAGTCTAAATAGTATTTTTTTAATGTTTTCACAAGAAATCTGGTGTTAAAAAATGTGGAAAACAATATGAAAAGAAAAATGTTCATAAAAAATACATATAAACACACATACACACACACACATATACATATCTACACCTACAGGCTTACAACCATATATTCTCTTACTGCCCAGACAGTAGTAACAATAAAAAGCTGGTGCTGTTAATGGTCAACTTTGACAAAGAGAACAATCACATATTACTATTGAGAGACTGATTGATTTGTTTCTTATGGTTTATCAACCCTTTTCTGTGGGTTATTTAAAGCCAAAACATATTTTAGAGTGTAAGAATATTTTTTTAACTTTTGCTGGCGAATTAACAATTTTTTGGAGATAACAATAATTTTCCCAGATACACGTCCTACTATTTAACCCATAGCTAGGAGGAGAAAAGATGAATTGATACCTTTTGCAGGGATTTCTCATTCCAAACTGTTGTCTATTATACCACCCAAACATCCATTCCTAACGCTAAAAATCAAGATATCTCCAGACGGGAGCAGCAATACAGAACACTCTGCTTTGTACTCAACTCATTGACTGATCTTTTTTAAGGCTTATCAACTCTTAAAGCCAGGACATATTTTACATTATAAGAATAATTCATTAATATGTTTTTGATAGTAACAATGAATTTTCCAGACAGGACAAGTGCAAGGGTCTTGTGAGGTCCCCTGAATCTAGGATAAAGCCCCCACCCAAATCTACAACACAGGCACCCCCACCCAAATCTATGATACAGACTTCCACCCCCCACCCCACACTCTACTACATCTCACTTTTCATAAGGGAGTATTCATATAAAATACAAATTTTATTGTAACCTGATTATGTATAATATTGGATCATAGCAATATAGGTGAACAATTCAACTAGAAAAATAAAATTGAAAATAAATACAATGTATCTAAATACAAATTAGAGACATGTCATAATAGATTGTTCCATCTTAAAAAAATCAACAAAGTTTTGTGGCAATTTTTAACATCAACTTGAGAGTTTTCCTGTTAAAAAGTTGAATAATTTAACACATTCGACATTATGGATAAAAAATAGTGAATTTTATTTTATTTTATTTTTTGAGGCTTACCATGAACAAAACAAATTCACGGATTTGGACAAAAAAGAACCTTAGAATGATATCAAAATCTATAAAAAAATTTTCATCCTTTAATAGTCATGTTTAGTTTAATTTGTAATGTATATAAATATAGGTAGAAAAAAGCAAATGTTGATAAGATTGCGAGGGACACAAAGCGCCTTCCGTGGCCCCCAATCAGGCTTGCAGGGGTCGGGAAGTAGTACACACCAGCCACATTTCCAGATACAAGTCAATACCATTCTTTAGTTCTGCTAGTTCAGACCTTTACAGCTAGGACACACCATGCCACTTCTACAAAGTCAAAACAGTCTCATTTCTCCTGTATTCCAAATGTAAAGAGAAAGTTCAAATAAGCTTTTTCCCAAGGCCTGCCACTTTGTGGAACAGACCATGCGGGTGCATCCCTGGCCACTAGAATCTTAACCTCTTCAAGTCAAGGGTCAATCATTATCTTTCCTACTTAATCTTCACTTTCTACCACCTCATTACCATTTTAACAGTAATCATCTACCTTGAGTGGCTCTGAAGCTTTGTATTGAGTGAATTTTAGTATAAAATAGATATAAAAAGTTTTTAAAAATGGCTGAACTTACTGACCACAAATGCCATTTGAAATATTAATAAACCTGTTATACATCTCTAAAATCAAGATGAATTCCAGATGAGTTTTATTTTTAGTAAAATATAAAAATAAATCAAAGTGAATTAAATAAATTTTCTGGGATAATATGAACATAAATTCACTGAAATGCACTTGTTCACCAACATTTATTTTTGATTTTATAAGGTGCAAAGAATTTTCATTTAAAAAAAATTCGAAGTAAACAATTGACAACATATAATTCACACACACACACACACACACACACACACACACATATCAGTTTATTTCCTGTTTTTACTAAATTAATACTGAAAAAATATAGGATACATAAACCATAAAAATAAAAAAAGATAAATAATAAATAATAACTATATAGAAATAAAAAATGAGTTGAAATTAGTTACAGTCTAATTTCTATAATAAATAATAACTATATAGTAGTAAAAAATGAGTTGAAATTAGTTACAATCTAATTTCTATATATACAATCTATAACTATAATGATACAGTTAAAGTAAAAGTCAAGTGTTCAGCTGCTTAATATGAATCACGTTTTATCCCATTAATGTAGATTTTGTCATTGTGAAATAAAATTCTTGAGTCAATAGAGAGGTGGCTCTACAAAAGGATACCATAGACTGAACGTGTTATCAACAGCAAAATTTTACAGAAAAAAACAAACAAAATGGTCACTTATACATTACATAAAAAAGAGACAGTTGTAATATCTAAGACCCATAATGAAGAATTTTCGGAGGACGAATATTTTCTATGAAAATTTCTCGGACATTCAGGCCGGTAAATGCTATTAATGCAGTTTATTATAAAACAAAGCATTTACTTAAATATTTGTATCTATAAAAAGAATGTATAAACATAAAAATGTCATAAAATAATTGTCGGACTTTGTCCATTTCATAATGCGTGACGTTAGTTTAAGTTCTATTTTTTTTTGGAATACTTGAAAATTTTACCATCAGTTGGTTAATAGATATTCTATTGCAGAAAAAGTTACATATATAATAAAATTTGACATAAGGTATGTCAAACAAGACAAGCTAAACAGTTATCAGCCTGGCCAGGTATCCCTTCCTGAAAGAAATATGACGTTTGGCCATTTGGTTAGATTTTGTAAAGTGAATCAAGCCAAGAACCTTTCATAATCACTCTGTGTGTGTGTGTGAGTGCATCCATGTGTGTGTATAAAAATTCAGATATAACTAAAAATATATCTGTAAGAGGACAATATGAATAATGGCAAAAGCAAATCTTATCTTAACTGATGCATTTCATCTTCTGATAGAATTTTTTAAGGCAAATGTAAGGATTTTATTTTACAGTCAGTATTTATAAACAGAAGTAAAAATGTTGTTAGTTTTTCAGAATTTTTAAATTTAAGAACGCTTATAAATATACGTCAGGCTAAGTGAAAGTCAAGGTAAATTATGGAGGATGCTAAGTGATATAATTTATGTCTAATACAGTGGCCTGAGAAAAGTTTTTAGCCAGGAGAAATATACTACATCCAATTTCAAAATTTAATTACACAATACCAACTCAACATAAATAAACAGTATTTGGAACTAGTATGGAGTAGGTCCTCCATTTGCTAGTTTCAGTACTTGTATTCAATTTTTCATGGATTTGATCAAGTTATCAACAATCGTCTGATCCATATTTTGCTGCTCCTTTGGCAATGTATCTTTAAGGGTTGCTACTGACGTAATTTTGGTTGCATGCTCTCAAAGTTTTTGATCAAGGTGCTCCCAAAGGTGCTCTATTGGATTCATGTCAGGAATTTGGGTTACCATGGCAATGATTTTATTCCTTGCAATTCCTTTCAGGCCATTGCTACTTTGCTCATATCACATGGTTCTCCATCTTCTTGAAAAAAGTAGACATTCTTGTCAATCTGATTGGGTTCAAATAGTGGGAGTAATCCTTTCTCAAATATTTGACAGTATTTTAGACCATTCAACCACTAGTCAACAACAATCAGCTCAGATTTCCCTCCAAACCAGACAGCACTCCACACCGTTACTCCAAGCCCTCCATGTTTCACAATCACCTGCAAACATTCAGTGTTCCAAGTCTCATTCTGATTTCTTCAAACATCTCTCGAATTTGAATATTGGCAGAATTTACTTTCATCTGACCAAATACAGACTACCAAAATTCATAATATTTGCTCTCAAATTCTCTTGCCCAGTCCATATACCTGTTCCTGTTAACCTCTGAAATCAAGGGCTTCTTTCTTGCAACTCTTCTTTGATAGCGTAGCTCTTTCAGAGTCTTTCTCACTGCATATGATGACATCTCTATGCTGTTGGCGACATCTTTGACACTCTGAAGACGGTTTCTGATGACTTCCCTCTTCAGCGCCCTTTTCATTCACTCAGACACGATGTTTGATCTTCCTGAATGTTTTTCCACAGGACAATGGCTTTCTTCATTAAATTTCTTGACAATATTATTAAGTGTTTGAGGATTAACCTGGAAAAACCTAGCAATTTCTCTATCTGACGTACCACATTGATGCCATCCTATTATTTGCCCTCGTTGAAATTCACTAATTTCCTTACTTCCATGAACTTTAATTGCAAAATATAAGTCAACTATTGTTCATAGATGAGAGTAGCTTGATACATACATGGTATTGTCTGAAAAAAAAGAAAAGAATTTATTTACACAAGCCGATATTGCTATAAACAAAAGTGGCTAAAAACTTATCATAACCCACTGTAAACGAAAGTGAGTAAATGTTGTTGTTGATTTTTTTATAGTTAAATTATTATTTATATTATTTTAGTTTGAATTTAATTTATGTATAATACATTTTAAAAGTTTTGAACTTAACCATTCTCTTTTAATTTAAAAAAATAATTTTTATAGTCATGTATGTTTGCTCAGGAGCACCTCTGGTGGAGGGGGAATATTAAAAACATCCCTTACAATTGGAAGACACTTCTTAAATTTGTAAAATGATATAATAAGGTGCTTGTGAAAATGTCATTGCTAGAGATGCTCCTTCTGACCTCTTGAAATTTGTTTTTTGCTGATTTCTAAATAGCACAATTTACCAAATTTGGCACTTCATAATTTTGTATTCAAAGAAGATACCAAATTGAAATTTGGGAGATCTATAGACTAATGTGTGGAGAAAACAGTACTGTTGTTATTTTGTTTTTATTTTATATAGTTTCATATTTATAGGTTGCTAAAATAGGGAAAATTGCAACTTTACATTTTATTGGTTAGTATTCTGCTATTCATAGATGCTAAACTATTAGGAATAGAATAAAAAATAAAGCTGGTTAAATAATATGATGACTTACTTTGTGTAAAACATTGAAATGTATGCTTTACAAGAGTAACATGATTGCTAGTTGATAAAAATTTGCAACCCCTCCCCTAAAAAAAAAATCAAATTTTAGGCCTTTTTTGAAAGCTTCACACATAGCATAGACAGTTGCATTCAGGATTTAGATTTTGCTCACTTATAGCTTCATCCCTTATCTTTCACTCATAAAGATGAAAAACCCTTATTCGATGCTAACTTAATAAACATACCATCGGAAATGATAAACCCAGAGAAAGGTTTGCTTTAAAATTCAAACATATTTTGACCCTTAGGATCTATAGTACAGTGAATTTAATATATTCTTTTAGAATATTGGATGTCAATCAAGGTTTTATTGTTTGACTGATTTTGAAGTGATTCATGGTTCGGTTATGGCTTCAGCTCCAATCAAAACATTTGAGCATTCCTATCTGGCTCCATCTAGATATCTAGATAGAAAGAAATGAGGACTTCTTGTCTCTGGCAAAATGCAGGCTGTCAAAATTCATGCTAGATGCAATTGTCAGGCCTGACCTGACGATTGCATCTATCATGAAACAGACTGTTGCCTCTAAGTGTTGACTTCTATGTTCACTTTTATATTTACACACGCTCTATCTCTGATATTGAGCACTTTATCCCATAAATATAGCACACTTTAAGACTATATTTCTTTATATATACATATATTTCTTTATATATATATATATATATATATATATATATATATATATATATATATAGTTAAAATTTACTGTATAGAGGAAGAATGCTCAATATTGGAGACAGAGTATTTATAGAGTGTATGAATATATAAATGAACACCTGCACCCATGCAATTTTCAGACAAAGTGTCACTACTCCTTTAGTGGGCTGTATTTGTTGTAGTTTATGTATATAAGTTATGAGGGGATTAAGGTAAGTTGTAAATTTTTCTGATGATATAATAAAGATAAAATTTTCTAGTATTTTATACTTGACAAATAAAATATATTTTAGGTATTATTTTTTGCAATCAGTTTATGTTTCTCTTGCAGATACACGTATATTAATTCTGTAATTGTATTTTATTTATCTAAACTTAAATATTTCCACCATTTTCTGACACCACAGTGAAAATCTTGTGTATGTGTGTACTGAATGTGTATTATTAGTAGTTTCAATTCTACCAAACAAAACCAAAATACTGATGTTTATGATCTCAAGCTGTCATGTTTATATTTTCAGATGACATTTACATATTTTGTTTTGATGAATTGCAATTCCTTTTTTTTTGGTCATTGGTGATGTTTGTCTAATGGAAAAGAGAGAATTTGATATGTTGATTGCTTCAAAAATGTTTCTCAAGAAATCTTAAACATCAGTTGAAAAGAAATATAACAGTGTTAATTGTGTTAGGCAATTTTTCTCACCAAATTCTATCTTACACATTCATAAGTCTACTATTTGTCCTTGCATTGAATATTATTGGCAAATCTGATCTGGTGCCTCTGCTATGTCTCTAGAGATTCTTGACAAAATCCAAGGAAGGATCTGCAATGTTATTTGTCCTAACCTGACATCTTAGCTTCAATCACTTTCCCATCACCACAACGTAGCTTCCCCATGCCTTTTCTATAAATATTTTCATGGCAATTGTTTTGCTCTTTGATACCATGACTTCATGGATGTAAGCATAGCACTAGATTGGCAATTAGGTCTCATTGTTTTATTGTTGAAATAGCTAGATGTAACTGTAAGTTCTATTCTAATAGTTTTTTTCTCTTGCTCTGTGGAACTCTCTTCTTGTTTCTTGCTATGCTGTCAGCTTTGATTGATACTTTCTGCCTCCCTGCATCCTGTCCTTTTCTTGTTCTTTCTGCTCAACTCTCAGTAACCTCTTGCATCTTAGTGGCTTTATTTCCTTGTGTGGATTGAAATGATTAACAAAAATAGATAAAAAATAATTACAGTAACTAACATGCTTTTTATAAAAATTGTGTATCTTTGCAATTTAAGATTAAAAGACAAAATAATTCATATATTTAAGTTATGTAGTGTGTGCCTCATCCCAGATTTTTCCAGGATCGATTTGTGCTCAAAATCACACCAGACCATCAGGGATGTCAGGTGCAGAGTTGACTTGAGGTGACCTCCCAGTTGCTGAATCAGGTGACTGGACCATCTGTAAACACATTTACAAATCTATTATTCATCCATGCATTGAATATTGCTGCCATATCTAGTCTGGTGCTCCGACTATATATCTTGAAATTCTTGACAAAATTCAAAGAAGAGTCTGTAATGTAATCGATCCTGGCCTAGCATCTCAAACATCAGTCATTATTTTTGCCAATGTGGCTTCCCTCTGTCTTTTCTATTTTCATGGCAATTGTTCTGATGAGCTTGCCTCCTTGGGGCATTGACTGCATGGATTTAGCTGTGTTACTAGATTGGCAACTTGGTCTCACCATTTTACTGTTGAACTAGCTTGATGCAAACATATGTTCTATTCTAATAGTTTCTTATCTCACACTTATTACCTGTGGAACTTTCTTCCATTTTCTTGCTTCCCTATCACCTACAATCTTCAAAAATTTAAATGCAATGCCAAGTGCCATCTTCATTTAAATGCAATGCCAATTGCCATCTATTCTTTTATTGTCCTTTCTCCTTAATAAAGTATTCTAATTCTCTTTCACTCCCAGTAACTCTTTGCATCCTAGTGGCATTATTGCCTTGCTTGAAGTGACATGATTAAAAAGACTAAATAAAATAAAAATAAACACCTACCCCAGTGATGTCTCTCAGACATCACAAATGGTAATATAAGGTCCACATTATGGATGAGGATCAATGGGGTCCCACAAGCACACACTAGCTGACAGTAACTCTGTAGTATCTGAGTGAATGAAACATAATATTAAATATGAGAAATTAAATCTTGTGTTTTTATTAAGCAGGACAACATCTTTATTACAATTACACACATGTAGTTACACTCAATTTAGACTCAAAAATTATCTGTACTTTCACCACAACATATCTTTAGATAAGAATGTGACTAATTTTTTACTTTCTCTCATATATTAAAATTATTTGAAAATGATATCACTGAGCTTAATTATTACTATTAATTATTATTAAAGAATTGTCAGTGGTATGTCACTCTGGCTGGTGGAAAAGAGTGCAGATAACTTGAGGATTCTTCCTTGCTTATTCCACTTATATTTTGCAAAGAAAATTTCAGGAAATAACTCAATAAATGAAAATAAATTATATATATACTTCATAGCTCTGTTTAACTACATTGAGCACTGTTTTGTTTGCAGCATAAATTAAATAAATATTTATTTGCTTATCTACATATGCATGCTATTGCACACATATACAGTTGCTATATCTCATTATTTAGTTTATATGTTTATATTCACACTTTTATATATATATATATATATATATATATATATATATATATATATATATATATATATATATAATAATACACAGTGATTGTAGGTGGTAATAATAAAATAATAAAACAAAAATGCAAAATAACAGAGCTAAAATTCATCCTAAAAATAGATATAGATTTGTTCCTCACATTAGTGTATTTTAGCATGTAATGGCCAAGAGGGTCAAAAGTACACAGATAAAAACAAAACTAAAACATCAACTTTGAACATTTTACCCACAATTTTAATTAGGATAGAAAACATCTTATTTAAAAATTGGAAAAATATAGAAAAAAATACATAAACAGGACGTGATTGAATTTAGCAACAATTGTTTATATGTATATATATATATATATATATATATATATATATATATATATATCCATGTAAATTGAGAATGAGTAGAGTCCAATTCTGGCGTTTATAACATTCAATTTAAAAGAGGGCTCAATACAAAAGTGGAGCAATATTCTTTATTTTAGGAAATTTCGTCAAAAACTTGTAAAAAAAAAACACTACACAAATGCAATCATATTTCAATACATAATAACACATCTCATCAGGTGTTAGTAAATAACTGATGAGTAGACAATTTATTGAGATTTAAAAACAAGATACACGCTCTTTTCATGAGAAAAGGAAGAAAAGGAAAAAGAGTAAGAAAGAAAAGAGAGTAGATGGTTGCAGGATTTGTTTTGTTGTTACTCAGATCAACCAATTGGAATGGTTAAAAATAAGAGGAGAAGCAAAAGTTAAGAAGCACTCATATGTAAGAGGTCATGACCCACAGATTTAGAATTGTAGACAGCATCCAGACATTGTATACGATTGGATGTAAAATGCCTCCAATGTTGTACACTAGATGATGTCATTTCCTAGGAAAGATGAAAGGTAATTTAACAAGATACTCAACAAACTACATTCCCTGTGAGTTGAAAAATCAATTTTTTTTTAATTTAAAAAAAATCTCTTTTATACTGTACCTATGAACACTATGACACTATTGGAAGCAGGGGGTAATATGCTGTCCAAGTAGTCCACCACTATCAGTGGTTTACCTACTTCACACCACTTGCAAGCATTGTATTTTGTTGATGTTATGAAGATTAGCATTTCATTTCCAACCTCTTTTTTGGTTATTCCTCATTCAGTAACCCTTCCTAGGTTACAACACTTTTATAGTTGGTAAATAAACAGTCCCTTTAAGAGACAAATGAAAAGTTTAAATATATAGATCAAACAAAATTATTTAAACATATAAATTTAACAAAATAAAATAAAATGCAACTGTTAACTAAAAGTTCTTTAACCAATCATTGCAAAATGTCAAAATGTCAGCCGAACGCCAACGCATCTGTACTACAACAATACTAGGAGATTAATGTAAAAATTATACTACCTTGAAATTGATCTTTCTGATAGAAAGATAAGCCTTATATGGTGCAACAAGGTTTAACTAAAATCTAAGAAGAAGCAGTTGTCAAATTGCAAAGATTGTAGGGTCAAAGGTATGGTATGTTTACAATTTACTGTTAATTCAAATCTTTAATTTAATAAAGCATTCCTATCCAAGAACCTGATAATCTGCATTTTTTCCAGTAAACACAGAAAACAAGGTTCATATAAGGATCTACATGTTGCCAGTTTTCTTCTTACTCTTTTCTTTTTCTTCTTTTTCTCATGAAAAGAGGATGTATCTTGAGTCTTCCTTTCTTACACTTTTTCTTTTTCTTTTTTTTCTTGTGAAAAGAGAGTGTATCTTGAGTCTTCCTTTCTTACTCTTTTTCTTTTTCTTTTTTTTCTTGTGAAAAGAGAGTGTATCTTGAGTCTTCCTTTCTTACTCTTTTTCTTTTTCTTATTTTTCTTGTGAAAAGAGAGTGTATCTTGAGTCTTCCTTTCTTACTCTTTTTCTTTTTTTTCTTGTGAAAAGAGAGTGTATCTTGAGTCTTCCTTTCTTACTCTTTTTCTTTTTCTATTTTTTCTTGTGAAAAGAGAGTGTATCTTGAGTCTTCCTTTCTTACTCTTTTTCTTTTTCTTATTTTTCTTGTGAAAAGAGAGTGTATCTTGAGTCTTCCTTTCTTACTCTTTTTCTTTTTTTTCTTGTGAAAAGAGAGTGTATCTTGAGTCTTCCTTTCTTACTCTTTTTCTTTTTCTTTTTTTTCTTGTGAAAAGAGAGTGTATCTTGAGTCTTCCTTTCTTACTCTTTTTCTTTTTCTTATTTTTCTTGTGAAAAGAGAGTGTATCTTGAGTCTTCCTTTCTTACTCTTTTTCTTTTTTTTCTTGTGAAAAGAGAGTGTATCTTGAGTCTTCCTTTCTTACTCTTTTTCTTTTTCTTATTTTTCTTGTGAAAAGAGAGTGTATCTTGAGTCTTCCTTTCTTACTCTTTTTCTTTTTTTTCTTGTGAAAAGAGAGTGTATCTTGAGTCTTCCTTTCTTACACTTTTTCTTTTTCTTTTTTTTCTTGTGAAAAGAGAGTGTATCTTGAGTCTTCCTTTCTTACTCTTTTTCTTTTTCTTATTTTTCTTGTGAAAAGAGAGTGTATCTTGAGTCTTCCTTTCTTACTCTTTTTCTTTTTTTTCTTGTGAAAAGAGAGTGTATCTTGAGTCTTCCTTTCTTACACTTTTTCTTTTTCTTTTTTTTCTTGTGAAAAGAGAGTGTATCTTGAGTCTTCCTTTCTTACTCTTTTTCTTTTTCTTATTTTTCTTGTGAAAAGAGAGTGTATCTTGAGTCTTCCTTTCTTACTCTTTTTCTTTTTTTTCTTGTGAAAAGAGAGTGTATCTTGAGTCTTCCTTTCTTACTCTTTTTCTTTTTCTTATTTTTCTTGTGAAAAGAGAGTGTATCTTGAGTCTTCCTTTCTTACTCTTTTTCTTTTTCTTTTTTTTCTTGTGAAAAGAGAGTGTATCTTGATTCTTCCTTTCTTACTCTTTTTCTTTTTCTATTTTTTCTTGTGAAAAGAGGATGTATCTTGAGTCTCCCTTTCTTACTCTTTTTTTCTTCTTCTCGTGAAAAGAGAGTGTATCTTGAGTCTTCCTTTCTTACTCTTTTTCTTTTACTTCCTTTTCTTGTGAAAAGAGAGTGTATCTTGAGTCTTCCTTTCTTACTCTTTTTCTTTTTCTATTTTTTCTTGTGAAAAGAGGGTGTATCTTGAGTCTCCCTTTCTTACTCTTTTTTTCTTCTTCTCGTGAAAAGAGAGTGTATCTTGAGTCTTCCTTTCTTACTCTTTTTCTTTTACTTCCTTTTCTTGTGAAAAGAGAGTGTATCTTGAGTCTTCCTTTCTTACTCTTTTTCTTTTTCTATTTTTTCTTGTGAAAAGAGGGTGTATCTTGAGTCTCCCTTTCTTACTCTTTTTTTCTTCTTCTCGTGAAAAGAGAGTGTATCTTGAGTCTTCCTTTCTTACTCTTTTTCTTTTACTTCCTTTTCTTGTGAAAAGAGGGTGTATCTTGTTTATAAATCTCAATAAATTATCTACTCACCAGTTATTTACTAATCCTTGATGAGATGTATTAATATGCATTGAAACATGAATGCATTTGTGTAACATTGTTTTACATGTTTTTAATTTAATATCCTAAAATAAAGTATATATATATATGTATATATAAACCAGTGTTGTTTATATATATATTAAGTGTTGTTTATATATATATAAAAACAAATGTTTTATATATATATATATATATATATATATATGTTTAATTTTTTGTAATATTTATAGGTGAAGGGCACACAATATCAAAGAGTACTTATAGATATAAGCACTTTGGATATAGAAATCAACATTTCATGGTTGATTCTTTTGTCTCCATTGTTTCTATCCATCTATATCTATAAATTTCTCTCTCTCTCTCTCTCTATATATATATATATATATATATACATATATATATATATGTGTGTGTGTGTGTGTGTGTGTGTATAATAGTATCCAAAATAAAAGTGAAGCTGATGAAACAAAGTGGGAAATTTATTAACAGCACGTTTTGTCGTCTGCTCTTGTTGGCTTCCTCAGGTTAGAATGAAACTGATAAAGCTGTATGTGAGGGAAAAAAACTTTGGGATCTCTGAGAAACAATCAAACAGACGAACAGGCGGACAGACATTCTCTTGAGTCTGGGCATTGGCAGGTGATAAGGTAATGTAATTTAATTTGATTTATGACAATCCCAAGGCATTTTTCCTAACATCTAGTTTTGTCTTTCTTTCATTCTAACCCAAGGAAGCCAAAGAAAGCATATGTTCTCAGTAAAACATATTGTTAATAAATTTTCCACTTTGTCTCATCATGTTCACACACACACACACACACACACACACACACACACACACACACACACACACACACTCATTATGTACTCATTATGTGCTATTATATATGTATTCATATATATACTTTAAAATTCATGAGGTCAGTTGAATCTGATACCTTGGTTTCAACCTTATGGTATCCTCAGGCAATTTTTTTTAATAAAAATTGCCTGAGAAAGCCATAAGATTGAAATCAAGGTAGCGGATTCAACTGACCTCATTATTATTATTAAAGTTAAAAGCTCTTTTACATTTATTTTACTTTTTCACACGTGTATTAAGCACTTTTTAATGCTAATGTTTCCTGATCTGATTCAACTCTGACCATTAACCTTTTATGCATTATATATATATATATATATAAAATAGGACTAGCACACAATGAGTACTGGTGGTAATAATAAGACAGTACTTGATGTAACATAAAAAAGCTAAAAATTTATACTAAGAATTAATATAGATTTGTTCTTCATAGTTAGGAACATATATATATATATATATATATATATATATATATATATATCCAAGTATAGGATTAGTGTATATGGAATAAATTCCAATAACCAAAAATACTATTCTTAAAAAGTGCTCACTACAGAGTAGAGCAAATATAATTATTTATTCAAAAATTATAACATAAATATGTTATAAAATCCCTACAAAAATAGCCATTTTGTTTCAACACTTTTGGTGTCTTAGCAAGTGATGGTGTTAAATGTAGTGATTTTATAACATATTTATGTTATAATTTTTTAATAAATTATATATATATATATATATATATATATATATATATATATACATACATAATATCTAATTAATATCTAATATACATAATATCTAATTAATATCTAATATGCAATTAATGTAAGATATTATGTATAGTTCTTAATATATATATATATATTTATTATTATTATCATTATTATAAAAACATTTTGAAATCACTACACAAAAAAATTTCATGTTTCAATATTATGATTGTACTTCTTCAGGCAATGGTAAGTAACTGGTGATAAAAATGATTTTTAAGGAAATTTAAAAACAAAGTGTTACCTCTTTTCCGAAAGTTAAAGGGGTGGGGAACATAGGGTCAGAATTAAAATATACTTGTGGGTATGTCTTGGTTAACCAATTAAATGTCAGATTTACGCTAAATAGAAAAGTAAGCTTAGAGGGTGGGTGAGTTATTTTTTCATGTCATGATACACTGGAACATGGACAGGACATCTGTTGTAACCTAGGGAAGGTTACTGAATAGAATAATCAAATGAAGTTTGGTAATGAACAATAATGCTTAGGACACGAACAACACATATAAGATTCGCCAGTGGTGCGTAGAAGTAGTAGTCAACTGCTAGAAATGAGTCAAGTGAATTCTGCAATGAATCTACAGCTGTAGACCAACATACAGTATTTACTACTGTATTTATGTGAATGGGGACATAGCCATTATCATCCGTAGGTATGCTACAACACCATCATTGACAATTGTGGAAAATATGTCATATATATATATATATATATGTATATACAAGTATAAGAGTGGTGTATACGGAATAAATTCCAATAACCAACAAATGCTATTCTTAAAAGAGTGCTCACTACAGAGTAGAGCAAATATAATTATTTATTCAAAAATTATAACATAAATATGTTATAAAATCACTACAAAAATAGCCATTTTGTTTCAACACTTCTGGTGTCTTATCAAGTGATGATGTTGAATGCAGATAACATATTTATGTTATAATTTTTTAATAAATAATTATATATATATATATATATATATATATATATATATATATATATATATATATCCATAGTTTAGTTTCACATTGTGCTTGTATTGTCCCATAATTCTCAAAAACTTAGTTCCCTTTGAAAAAGATTTGCCAATCCTTTCATTTAAGTAGTGTTCTCTTTTTGGGGTCAGAACAATGATATGGTTAATATTTATCTTTAGAAAGGTTTTATTGGTTACATATGGGAATCTTCAGGTCCATTACCTATTTTTATTTGAAAAAATTTACAATATACCTTCCTAAAGAAATGTGTGAGCTTCATCATTTTTTTGTTGTGTGTGTGTAAGTGTGTGTGTGTGTGTGTGTGACATAGTACAGTCTGTTTATGAAAAGGTTAAATTTGTCAGTCACACCTGGACACAGTGCTGGTGTTGTTCTATATCAATTACTTATGAGGTTATTTTCAAGTTCCATTCCAATGGAACCAAGAGTTGCAAGTCCCAACAGGATTTTATCTGTTCACTGGAAGATGACATTACTCATTGAATAAATTTCTTATTCTGTGCATTCCTGATTAACCTAATCTCCTTTTAAAATTTCTGTTTAGAGCTTTGAATTCTTTTTCTGTTATTTGTGATTTCTAATCCCTTCAATATTTTTCTTTCTCTTTCTTTTTTTAATTTTGTTTTCTAATTCTTCCTTTCTTTATTTTTATCCATTTCCTTACTGTTTCTTTTTTTTTCTGCCTCTTTTTCTATTTTTTACATTTTTTGTATTTCCTATTCTCTTTTTTTACTCTTTTCCTCTGGTTCCATTTTTCTCATTTATAAACTCTCTTTCTCTCACCTTGTATTTCTCTTTACTTTTTTAATGAATTTATGCCTCTCTTAATATCTCCTTACTCTTCCTTTCTTACCATTTACTCTCTCTCTCTCTCTTTTCTTCCATTTCTTACTCATTCTCCCAATCTATTTCTTGCTTTTCTAATTCTTATTGACATTTATATTATCTTTTTCTTCAGTCATTCTTCCTTTCTTTTCCCTCAGTCCAAATGTTTCATTAAATCTCTATATATTTGCAACAATCTGTGGAGATTCACTGACACTTATTTGTAATTTAAGAAGAGAAAACCAATTTACTCAGGTTTGATGTGTAACAAAGATGTATTCATTGACAATTACTCAATTTCCTGTCAAAACCCAAGAGAAATAAATGCACAATCTCTTATAACTCAGGAGCACAGAAATTGTCAGATTTTGAAGGGCAAATGTGTATAGATGGTAAATTTGGCACTACTTAAATAAATGGACTGCCTTGCTTGTAAAAAATGGACTGGTCTGCTTGTAAAAAATGGACTGGTCTGCTTGTAAAAAATGAACTGATCTGTTTGTAAAAAATGAACTGATCTGCTTGTAAAAAATGAACTGGTCTGCTTGTAAAAAATGAACTGATCTGCTTGTAAAAAATGAACTGGTCTGCTTGTAAAAAATGGACTGATCTGCTTGTAAAAAATGAACTGGTCTGCTTGTAAAAAATGAACTGGTTTGCTTGTAAAAAATGAACTGATCTGTTTGTAAAAAATGAACTGGTCTGCTTGTAAAAAATGAACTGGTCTGCTTGTAAAAAATAGGGAAAACGTTTGGGAGGAATAATTTTAGTAGATTATTTTTCATTAGACTTTTCTCAAGCCACATTTGTTGAAATAAAAAAATATTTTTTATCATTTTAGAAGGGGGATCCTGTTCATAACAAAATTCACCCATCACTGATTGATTTGTTTTCTACATTTTCAACCTTTTGCAGGTTATTTAAAGCCAAAAAGTATTTTTACATTTAAAAAAAAGATTTTTGAGATAATAATGGTTTATTTATAGTATTTATGTTGTTTGGACTGTTGTCCTCATCTTTGTTGCCATATTCACAATGTTTCAGCTGTTGTACGCTCTGGCCTTCTTCAGGTGATTGGAATTTTGAACTGAACCCTTTATTTCGTTCACCGAGGTAGATTGTTCTAGTTCCAGGTGCCATGCT
Organism: Acanthosepion esculentum; assembly: GCA_964036315.1. Taxonomy (NCBI): domain Eukaryota; kingdom Metazoa; phylum Mollusca; class Cephalopoda; order Sepiida; family Sepiidae; genus Acanthosepion; species Acanthosepion esculentum. Next base: position 25,176,125 of record OZ038485.1, on the reverse strand, counting down.
TATTCCAGATGTTTCAGTTATCTCCCTTTAACTCAACTCTCTTTTTGTTCACCACTGCAGTAGCCAGGTACTGAATTCATAACTGTTTGGGTCAAGTCACTGGATCCAACCAATGCTTTTATACACTGGGCCTCAAGGACACATAACATAGCTTCACTGTGTCTTTTCTATAAATATTTTAATGGTAATTGTTCTGATGAGCTGCTCTCTTTGGTACTTAGGCTTTAAAAATTTAAGTGCAGTATTAGATTGGCAGTTAGGTTTCATTTCTCATTTTTTTTAACTCTTTGTTGGTTTCTTGCTTTCTCATCAATTTTGATTTTCAAAAATTTAAATGAAATGTCAGCCATTATTTTCTGCCTTCTTAATTCCTGTTCTTTTATTATTCTCTCTCATTAATAATGTTTTCTTTCTCTCATATTCTCTCACACTCAGTAACTCCTTTAATCTTAGTGGCTTTATTGCCTTGCTTGAGGTAAAATGATAAAAAAAGAAATATGACATAGGGCCATTTCTAAAGTGGAATCTCCTGTGTATATGCACTAAGCAACAAAAATTGCTCAAGCTCCTTCAGTATTTTTCTTTTGGGATAGCTCAAGCATCAGGCATTGACCCTGACCTTCCTTCTAAGTACACTAGGAGAATTGATGTCAGCAGGAAGTGAGCTAATATATTTATTATTATTACCTCAGCTATGATTGATTGGTGTTTTATAGCTTATCAACCCCTTTTGGGTTATTTAAAGCCAAATCATATTTCAGATTGTAGGAGGTTACTCACAGTACTCAGTGTTCCCAAGTAGTCCCCCATTTAAAAACTGACCAAAATTTGACATTACCTACTCCTTATCAGCCATGAAAGGTCAAATAAAATGACAGTGGACATAGAAAAATGTGTCCAAATCCGTTCAAGAATGATAACATGGTGTCTTCATTAAATGTTTTATTATAGTAGAGCAGCCAAAAGAAAACCAATCTTTAAACCTGTTAATATTTAGAAGAAAAAGCTGTGGTAATTGGTAAAACATTCCTTTAAGTTCATGAGCAACAGGCAAGGTTGGCTTACAGATTGCCAATCCAATAATTGTGTTTGACCCCCTATAAGACAAGATGGATTTTTGATTATGACTCAAAGATTATTTGACATATTGGTAATTTTAGGCTTCCAGAATATGTAAAGAACTTTCGTAATTTAGGATGCATCTCTATGCCATAAATTAAAAAAGAGCAAAATGTAACAAATCCAAAAAGGTATTAAGCAACTTTCCTAGTTAAATCCATCTTCTGAATTCTGTAATTCATGTCTGAGTCACTTTGAATCATGAAATATGGAAAATGCCCCAAAAAAGTCTTTTACAAAAGAAAAACGTTTAGCTTTATGTTTTCAAGTAATGAAATCAGATATACTAAAATTTGTCTTCTTTTATGTTCTGTGTTCCTTAAATAATTACAGCTCTACACAACTTCCTATCCTTTGTAGCTCTTACTAATGTGTATCTTTTTCCTGTCTTGCGTCCATCTACACAAGCTTATTAAATAGGTTATTTGCTGTCCCCCTCTTGCCTTCAATATGTCCTATGAGTATTAAATGTTTCAAGCCACCTTTCCTCATTAGGTATCCAAGAAATGTCTATTGTTTCTTTCTGATCCTATAATTGTCCTTTTTGTTTCCATTTTCCTTAATACTTACTTGTTGCTCACATGTTCTATCCACAGTATTCTCAGCATCCTTCTGTGAAACCACATTTCTATTTACTCAAGTTTCTATTTTGGATAAATTGCTCAGCATTCGCTGTCATATAAGAGAATTGATATTACATAGCATTTCCACATTCTTTCCTTTCTATCTTCTTGATGAAATTTTTATGTTTCATAATACTTTGTTTAGCTTTTGGAAGGCATCTTTCACTATTCCAATGCATCTTTGGATTTCAGTATCACATTTTCTATCATCTGTAAAAACACTCCCCGGATATCTAAATTTCTGTACATACTTGATTTTGACCTCATCAATTTGTAGCTCAGATCTTGGGCTGTTTCACTTGCTGTTTGTACCCAAGAGAAGATAGTAGATATAGTAAAGTTAATGTTGTAGAATTTATATCTAGTAAAGTTATGAAATTTAAAATGTTGTGTGTATTTTAGGAGTGTGCATGTTCATATGTAAACTATTAAAGAAGAAGCATAAAAGACTTGGGTTTCTATTATGGACTGTTTATTCACTTTTTTATATAAACTGCATTGAAACAAAGTTCTCAATGTCTCTTGGGTATATCCGTTTTTTCTTTTAAGTCCAGAAGTTAGGGTAAGTAAGGATAAGCATGGTTATAATGGCTGAGCTCAAGTGAGCCTTGTGCTGAGTTGGAGCGACCAAAGAAAAGGTTGATTTACTTCATAGATAGAGGTTTTGGAAGACACTTGTGAATGCCATGCATTGGAAAATAGAAAGAGAGTTTAGTCATCAGTGAACCAGTGAAACGGACATGCTCCAGCAGGGATGTCTTTTACCACATTCTGATACATCTTTGAGCCAGAGGGAGAAAGAGGAAGAGGAAAGAAAATGTTTTTCTTTTTATAGACTTAAACAGTGCTGCCTAACAGGTGTTTAACAAAGCCAGTCATAAAATTTCCATTTCATTTATTACTAGCATCATGGGAAAATGTATTTCTCTTCCTTTTTTTATTATTCATTATTATTGTTTTATTTACTGATTTTATCTCATTTTCCTGCAATGTCTTAAAAAACAAAAAACTTTAAAATCTGTTAATAACAAGTAAAACAAAATTTAATTTTCAATGCATTCTGATTAGACATTCCAACAGTGAAAATAGTAGATCTGATAAATTAGCAGCTTTATCATAGCAATATGCTACTCTGTTATTTTTGTTTCAACAAACAGACTCTTTCAGTTTAACCATGAACTGTTTGTTCACATTTCTTAATTCTGTACATCATTTCGAAGACGTTTTACAGTGGTTATTCAAAACCAATACTATTTCCTTCCTGTTTGTAGTTTTAGTATGACCGATTACGTTATACTTTGTAACCTAGATTTACTTTTACAACTTTCATTTATAACTGGAAGTAGCATCAAAACCCTGCACTGTTGTAACACTCTTATACCATAAGATCAGCACGCCAGGATGACTGGGTAGTATTCAGACCAACAACCAGCAGCCATTAGTGCACCCCCTCCAGCAATCATCAGTGACCAACAGTGACCAGTGATCATTAGCAACCACCTGTGATCACCAGTGACCAACTGACTCCCGCCGACCACATCTTCTACCAATCCACTCAGTGATTCAGGTTTCAATTCCTGCTGCCTTCATCTCATGGACCACAGTGGTGTCAACTGCCTACCATTGGCTAGGACTGCCTGCTACTATCAGCTCAATACACTGACTGACTATTGACTTTCACTGACTGTCTAACGTCCTTCGACACCTCCCATGCGGTTTTGTCTTCATCTTCTGTTTACCAACAACCATCTGCCCTGGGTTATGACTGCCAGCTTGTACCGACCCAATATACCAACTGTCTATCAACCTTCAACACCACTCAAGTCGCTCCAATCACCATCAACTGTTGACACATCTAAGACCAACAGTTAACTACCAGCACGACTGCCCAGGGTATTTATAATGTCCAGATTCTTCGACTGTATTTTCCTTATTTTTGCCAATAATAAATATTGGCATATTTTATCTAAACTCCTTGTTCTAGTTATCTTTGCCTTGGCCAGTGTCATTTCTTCAATTTTGATGTTTGCGGGGTTTGTCTAACATTGATATTCAGACCCCACGACAGCTTAAATAAATAGAATCTTTAAAATCTAGTAATGGTAAATCAAACCTATTTTAATTAGTATAAGATGGTTTTGAATTGGTTAAAGCAAAGAGTCTCAAATTTTTCTTCCAATGTACCCTTTCATTCATTCATTTGTATTGTATTACTTAAGATCAAATAGAGTGAACATTCAAGGTCAAGTGTAAGAGAGGTGAAGGGAGAGGAAATACAGAAATCAAATTGTCACTTTCTATTAGGGTGGGAAGAATGGACACAAGGTTCTCAAACTTTCAATCATAAAATCTGGCAAAGTGGCTAAAACTCAAGTGATTTGATTCCATACACCATATGTTTCTCTTCTGTATTCTCAGGGTTATGTATAATTTTATGTATAATTTTACTTACTTTAAGAAACTTTGGTTTATAACATTATATAAAGCATCTTGTTTGAAAATAGAGGTGTCTATTTATCCTTGCCATTTCAATGTGTGTGTTTGTCTATCTACGTACACTGTGTGCCTCATCTTGGCTCATGCCACAATAGATTGAACTCAATATCAAACCATACCATCAATGAAACTTAGGTGGCCACCCAGCTACCAAGTGTAGAACTGCATGACCTAGCAGCTGCATCTGTCTTGTGAGAATGGTTGTGAACATCCACCCTATTGAGAAAATGTGAAGAGTCTCTCAGACATCACAGATATGAATGTAAGGACTATGTTTTGGACAAGAGGTCATGTGACTGCAGAACACACACACACACACACACACACACACACACACACACACACACACACACACACACACACACACACCATCTGACAATAACTGACAGAGTTACCAGAGTGAAATAAAATGTAATATTAAATATGAGACATTAAGTTTTGTATTATCATTTAGTCAGCACAATGACTTCATAATATATAATGGACTCTCCCGTTGATTTCAACGTATGAAGATTTGACAGCTTAATTGATTCAGTTATGAAATTTTGTGTGTAATCTTAAGTGGCACTTAAGACCCACTAGTGATTTACAAAGGAGGCCACATATGGAGCAAGTATAAGGATTGTGAGATGAGATTACTGTTAGATTGGCTAACCTTTTAGATCTTGCTCTCACTTCTTGAAGATGATTCAGACAAGCAGATTGAAAACTGCTGAGTCCATTAAAACATGTTGATCTCCATTCTACCTGTTCCAAGGCTAAGCGCTCAAGGGTGTTATGTGGTATATTGACAGCTGACAAGTTGCTTTTCAGCTTGTCTTTGTATCTTAGCCATGGGCATCCTACATTCCTGTAGCCCTGATATAACTAGCTGTACATTAGGATCTTGGATATCCTGTCATCAGACATTCTCAAGACATGACCAGTCCACCGTAACTGAGACTGTATGAGAAAAGTCTCGATTCCTCCAATATTACACCTGTTAAACAGGTCTACATTAGATGTCCTATCTTGAAGGTTAACTCCACAGATTGCACACAGACAGCTTTTATGGAAAACATCCAGCTGGTGTATATAGTACCTGTATGGAGTCCACAACTCTGAGCCGTACAAAAGGATAGCAAGTACAACAGCTCTGTAAACCCAAATTTTTGTATCCAGTCGAATACCCCGCTCATTCCACAAGCAATGATGAAGTTTGCCAAAAGCACTGGTAGCCTTAGCAATCTGATGCATGATTTCATCATCTAAAGTTCCACTGTAGTTGACTTTGCTACCAAGATAGGTGAAAAACTTCACATAGTTCAGGGCTTTGTCTTCTACTTTCAAAGAACGAATCAAGGTAAACCGCCAGAAAACCCACACAAGTGATTTGATTAAAGTGGTGAAGGCTTGTGCAGAACCATCCACAATTTTATAATATAATATCTAATAATATATATATGTGTGTGTGTGTGTGTGTGTGTGTGTGTGTGTGTGTGTGATTATAGTGCTTGATATCAAGAGATAGAGGGTTAATAAAAAATAAAATAAATTAAATTTGTCACTTATTTTATGGTTGTCCCTACTCTGAGTTTTGTGAAATTATATCTGCTCTTCAAGCCTCCTGAAGAGTGGATTTAATTCTGCAATACTCAGACTGCCTGACCTAATATGTTTAATGAAAAACTTTATACATATATCTATATATGTTCTGCCCCTGAGAGTATGTGCCCGTGTCATACATGTGCGTAATCTTGAAGACAGCCAGATAAATTCCTCAAGGCAATTAAGACTCTGAAGATGAAGTCCCATTCACCAGCAGGTTTATTAATAACCAAAAGGGTAAAACAGTGAATGTTAACATTGGGGTGAGATTAAGAGGATGATAAAACTACTGACCACATACTTGGTGTCATGCTTTCATTGTGAGGGATTCTGGTGATATACTGAGGGTTAACTGGAAGTGGTCAAAACAGTGACCAATCTAAAAGCTACCTAAACTACAAAAGGACAAACAAAGTAAGTAAAACAATACAGTTTCTGTACTGTGGTAACAGAACAATATATATATATATATTTGTTATGACCTTCCCCTGTCCTCAAACCGGGTCAATAGCGGAGATAGAGGAAGATTGTAACTTGTGTTATTATTTTTAACATTTATTCAATTTTCATAAAATATAATTCATTTCCAAGGGTCTCTTTCCGATTGATCAGACATGGCCGAGCAGAATCGATTAAGGAACAAACATGATAGGCAACAGACAATGATGGAGACAAGGAATATAAATTTATTAACAAATGCAAAAATATGGGGAAAATGAAAAAAACAAGCAAAACAAAAACAAGCAATGTGTGTCAAAAATAATGGGAGGGGAACATCCTCTTAGGTAAATCATAAATCAATGTATGGCTTTATACCACACTTGCACGAATTTACAGAACATGTGCCATACTTGCACGAATTT